>LR738711.1:882474840-882490030 GCA_902687465.1 Secale cereale | reverse complement strand
AGTGAGAGGGTTTCTCTTCACTCGGAGTAGTTTTTGTAACTTAGGCGAATCAGGTTCATGGCTAAGCCCCTGCGTGAGAGGGTTGCTCTTCACTCGGAGTAGTTTTTGTAACTTAGGCGAATTGGGTTCGCGGCTAAGCCCCCGAGTGAGAGGGTTGCTCTTCACTCGGAGTAATTTTTGTAACTTAGGCGAATCGGGTTCGCGGCTAAGCACCCGAGTGAGAGGGTTGCTCTTCACTCGGAGTAATTTTTGTAACTTATGCGAATCGGGTTTGCGGCTAAGCACCCACTGGGGGATTTTGAAGACCAGCATCTTAGAAACCAACAATCATTAAGGAATTGTTGCGAACTTGTCTTTGACACAAACTGGAAAATCTTTATTACAACTCAGCTGTTCGAGCGTCTTAAGTATAGAAGCGGCGGAGCAGGTCCGCGTTCCACGAACGAGGTTTATCTCTCTTCTTAGCGACGTTGTAGAGGTGATACACTCCATTGTGCAGTACTTTGGTGACGATGAAGGGGCCTTCCCAAGCCGGAGCGAGCTTGTGCGGTTGTTTCTGATGCATTCGAAGGACCAGGTCTCCTTCCTCGAATGCTCGGCTTCAGACGTTGCGAGCATGGAATCGACACAGGTCCTGTTGATAGATGGTCGACCGGATCAAGGCCATCTCACGTTCCTACTCCAAGAGGTTGACTGCATCCTGACGAGCTTGCTCTGCTTCGGCTTCGGAGAAGAGTTCCACTCGGGGGGCATTGTGCAACAAATCGCTCGGCAGCACGGCTTCAGCTCCATAGACCATGAAGAAAGGGGTACGGTCAGTCGACCAGTTCGGAGTTCTCCTCAGACCCCATAAAATAGACGGCAGTTCGGTCACCCAAGCTCTGGCGGCATGCTTGAGGTCACACATGAGCCGCGGCTTCAGGCCTTGGAGAATCAAACCGTTCGCTATTTCTGCTTGTCCATTCGACTGTGGATGCGCTACGGAGGCGTAGTCGACTCGTGTTCCTTGAGAGGAACAGAAAGCTCTAAATTCATCCGAGTCAAAGTTGGAGCCATTATCCATGATGATGTTGTGGGGGACCCCATATCTGAAATTCAGTTCTCTGATGAAGCTGATAGCGGTGCCTGACTCGAGGTTCTTGATGGGCTTGGCTTCGATCCACTTGGTGAACTTGTCGACTGCTACAAGCAGGTGAGTGAATCTGCTTCTGCCAGTTTTGAAGGGGCCAACCATGTCCAAACCCCAAACGGCAAAGGGCCAAACTAATGGAATGGTTTTTAGGGCAGACGCTGGCTTATGGGACATGTTGGAGTAGAACTGGCAGCTTTCGCACTTGTCCACAATATCTTTAGCCATCTCGTTGGCTCGGGGCCAATAAAACCCAGCTCGGTACGCCTTGGCCACTATAGTCCGAGAGGAAGCGTGGTGGCCGCAAGTCCTCGAGTGGATCTCATTCAGAATCAGTCGACCCTCCTCTGGGGTGATGCAGTGCTGAGCGACTCCAGTGACACTCTCCCTGTAGAGATGATCATGAATGACAGTAAAAGCCTTGGATCGACGGACGATCTGGCGTGCTTCTTCTTCGTCTTCAGGGAGTTCTTGCCTGAGCAGATAAGCTATGTATGGCACAGTCCAGTCGGGCGTAATCACTAAAATCTCCATGATCAGGTCGACCACTGCAGGTACTTCGACTTCAGTCGGATCAGACGCACTGACTAGCTGCGGGGGTTCCTCCGTGAAGGGGTCTTCTTTGACTAAGGGGGTGTGCAGATGTTCCAGAAATACATTCTTGGGGATAGGCTTCCGAGTCGACCCAATTTTTGCGAGATCATCAGCAAGCTGATTCTTGGCTCTGGGCACGTGATGGAGCTCTAAACCTTCGAACTTCTTTTCAAGCTTCCGTACTGCACTGAATTGGTCATTGCCGGGCTTCTGACGTCCCATTCCTTCATCACCTGGTTCACCACTAAGTCTGAATCGCCGTAGACCATCAGGCGACGAACGCCGAGTGAGATGGCCATACACAAACCGTACAAACGTGCTTCATATTCAGCTTCGTTGTTTGATGAGTCAAAGTGGATTTGAAGGACGTAACTGAGCTTGTCGCCCCTGGGAGATACCAGGACCACGCCTGCGCTGGATCCGTTCAACATGTTGGATCCATCAAAGGACATAGTCCAGTGGTCCGACTGAACCTGAGTCAGCAGCTCTTGTTTGAGCCACTCGGCCACAAAATCTGCTATTGCCTGAGACTTGATAGCTTTCTTCGCTTCAAACTTGATATTTAGCGGAAGGAGTTCAATCGCCCATTTTGCTACTCGACCGGTTGCGTCTCGGTTTTTCAGGATTTCTGATAGTGGGGCGTCGCTGACGACTGAGGTTGTATGATCTGAGAAGTAGTGGGCAACCTTCTTTGCGTTCAAGTAAATCCCGTACACAAGCTTCTGGTAATGAGGGTACCTTTGCTTGGAGGGAGTAATACTTTGGATATGTAATAGATTGGGCGTTGGACTTTGTAGGCCTTGCCTTCTTCTTCCCGCTCGACCGTGAGTACAGTGCTGACAACTTGTCCGGTGGCTGCAATGTATAGTAAGAGAGGCTCTTTGCTGACTGGGGCAGCAAGCACCGGCTGGGTGGACAGCAGGGCTTTGAGCTCTTCAAACGCTGCTTCAGCTTCGGAATTCCACTCGAACTTTTCTGATTTCTTCATCAGTCGGTAGAGAGGTAATGCCTTCTCACCGAGACGAGAAATGAATCGACTCAATGCGGCCAAGCAACCAGTAAGCTTCTGGACGTCGTGTACACGCTCGGGGCATTTCATTCGGAGGATGGCTCTGACCTTTTCTGGGTTGGCGTCGATTCCTCGTTCGGAAACGAGAAAACCGAGTAACTTGCCGCCCGACACTCCAAACGTACACTTCGACGGATTGAGATTGATATCATAGTTTCTCAAATTTGCGAATGTCTCAGCGAGGTCAGTCAACAGGCCAGAACCTTTCCGTGACTTGACCACGATGTCATCCATGTATGCTTCGACGTTCCGACTGATCTTCAGCAGGCACTTCTGAATCATGCGCATGAAGGTAGCGCCGGCATTCTTGAGATCGAAAGGCATGGTGGCATAACAGAAACATCCGAACGGGGTGATGAAAGCTGTCTTGATTTCATCGGGTCCAAACAGTCGGATCTGATGGTACCCGGAATACGCGTCCAGAAAGGACAAACGCTCGCATCCCGCAGTCGAGTCGACTATCTGATCGATGCGGGGGAGAGGAAAATGATCTTTCGGGCAGGCCCGATTGATATGCTTGAAATTGATGCACATGCGGAGAGACTTGTCCTTCTTGGGGACCATGACCACATTGGCGAGCCACTCGGAGTGGTAGATCTTGCGGATGAACTCAGCTGCCAGAAGCCAAGCCACCTCCTCGCCAATCGCCTTTCTCTTCTCCGCGGCGGACCGACGGAGATGTTCCTTTACGTGCTTCACTTTCGGGTCAAATCGCAAACGGTGCTCAGCCAGTCCCCTGGGTACACCTGGCATGTCAGATGGTTTCCATTCGAAGATGTCCCAGTTCTCACGGAGGAACTGGATGAGCACTTCTTCCTATTTGCTGTCGAGTGTAGTGGAAATGTGGGTCGGTGCTGCATTGGGGTCGGTGGGGTGAATGTGTACGGGCTTTGTCTCCCTAGCCGACTGAAAAGCTGACTCGGAAGCCGACTTCTTGGACCGCAGCAAGTCACTCGGATCCACGTTTTTCTAGTACTCCTCCATCTCTACTGCTGCCATCTGCTCGTCAGCGATCTTCGAGCCTTTCTGGAAGCATTCTTCCGCTTTCTGACGGTTCCCCGTGACGGTTATAATGCCGTTGGGTCCCGGCATCTTCAGCTTGAGGTACACATAACATGGTCGAGCCATGAATCTGGCGTAGGCGGGCCTACCCAGAATGGCATGATAAACGCTGTTGAAGTCCACCACTTCAAATGTCAGCTTTTCTTTGCGGTAATTCTTCGAGTCGCCAAAGACTACGTCAAGTGCGATTTGGCCAAGTGAGTCGGCCTTCTTCCCGGGGATGACCCCGTGGAACCTCATGTTGCTTTCGCTCAGCTGGGACATCGGAATGCCCATATCACGGAGGGTTACAACATACAGAATATTCAAACCACTTCCACCATCCATCAGGACCCTAGTCAAATGCGTACCCTCGACCACTGGGTCGACCACCAGCGCCTGCCGCCCAGGGGTAGCGATGTGCGCGGGGTGATCGGACTGGTCGAACGTGATGGGGGTCTTGGACCACTTCAGATACGTGGTTGTTGCCGGGGCAACCATGTTGACTTCTTGTTGATCACTTTTAGTCGACTTTTGCTTTCAACGTCTGCGAAGATCATCAAAGTGGAGTTGATCTGGGGGTAACCTCCATCCCCTTCTTTGTCCTCGGTCTCCTCCGATTCCTTTTCCTTCTTAGTCGACTAATCCTTCTGGAAGTTCTGGATCAGGAGCCGACACTGTCGAGTGGTGTACTTGGGATAGACCAAGTTTCCCTCTTTGTCTTTTTTTGTGTGGATAGGACACGGCCGGTCGAGTACATCATTCCCAACTTGATCCTTCACTTTCTTGGGGACCCATGGTCCCTTGGGCTTTCCTTTGCCCTTATCTTGGTTGACAACTGCAGGTTTGCCCTGAGCAGCTGGCTTAGCCTTGCGCTTGGGTTTTCGATTGGAGTTCTGATCATCTTGTCCGACTGGTTTCTGGCCACTGCGGAGTCAATCGGATTCTTCGCCGTTAGCGTACCAACTGGCTATCTCCATCATCCGGGACAGGGACATATCGCCCGTTCAACCGAACTTCAAATTCAGTTCTCGGTATCGCATGCCCTCTTTGAAGGCGCAGACTGCTTGGTGTTCAGACACATTCTCCACCGTGTGGTGCAAGGTGGTCCATCTCTGTATGTAATCCCTCAAGGTTTCATTCGGCTTCTGTACGCAATGCTGCAGCTCCACAAGCCCTGCGGGCCATTTGCAAGTACCTTCGAAGGTCCGAATAAACACTTGGGCCAGCTCTTCCCAACTGTATATGCTCCCAGGGGCCAATTGATTAAGCCATGGCCGAGCCGAGCCGCCCATCATCAGAGGGAGGTGTTTCATGGCTACGTCATCATTGCCGCTTCCGATTTGCACAGCCACTCGGTAATCCTCGAGCCAGGTGTCTGGTTTTGACTCGCCGGTGAACTTATTTACCCCCGCCGCCAACCTGAAGTTCGGGGGGATCTCAGCGGCCCTGATGGCACTGCTAAAACACTCGGGTCCAGAGACGGACGCTCGGCTTCCACTCGGATGATCTCTGCCTTGCTCTTCTCGGAACGCCCTATTCCAGTCGACCAGCCCTTGCACAAGGATAGATCTTGCAACGAAGCCGGGCCTCCGAGGATCCGGGGGAATCCTCCGCTCGTCGTCGCGTAAGCGTCTGGCCTCGTGTCGCCTGGGCGAGAATGATCTGCTTCCCTGGGGAGGCGTAGGCACTGGACGGCAGTCGTGATGACCGGGTCGACGGTCATACTGCTCGTCATTCTGACCCAGATGCCGATCTTGACGTGGGCCACGATCCTCACGCCTCGGGGGCGATCTTGGAATGTGGGCTGACCAAACGGTGTCTGCAGCCACCGATCTGCTGTGAATCCTGTTGCGTGACTGAGAAACAGCCACGTTCTGCTCTCTGGCCGTTCGGAGCAATGCCCGGATCTGCTGTAGGCCTCTCCCAGCCTCCGACTGCGATGGTTGAATTGACTCCGCGATGTGAGCCGCGGCTTCGAGGTTCTGGAGAGGCGTACGGAACACCTGAGTCTCACGCGGGAACGATTGACGCGGCCATTGACTGGACTCGGGGACCAGTCGGCGGGCTCGTTCGTCGTGTGCGCGCTGGATATTCTCGAACGCGCGCGCTCAGCCACGGTGGCCAAGCGCGTGGCTTCCAGGGCCCGAGCCTCTGGAGTATCCCCCACGATGGGGGTGAAGAGTGCGTCCTCATTGCGGTGGCAGAGCACGTCCCTCTGCTCGGTACTGAGGGGTTGGGTAATGTACCCGTCGTGGTCGAATGAATGACCGCTGCCGCTGCCGCCACGAGGGAATCCTGGCGGGCTGTGGCGTGAGTCGACCATGAGGACTTCCGCCGCGGGATCACTGCTCCCGCACTCGAAAACTAAATCCGCGAGCCCGACCGACGGATCGACCGACCCGTAAAGATATTCGTCGGGCTCGATGGCCGCGACTTGAGGGGTGGCCGCTTGGCGGGCCACTGCGTGTTTCACCCACCGCTGGAGCCGTGAGCGACCAGATCGCTTGCGACGGCGTCCGGCGGGGATGATGGATGATGAAGGAATCGGCAGGTACTGAGTCGACGGCTGCCGAAGAAGGACGCCACAGGCGCTGGCACGGAAGTGCGCAGCCCCGCGGACGGGCATCGCCTCAACATCGAGGGGAGCCTCCTGGAGCCAAGCGGAGTCGTCGGCGACGAAGACGAGCGCGCCAAGTCGGATCTCGCGGCCCAACGTCAGACCACCGCCGGAAAACATGAGGAAGGAGGTCGGAGAAAAGTTTGCAACTTCACCAGAAGTCACTAAGATGCCTTGCCCCACGGTGGGCGCCAACTGTCGTGGTTCTATGTCTGACAGTACGAGTAGGGGGTACGTAAGAGGAGGCAAGGCCCTAGCTATGGTGAGATTGTATGCAAGATGTATACGAGTTCAGGCCCTTCTCGAAAGAAGTAATAGCCCTACGTCTCAGTGCCCGGAGGTGGTCGACTGGAATATGTATATGTGTGTGTGTTACAGGGGGTGCGAACCCTTGTACTGGAGGAGGGGGGTGGCTTATATAGTGTGCCAGGACCCCAGCCATGCTCCACGTTACCAAGAGTACAATGTACATAAAGGAAGGCGTTACTGATAACGCCTGTAGTAAAGAGTAATAAAGGCATTCATTGTAGGAGAGTGAATACCAGACCGTTGCTGTCCTAAGGAACCTTTGACCTTCAGGGGTCGAGTGCCTTGGAAGGGTCGAGTGAAGTTGAGTCGTCTGGACGGGGGTGTACAATCGAGTGGGATGTCCTCTTGGGCCGTCTCACTCGACTGTTCTTGTTGCCATCGGTTTGTCTTATGAGCTTCTGGGGTAGTGACCTTGGGTGGGGTATCTTGGTCAGGCCTGTGACCGTACCCTAGGTCCGTAAACTCATTAGCTCCCCTCTTCTTCCTTCTCCTCTCCTCCTTCCTTTCCTACTCCTAGTAGGAATAGGAAGGGGGATTCCTATTCCTACTAGGAGTAGGAATCCTACTCCTGGCGCGCCATACATGGCCAGCCGCACCTCCCCCTTGCTCCTTTATATACGGGGGCAGGGGGCACCCAAAGATACACAAGAGACATTGTTCTAGCCATATGCGGTGCCCCCCTCCACAGAAACACACCTCGTTCATACCGTTGCAGTGCTTAGGCGAAGCCCTGCGCCGGTAGCTGCATCATCTCCGTGGCCACGCCGTCGTGCTGACGAAACTCTCCCGTGAAGCTCAACTGGATCAAGAGCTCGTGTGACATCATCAAGCTGAACGTGTGCTGAACGCGGAGGTGCCATACGTTCGGTGCTTGATCGGTTGGATCGCGAAGAAGTTTGACTACATGAACCACGTCACTAGACGCTTCTGCTTTCGGTCTACAAGGGTACGTAGACATAGTCTCCCCTCTCGTTGCTATGCATATAGTAGATAGATCTTGCGTGATCGTAGGATTTTTTTTTGAAATACTACGTTCCCCAACACCACCCTTGATGCCGAAAAGGAGATGGTAAGTAGATGGCGGGACTTGGCCAGTCCACTAAAGCAACCGTCTTAGACTCATCGACGATGATGTACATAGCGCCATTGAAGATCACCTTGGACAACGACGAGCACCGGAAGTAGAGCAACATGGGACCTCAAGACCATGTCATCAAGCGCGATGGTCCCAACAGAGTAGCGATGTTAAGAACGAAGCCATCGCGGCGGTTCAACTCCGAAACTAGGCTTTCGCCTGAAGACCACAACCAATCCTAAGAGCGAGTGAGGGAGATGCCGACACACCTTGGCGGCGCCTCCCAGACTATTTAGAACGAACAATGTTGTTTCACAACCGATACAGGACTATAATGCAAAATTAGTAGCATCTCCCGAACCAAACTTGGCCAGATGGGCCGGCCTGGTCGGGTGTGGGTTATACGGACCAGGCACGGCACGACCCAGCTAGGCACGCGAACTACACGGGTCGTGCTGGGCTAGCACGAGTGCTGCCTTACCAGGTCCAGGCACGACACTAATATTAAACGGGCCAGTGCATCGACACGTTTAGCCGTCAGCCCACATATTATTTAGCTTATTGGGCTTCCTATTAGCTTATAATTAAAAAAAAAAAACTAAATGGGCCGTGCCAGGCCGACACGCGTGCCCAGGCACGACCGTAGGCGGGCCACATGCCGGGCACAACCCGATTAACCATGTGTTGGGCTGGCCCGTCACAGGCTAGGCACACATGCTAACGGGTCGGCCTGCCATGCACGACTCAGTTGGCCAGGTTTGTCCCAGACCTAGCCATCTGGGCGAGCCTGTCCCGGTCCACTCTTAAGCATGCCTGGAATGACACAGCCAACGACGACACGTTTATAAACACACCATGCCAACAAGTTCAGCACAACACGTGCGTGAGAGCTATATCTCTCCTTAAGCAACATGGAAGGTGCTCTTGCTAAAGGGAATAACACCTAGCACAAGAAACTGGACCGGCCCATTAGCTCACCTGTATAAAACAAAATAAAAGGCTAAGGGTTTCTAAAAAAAGGTCTAAGGAACAAGGATTCCTGGATGAAAGGGAACGATGCATGCCACTGAGTTACAATCAGATTCGTGGTAAATACCATAGCGCGACCTACATGAGGGTAAGAGAGTCGGTTTTTCATTGGTTTTTTTAGGTTTTTTGTTTAGGTTTTTTCTTTATTTTCATCAAAAAAATTTAGTCATATTCTCTGTTTTAATTGTTTTTTCCCTTTCTTTATTTTTCTTTGGCTTTATTTATTTTTCCTGGGTTTTTTGCTTTTGATTCGTTTTATTTCGGATCTGTATGTCTCTTTCATGTTTTTCATTGGTTCTTTGTTTTCTCTCGGGTTGCACTAGTTTTCTATATACATTTTGGTATATATTTAATATATGTTCACTCATGGGGGTGGGTGACCAATTAAATAGGGATTTCCCTGGAAAACAAACCAAGATAAGATAGATTATCACATTATGTAGTGCAAACTACTTCTGCTCCAGGTGGCCCTTGAGCATATCAAACTTCCATTTGGCTTGGCTTCCATGTTTTTCTTTTATTTTCATTATATATGCTCTTAACTCCTATAATAATAAGATCCAAAAGAACCGAGCGAGTCAGGTTTGTGTAACAACACAAGACAAGACAAAGATCAAATGTGGGATGATACATACATGATGCCTATTGCTTCTCCGGCCAACTTTAACAACCTCCCGAGTTCAAAGCTAGGAAGCAATATCAGATCCAAGTCTTCAAGCTTCTCGACGAGTTCAAAAATCTCGTGTCCTAAAGCTACCAAAAGCTGGCCTTCAAGAATTCCAACCTCTTCAATCTGTTACGAAAAATAAGAAAATGGTTAATTACCTGAACAAAAATAGCACACCAGACTAGCATATACTATATAGCTTCTGTAAGACATCATATGCAAATGAATGAATGATCTACTAACATTCTTTTGTTCTTGTATTTCAGCGCGACCGGGATCACTGGGATGACTACCATGTAAGTCATGAAGCCCCTTCATTATTTTTATAACTTCAGTATAAAGTTGTACTAAAGTTGAGACACTTATTTTGGGATGGAGTGAATATATGTTTAGAATTTGGAAGTGTAAAAAAAGTAAACATAAACGAAAACAAGGAAAAAAATAGCGAAGTTGTGGCCACCAGGGCAGCTGGGCTGGCCCATCTTGAGTTGCCCTTATGCGAGGCTTTCCTAGGTCTTGCTGTAAGACATAGGGGCGCCCCAACACATGTGCCTACAAGCATGCGCGGTATTAGGTCTTTTGGGCATATTTTTGCTTTCTAGGTTGTTAAAAATACAAATAAATAAAAAAGGGGTAGTTCCTCTCGTGCGGTACCTTGACTTTGTCGCATGGTAAATTAGCTAATTACTCGTGCGTTCTAACAGAGTCATACATATTCTAGTGATCCTCTCCTCGAACACTTGATGAAACTCTCCATAGTTAACGTGTTTCTCTCATTCAAAGAATCCTTCATAAGTAATAATGTGATCCTCCCGTCCAAATAATAATATTCTTCATAGTTAACATGATCTTCGCGTCCAATGCTTGATGATACTTCCTAAGATTAATATGATACTCATGTTCAAATAATGATATTTTTCATAATTGTTCCTTCTGTCCAAAGAATGATATTCTCCGTAATTACCGTTAAGACAAAAATGTACCAAATCAAACGGCAACATACCATCACTTCCTTTATAACAGAGATTTGATCATATTGACAAGATTTGGCACGTTGCTAAACATTTCCACATAAAAACTCACCTCTTTTGTCATATTAGAACACTTTGTGGCATGACCCACGTGGCAGCTCTCACACAGGCCATCCAAAAAAAAAAAATCCACCGTCAGTTACCCGCTAAAACAAGCCACACGAGCCAAATGTTACTATTGTCTTTTTTAGATAGAAATATTACCATTGACTCATTGTTGCATTCCATCCAAAATTCCATTCTATCTATGTAAATATGTGATTTTGTGTGACCCCGAATCCATTAACATGTGTACTCTCTTCGTAAACAAATATAAGAGCGTTTAGATCACTAAAACAGAGGGAGTATCTCCTTAGCACATGGGGGATAACATGTCAGTTGTGTTGAATTCATTATATTATTTGTGTATAACGCTTCTTAGGGTATGTAAGAATGGAAGGCTTGCTAAGATGGAATTAGAGAGGGTTGGAAGCAAAAGCAGCACATAACCCTTTGCTCATGAGCACCTAGGCGATTAGGGTTTCCTCCGCCTCCCGTCGACACTTTTACTGGCCTGCCTCACTTCCAGTGGCCTTACATCCATGGAGGCGCGGTGGACCTCAGCCTTTGCCAATAGAAGGGCTTCATTTTTCGATTTTTTTAGGGTTTGTGTCCTCCCAAGAATGGCAAGGCAGGAAGGACTCTCTAAAGATGGAAAAAAGTGATGGAAATATGCCCTAGAGACAATAATAATATGATTATTATTATATTTCCTTAATCATGATAACAACTTATTATTCATGCTAGAATTGTATTGACTAGAAACTTAAATACATGTGTGAATACATAAATAAATACCGTTTCCCTAGTAAGGCTCTACTAGACTAGCTCGTTGATCAAAGATGGTTAAGGTTTCCTAACCATAGACATGAGTTGCCATTTGATAACGGGATCACATAATTAGGAGAATGATGTGATGGACAAGACCCATTCGGTAGCTTAGCATTTGATCGTACAATTTTTGCTACTGCTTTCATGTATGCCAAATACATATTCCTTTGACTATGAGAACATGCAACTCCCGGTTACCGGAGGAATGCCTTGTGTGCTATCAAACGTCACAACGTAACTAGGTGATTATAAAGATGCTCTACAGGTAACGAGATTGAACTAGGTATAAATATACCGGCGATCAAATCTCGGGCAAGTAACATACCAACAGACAAAGGGAATTGTGTATGTTGTCATAACAGTTCGAGCGATAAAGATCTTCGTAGAATATGTAGGAGCCAATATGGGCATCCAACTTTTGCTATTGGTTATTGACCGGAGAGGTGTCTCGGTCATGTTTACATAGTTCTCGAACCCGCAGGGTCCACACGATTAACGTTCGTTAACGATATAGTGTTATATGAGTTATGTGATTTGGTGACCGAATGTTGTTTGGAGTCCCGGATGAGATCATGGCATAATGAGCAGTCTCAAAATGGATGAGAGGTAAATATTGATATATAGAACGATGGTATTCAGACAAGGAAGAGTTTCGGAGTGCACCGGGTAGTCATCGGGTCACCGGAAGGGGTTTGAGACACCCCGGTTAGTGTATGGTCCTAATGGGCCAAGGAGGGGACATATCAGCTCCTTGTGCGCTCCCTCTTTGGATAGCAAGCCCTAGGGGAAGGAAAGGGGAGGGGAGGCCCCTCCTTCCTTTCCATCCTCAAGTGGGAAAGGAAGGGGGGCGCCACGCTCCCCTGCCTTTCCCTCGCACTTATATAAGGCAGGGGGAGGGCGCGGCTTGGGAGAGACCCCAAGTAGGATTCCTCCTACTTGGGTGCCCCCTTTGGCTGCTCCTCCCTCCCTCCCACCTATATATATGTGGGGAGGGTGCGGCGTCCCCGTCCACCGTTCACTTCCCCGATCATATTTTCGTACTGCTTAGGCCAAGCCCTGCGGAGATCACTTCACCATCACCGCCACCACGCCGTCGGGCTGCCGGAACTCATCTACTCATTCGCCCGTCTTGCTGGATCAAGAAGGCGAGGACATAATTGAGCTGAACGTGTGCTGAACGCAGAGGTGCCATACGTTCGGAGCTTGATCGGTTGGATCGCGAAGAAGTTCGACTACATCAACCTCGTTACTAAAAGCTTCCATTTTTGGTCTACAAGGGTACATAGACACACTCCCCCCTCGTTGCTACGCATCTCCATGGATAGATCATTGAGTGTGCATAGAAATGTTTTTGTTTCCCAACATAAAGTTCTCCCACCTAACCCCTGTCCTGGTGGTGCGTCTAGCGTCATCCAAGGGTGTGTGAAAGTGTGTCTCCGACCGATCTCGTGAGATTCAATTGATGTTTGTCTCCGTCTAATCCGCTTAGATGTTAGATCTGGTCTGTGTCCATGTGTCGATAGGTTGGATCATTTTTATCTATGCTTCTCTTCATCAACGATGGTTGTTGTTCTGGTGTGCTAGTCCTGTGGGGCCTTAGCACGACGACTTCCCGACTATCTGCTATAACAAGGTTTGCCCAGCTCCGGCAAGGAGCGATGATGGCAGCATGCCTTTGGCTCGCTCCAGTGCTTATCGTTGTCTCTACTTGGTCTACAGACCTCAATGTAATCTATGTTACCTCTCGTGTTCTTTGTACCGCCTTGACAGTTGAGGAATATATACAAAATTTTTCCCGCCAAATAAAATGCAACTAGAGGGTTTAATTCATGTGGGCCGCGAGAGAAAAAATGAACGCAAAGCACCCAGAAGCAACATGCATGTGACGTTTGATACACACTAGTGGTTAGGACCCGCCATTGCGGGCCTCTTGAGAGAGTTCTCATGCGTTGCCATGTTGGATATGTAGATTAGGCTGACTTGTTTTGATGCTATGTTGGCTCTGTACAATTTGTTGGCTTGTTTGTTACTTGTTTTGACCGACGTATATGAACATCGACTTGTGTTATCATGCGAGATTAATGTCAACAATTAATGGTAGGTGAGATACATGGAATCATGAATGTCAGCAGAGCCGGGGAACATAGACCAGGTCGTCTGGCTACACAGAGAGTCTATTCTAGGAACCCAAATGCATTATAAGTAGTAGTACGTACATTGTAGAACCTAATTCAGTGACTCGATCCATTAGTTGAGGGTAAGAGGTAATCCAAAAGGAAATGAAGATAACACGGGGAAGCTACATGTCATTAAAAGCTAACATGAAGGCCACAATGAAGTTAGGCAGCAAGCATGCAGCTGGCGACCATATAAATGAAACATAGTACCTAGATAAGTTGCACACTTTGTAATATAGCTTGACATTGTTGTAGTAAAGGATGTAGCAAGAATCTGTGTCAAAGATTAATGCGTACATGTAGAAAATAGGAAATGGGTAATACAATTATACTTGCAGAGTGGGTTGGCGTTAGATGTAAGGTCGGCGAGGGCCGATGACAAAGGGTGTGCGAGATAGATGCAGCTAGGGATTGTGTTTGTGTGCGATTTGGGATTGATTGAGGTATTGGGACAAATCATCGAACATAATGTAATATGTAAGACACGTTGGACTAGAAAAATATATGTGGTGATTGAGTAAGAAGCTTCCTGTAAACATCTTACATAATCTAGATTTTTTTATTTTCTCATACTCATTATAGACTTATGTCGAGATATTTCTTATACCATACATGTTACGAATCCCTATTAATATTTTTAAGGATACATCACAAACATATACACTATATTCATGCAAGTGTCTCAAAATAATTAAAGAACACATGTGATTTTGTCAGATTTTCACAATTAAGAGGATTTAGTTTAAACATGTTATTGAAGGAGTGTTTTTAAAAAAAATTTGATGCAAACAATAGCTTAGTGTTACCATATTGAATTAGGTATGATTGTGATTAAAACAATAATTTGTAAAAAATATTAAAGTTTAGTATAAATAATTATATATATTTGACTCGCACTTGACTAAAAATCAGTTACTTGACTCACACAAAGGCTATTTATTTTCTTCATGCATTCTTTTCTTTGCCATAATGCATTGATTAGAACGGTTGTAGTGAGTTGCGGGATAAATTCGACATAGTGTAGCAGGTTGTTCATGAGTCATTGTATTTTATAACCATTATTTACTAGTGGGATCCCATGTCGGCCTCATCATTAGTGTTGTCGTTGATCGGTAGAATATTGATATATGAGGAAGCAAGGAGTGCCACATTGCATTTGGATCATGGGCGAAAGCCAGCGAGCTTGCCGGGTGAACTTGATTGACTTGGTTATGCAGCGTTGGAGCGAGGCCTTCGAAGTAATGTCTGATAACTCCATCGGCGATCAAACCACCACCTCTGATGTCTTCAACATCAGACCCACTGAGTTGGTTACCTGCATTCTTCACCTCATCACTTTGCAACTTCTTCTCGACGGTTTGCTTAAAATGAGGAGCTGGAGCATCCACAAACGTGAGGCCAATTCTTTCTTTGCAGAGGTAATTAGGTGATTCAGTACCTTCTGCAGACATGTAGCATATTGCAGTATGAGAGGAGAATAAACCAAAAGGACACAAATTGAAATACTAAGGGGAATGTCAAAATTCACCTCATTGTCGACATCTTGATGCCATTCAAGGAACCGGGGGGGGGGGGGGGG
>LR738711.1:882463182-882474738 GCA_902687465.1 Secale cereale | reverse complement strand
TCAGACAAGCCACCAACTCTGCCTCCTCTAAGCCTTGTGCACTCTCTTCTTGGCCGTTTGCCATCTTTATCCTAAACTTGGATTGACCCAAGCTTCAGCCATCCTCTTGCTTTGGTGTATGTGACATGCCGCGGTTGAAGTGGTGCTCTTGGCAGTGGAGCTGCAATCTCCGGATTCTATATGTTACCATCTCCACCATCGCCCTCATCGATAGGTGCCCAGATTTCCTCCCTTGGCTTGGGAGGAAGTGGAGGGTGACAAAAGAGCTCCCCTTCAGCCCAAGCATCAACATGGTATATTAGTATGCTCCCCATCAATTCATATGCTTTCTCCATATCTTTTTGATCTTCAAAACCCTCCTCAATTCCTTGCATAACAACTTCACAGTGTGTCTACCATTGCACCACTAAATCTCGTACGCGGGGCCCAAGCCTATCAAAATGATCCATGGAATTGCAACATTTATGCATGATCTCGAGAAATTTTGTTTCTGTGATGTATACAATATATGTACCCGGATAACCCACAAGTATAGGGGATCGTAATAGTTTTTGAGGGTAGAGTGTTCAATCCAAATTCATTGATTCGACACAAGGGGAGCCAAAGAATGTTCTCAAGTATTAACAGTTGAGTTGTCCATTCAACAACACCTAAAAGACTTAATATCTAGCAAAGTATTTAGTAGCAAAGTATTATGGAAGTAACGGTAACGATGGCAAAAGTAACAGTAGCAGTTTTGTAGCAATCGTAACAGTGGCAACGAAAAAGTAACTAAGCAAAGATCAATATGTGAAAAGCTCATAGGAAATGGTTCAATGATGGATAATTATGTTGGATGCGATTCCTCATGCAACAGTTATAACATAGGGTGACCAGAACTAGCTCCAATTCATCAATGTAATGTAGGCATGTATTCCGATATAATCATACATGTTTATGGAAAAGAACTTGCATGGCATCTTTTGTCCTACCCTCCTGTGGCAGTGGGGTCCTATTGGAAACTAAGGGATATTAAGGCCTCCTTTTAGTAGAGTACCGGACCAAAGCATTAACACTTAGTGAATACATGAACTCCTCAAACTACGGTCATCACAGGGAGTGGTCTCGATTATTGTCACTTCAGGGTTGCCAGTTCATAACACATAGTAGGTGACTATTGACTTGCAAGATAGGATCAAGAACTCACATATATTCATGAAAACATAATAGGTTCAGATCTGAAATCATGGCACTCGGGCACTAGTGACAAGCATTAAGCATAGCAAAGTCATAGCAACATCAATCTCAGAACATAATCGATACTAGGGATCAAACCCTAACAAAACTAACTCGATTACATGGTAACTCTCATCCAACCCATCACCGTCCAGCAATCCTACGATGGAATTACTCATGCACGGAGGTGAGCATCATGAAATTGGTGATGGAGGATGGTTGATGATGACGATGGCGACGGATTCCCCTCTCCGGAGCCCCGAACAGACTCCAGATCAGCCCCCCGAAGAAGATTAGGGTTAGGCGGCGGCTCCGTATCATAAAACGCGACGAATCCTTCTCTTTGTTTTTTTCTCCCCGAAAGTGAATATATAGAGTTGGAGTTGAGGTCAGTGGATTCCCAGGGGGGCCACGAGGCAGGGGGCGCGCCCAGGGGGCAGGCGCGCCCTGCACCCTCGTGGACAGGGTGTGGGAACTCTGATGTTGATTGTTCCGCCAGTATTTATTATTATTTCCAAAACGTGTCTCCGTGAATTTTTAGGTGATTCCGAGAACTTTTATTTCTCCACAAAAATAACACCATGGTAGTTCTGCTGAAAACAACGTTAGTCCGAGTTAGTTCCATTCAAATTATGCAAGTTAGAGTCCAAAACAAGGGCAAAAGTGTTTGGAAAAGTAGATACGTTGGAGATGTATCAACTCCCCCAAGCTTAAACCTTTGCTTGTCCTCAAGCAATTCAGTTGACAAACTGAAAGTGATAAAGAAAAACTTTTACAAACTCTGTTTGACCTTGTTGTTGCAAATATGTAAATCCAGCATTCAAGTTTTCAGCAAAGATTATGAACTAACCATATTCACAATACCATTTAGGTCTCATGTTTACTCATATCAATGGCATAATTAACTAGCGAGCAATAACAATAAATCTCGGATGACAACACTTTCCCAAAACAATCATAACATGATATAACAAGATGGTATCTCGCTAGCCCATTCCGAGACCGCAAAACATAAATGCAGAGCACCCTAAAGATCAAGGACTGACTAGACATGGTAATTCATGGTAAAAGAGATCCAGTCACAATCAAAATCAATGTAAATTAATAGCAATGCATGCAAATGACAGCGGTGCTCTCCAACTGGTGCTTTTTAATAAGGGGATGATGACTCTACACAAAAGTAAATAGACAGGCCCTTCGCAGAGGGAAGCAGGGATTTGTAGAGGTGCTAGAGCTTGAGTTTTGAAACAGAGGTAGATAATATTTTGAGTGGCATACTTTCATTGTCAACATAACAACCAAGAGTTCTCGATATCTTCCATGCTACACACATTATAGGCAGTTCCCAAACTGAATGTAAAGTTTTACTCCCCCTCTACCATCAAACACACTCCACAGCTTATCCAAAACAACGTGTACCGTCCAAACCAACAATAGTCCAAGGGGAGCTTGTTTATTTATATTTTGATTTGAGCATGGGACTAGGCATCCCGATTACCAGCCATTTTCTCATGAGTGATGAGCGGAATCCACTCATCATGAGAATAACTCACCTAGCATGGAAGATACAGACATCCCTAGTTGATACATGAGCTATTCGAGCATACAAAACAAAATTTCATTTGAATGTTTAGAGTTTGGCACATACAAATTTACTTGGAACGGCAGGTAAATACCGCATATAGGAAGGTATGGTGGACTCATATGGAATAACTTTGGGGTTTATGGAAGTGGATGCACAAGCAGTATTCTTGGTTAGTACAAGTGAAGGCTAGAAAGAGACTGGGAAGCGACCAACTAGAGAGCGACAACAATCATGAACATGCATTAAGATTAATCAACAATGAGTGCAATCATGAGTAGGATATAAATCACCATGAACATAAATATCATGGAGGGTATGTTGATTTTGTTTCAACTACATGCGTGAACATGTGCCAAGTCAAACCACTCGAATCGTTCAAAGGAGGATACCACCCTATCATACCACATCACAACTATTTTAATAGCATGTTGGCACACAAGGTAAACCATTATAAACTCCTAGCTAATTAAGCATGGCATGAGCAACTATAATCTCTAATTGTCATTGCAAACATGTTTCATTCACAATAGGTTGAATCAGGAACAATGAACTAATCATATTTACAAAATCAAGATAGGTCGAGTTCGTACCAGCTTCTCTCATCTCAATTAGTCCATCATATATCGTCATTATTGCCTTTCACTCGCACGACCGAACGGTGTGGATAATAGTAATAGTGCACGTGCATTGGACTAAGCTGGAATCTGCAAGCATCTAATACAAGGGAGAAGACAAGGTAATATGGGCTCTTGGTTAAATCAACAATAAAGCATATAAGAGCCACTCAACATTTTTATCATGGTCTTCTCCTCTAGACCCCCAAAGAAAAGAAAAGAAATAAAACTATTTACACGGGAAAGCTCCCAACAAGCAAAAGAAGAACGAGAAATCTTTTTGGGTTTTCTTTTAATTACTACTACTATAGGCATGGAAAGTAAAATAGCTAAGAGCTACAACTAAATTTTTTTTTTGGGTTTTTCTTAAGGTTTTTCAAACACACAAGAAGAAGGCTTGGAAAGGAAAATAAACTAGCATGGATAGTACAATGAAAAAGTATAAGCACCGACAACTGGCATGAGTGTGTGAACATGAATGTAATGTCGGTGAGAAATACATACTCCCCCAAGCTTAGGCTTTTAGCCTAAGTTGGTCCATGCCCACGGATCGAAGCTACTCTCTCTGGTGTATTGAGGAGGGTCCTTAGGGTGCCACTGGTTGGCGATCTCCTCCGGATCCCACTGATAAACAGACTGTCGATAAGGGTTAGGTGTTGGCTCAGGCTCAGGCTCTCGGACTTGTTTCAGCTTCCCGTATGCATGAATGGC
Organism: Secale cereale; assembly: GCA_902687465.1. Lineage (NCBI taxonomy): Eukaryota > Viridiplantae > Streptophyta > Magnoliopsida > Poales > Poaceae > Secale > Secale cereale. The sequence continues at coordinate 882,470,613 of LR738711.1, read as the reverse complement.
CTCGGGCAAGATGAGGTATGTGCTGTTCATGCTGGTCGTGGAGGAAGTCGGTGATGCCTGCATTCTTAGCCAAGTAATAAAAGTCATCGTAAATTCTGGCGGCTCTCAAGAACACATCACAAGGCCATTCGCACGGCTGAACCTCCGCAGTGCAAGGAAGATTGTATTTGGGCCTTTTATTCTCCTCATTCAGCTTATCCTTCAAGCTTCGGCTCGAAGAGCCCCTCAACCATCTCTTCATCATTTTCTTTCTCTACAAAATTTCTGAAATTTTAGCGACTCAAAATAAAAGTGAACCAAACTCAACAAGATTGATAGCAACTACTCCCATAAGTGCCTAGAGGCTATATCATGCATTAAAGCTACTTTGGACCATATAAATTTGACATGCATGCTCAAGAACAGGGTCACCTTAGCAGCAAAAAATTGCAATAAATAAAGCACTAGAACAAAAACTAATTGGACCATTGGAGGAGTCACATACCGAAGAACAATCCCCAAAACAGTTATGTGAATGGAGATTTGAGCAAAGTGCTCGAAAATGGTAGGAAGATGAGCTAGAACACGGGTTTTAGCTATGGGAGGATTTTTTCTGAAGGAAGACGAAGTGAGTGGGTGCTGGAATAAGTGGAGGGGGTCCACATGGGGCCCACGAGGCAGGGGCGCGCCCCAGGGGGGTGGGCACGCCCTGCACCCTCGTGGCCAAATGGTGTGTCCCCCTGGTGTGTTCTTAGTGCCAGAAATTCTTAAATATTCTACAAAAAATCATATTTCATTTTCAGGACATTTGGATAACTTTTATTTTTGGGGTATTTTTATTGCAAGGATAATTCAGAAAACAGATAGAAAATATTATTTTTGCTTTATTAATCTAACTAACAGAAAGTAGTCATGCTGCAGGTGGGACTGTAGGTGGGCATCCCACCTACAATCCACCTCGTCCCACTATGGTCTGGAGTTTACAAAGTGGGCATCCCACCAATTATAGCATAAATTAGGTGGGAACAAGTGGGATCCCCACCTAACAAATACATTTGCAGTTCAAAACATCACACTTCAGAGCCATATATGTAACTGAGCAAACCTGCTATGCATAACCGAGTAGTAGCATGGTATGAAAGCAACATACTAAACCTTCGGTTACAAAGACAGATGACTCGATCAAATCTACTAAACCTTCAGTTACAGATATGGATGAATCGATCGAATGCACTAAACCTTCGGTTAAATATAAGGATGAATCCACTAAACCATCAATTACAACTGATCAAGTAAACATGCGACGAGGATACGTTGGCCGCCAAGTCAGGCTTCATAGAACAAATTTTCAGCCCGCAATACTGCAACACTGTACTTTGTAGCTTCATAGAACATGTCCTTGGACAACCTTTTCTTCTTTTGCCATGAGTGCATGAAGTTGGCAACTTTCTTCTTCTCCTGAAGCAACACAGAATGCTTATTAGTAATTACTATATTATATATTACAACCGAATATATTTGATTATAGTATGAATGTGCTTACAACTCTCCATTGCTATCACTAAATAGGTATGGGAATCAAAGAGTATTTGATTCCAGCATCGCTAGAATTATATTCATCGCTATCAAAACCACCGCTTGTTTTATGTCTCCAGCTTGCAAAAGGCCATGGACAATGCACCAGCGAATGCACAATAATTTGTTCCTTCACCGAAATAAATATTTTTTAAATGGGCAGTACTTGTTCATGCTACAAATTGAAACCACCACCTCCTTGCATGCATTCCTCCAGCTTGCAATTAGTTGTGACCCCATAAACAATGTGCCGCTAAATGCAATGATATAAATTTCAAAATCAATAATGTGTGAACAATATGATTTGGCCTAGAATAAGAACAAGAGCGCCCTACTGTCAGGTCAAACACGAAGCTGGCAGCCACCCAGTCAGATGTGGTGAAGAGAGTATTTTTGGTGAAGGAACAAAAAGTGCAAAGCACAACTAGCAGAATTACCTTAGGTGGTTCCAGCATCCTCTAGATCACCACCATGGTTTCCAACTGTTGGTTCTGCCTTTTTGGCGATCTGCAATATTGAAGGCATTGAAAATGAAACATTCAACATGGAAGGTATTAAATAAAGTACGAAAAAAATAATTAAGAACATATTACGAGCTGCTCGAAACTAATCCTCGAGGCACATCGGCGTCTCAACAGTACTAGGTGTCAAACTACTTTGATCAATGATGATTCTTCCAGCATTGCTGAATGCAGCCTCTGTAGGCACTGTAGAGGCGGACACTGTCAATATATCCCGTGCTATAGCTACAAGGACCGGATACTTTGGGGAGTGAATCTGCCACCACTTCAATATATCCAATTTTTGTCGGCAAGGAAACAAGTCTTCGTTGAGATATCTTTGTAGCTCATTTGAGTTGTGGGATCTTTTCAATCTCAAGTGTTAATCCCAGTCATCAAGAGTGCCCTCACCATCCTCCTCTGCAACCTCATCACCTTCATTAGAAGTATTTTCAAATTCATATTTATATTCAGCAAATAGGATATTCATCGCACTATTCACCTTGGTAAGATATTTCTCGGCGCCACCACCAAAAGCTGTCGTCAGCTGGAAGTCAACATATTCATATTTGTACCTTGGATCAAATATCACCGGCAGAAAACTTGTTAAGAATGACTCCTAAAAATATTTCATCCACTTCTTCTCCATCTCTTTCACCATGGCAACAATGGTAGGATTTTCACTTACGACTTCTTTCTCTATTATTTGCTTCACATTCCATACCTCATAGAAGTACATGTGAGAGGTGGGATATGTCCTACCTGAGATTTTCTTTGTGGCTGTGTAAAAAGCGCCCAAAAGATGGAAAATAGCTTCGGCCATCTCCCATTCACTATCTGAAGGAGCAAATTTATAATCTTTGTCAGTTTCTTTCAAGGCTTCAAAAGCTGCTCTGAACGGCAATGATGATTCAAGCATTAGGTACGTTGAATTCCATCGGGTAGGCACATCTAGCGAAGGGTGGTTTTTACAATCAAGTCCCACCCGCGCAATCATCGCATCAAATTTCTCCATTCTACCTTGCAAACTCTTGACATACTGCACTGTTTTTCTAACTCTCTCAACAACTGACGCCATTGCGTTGAGCCCATCTTGCACCAGTAGATTCAGTACATGTGCAGCACATCTAACATGCAATAATTGTAATGCCCGGATAATCAGGCTACAGTAATTCCACGTTGATGATGCCACGTCACCTTGGTTATGGTTATTAAACTCGCATTGATTCGAAACCAAGATAAAATTTCAAATTTAAAATAAAGACAAATGATAAAAGTTTTCGAATATTAAAACTAAAATGTTCGGAGTGAACCAAATATTGCAAAGGTAATTATGGTGGAGAAACCACACCTTTTTAAAATTCTTAAATAATATGAGATGAATAAAACAGCAGCAAAAACAATTATTTAAATACCGTTTGTAATTAATAAAATGTCAACTAATTTATTGAGGAATAGACTTTTTGAGTATGGACGAAGTTGAAATTACTAATTTATATACTAAGTATATATTTTACTAAAACTAAAATAATAGGATACAAAACTATAACAAAAAGAAGTAAAATAGATAAAAAGTAAAGAACAAAACAAAAGAAAGGACCCCCCCTGCTGGACCGCGGCCCAGATGGCCATCGGGCCAACCAGGCCGGCCCAGCCGGCCCACCCCGCCCCTGGCCTATATGGCCTACCTCTCCACCCCCCACAACCCTAGCCCACTACACCCCCACGATCCCCACTCCCTCGTCCTCCCACATCGCCGCCACCACACGACACATACACGAGAGAGGAACTCCCTCGTGCTCGACGCCGCGCCGGCGACCCCTCCTCTGACCGCCTCGTCGCCCTTCCCTGTAACTGGTCATTTCTCCCTCCGTATGCCCCAGCAGCTCGCCGCGCCCCTCTTCCTCCTCCCTCAGCCGAGCGCAGCCACCACCTCGTTGCGACCATGGCCAACGGCCTTCCCGAGCTGCGTCGTGCTGCCCTACGGCTTCCTCAACGTCGTCCACAACCTCCACGTGCCCGAGACCGACTGGAGCGGCCCCAAGTCGACAACATCGACCGGTTCCCCGTTGCGGCCACCGGAGGTCCTGCACGTCGATCTCCGCGAATCCGACCTCCTCGTGTCACCTCGAGCACGGCAACACCCTCGATGTGAGCAATCATGCCGTTTTCCACTTAGCTTGAACTCGATTCTGAACTCTGGCGTCGTTTTTCGTTATGGGTTGCTCCGGCCGTCGTAGTTGTCCCGTTGTCGCCCGTTCGCTCCCGCTCTGTCCCGCTCCTGGCCGCGTGCAACCCGCACCCAACGCCTCGCCCCGCTGAGGCCTTTCCGCCGCGCCCGCCCCTACACCACACACCTGCCGCGCCGCACGCCTCCTTGCCGCTGGCCGCGCCCGCATCAGCCGCCTGGCGCTCGGCTCCGGCGACCTCGCCGGGAGCCCGCGGCCCCCCTGTCCTTCCCGCTCTGCGGCCACGCGGCCCGCGGCCGCCGGCAGCTGCGGCTGGCTCGCCGCGGTTGCTGCCCACCGACGCCCCACCTTGGCCTCGGGTGCGGGCATCCGTGCCCAAACGCCCGTTAAACAGCCCGCCCCGCTAAGCCCCTGGCCCACCGCCAGGCGGGGCCGAGCCCCTTTAAATATATATATATATAAAATATAATAAATAAAAAATTTAATTAATAATTAACTTAATTAATCCTGATAATTAACCATAACTAAATGTGCTTAATTATACTAATTACACATTAGTCTAATTAAACCTGACTAATTAAATTAGTCAATGACAGTGGGCCCCACTGTCCCTTTGACCAGTCAACCAGTCAAAGTTGACTGTTGACCCCGCTGACATCACCCTGACATCATGCTGACGTCATCACTTACTATTCTGGATAATGTTGATTTAAATTAATTAAATTAATTCTAAAAATGATTAAATCTTTTAAAATTAATATAAAATAATCCGTAACTCGGATGAAAATAATTTATATATGAAAGTTGCTCAGAATTTCGAGACGCATCCGAATCCGCAGACCGTTCGTCAACCACACGTCCCTAGCATACTGAACCCGCAACTTTCCCCCTCCGTTTCATCCGCCCAAAAACGCGAAACACCGGGAATACTTTCCCGGATGTTTCCCCCCTTCATCGGTATCACCTTCTACCGCGTTAGGTCACACGTAGCACCGCGTATTGCCTTGTTATATTTTGTGATGCTATTGTTTGCTCTGTTATTTATTTGTTTCCCCTTCGTTGCTTCTTTTCGGTAGACTCCGATACCGTGATAGACCCCGAGACCCTTGATGCTTCGGTGTTCGACAACAGCTACGCTTCCGAAGATTCCTTTCGTCTGCAGAGCTTCCAGGCAAGCCCCCCCTTTGATCACCAGATATCGCCTATTCTTCTTTCTACTGCTTGCATTAGAGTAGTGTAGCATGTTACTGTTCGGTTACTCCTATTCTGTTGCATAGCCTGTCTTTGCTGCTACAACTGTTGATACCTGTACCTGCCATCCTAATGCTTAGTGTAGGATGCTAGTATTCCATCAGTGGCCCCACATCCTTGTCCGTCTGCCATGCTATACTATCGGGCCGTGATCATCTCGGGTGGTGATCACGGGTATATACTATATACATACTTTACATGATACATGATGTGACTAAAGTCGGGTCGGCTCATTGAGTACCCGCAAGTGATTCCGATGTGGGGGCTGAAAGGACAGGTGGCTCCATCCAGGCAGTGGTGGGCCTGAGTTCCCGACGGCCCCCGAGTGGATCTTTGTGGCGGAGCGACAGGGGCAGGTTGAGACACCCAGTCGAGAGGTGGCCTGGCCCTGGTCGTTGTCCGTGGTGATTTCATAATAACACGCTTAACGAGTTTGGATATTTGATCTGAGTCTGGCCATTTGGCCTATACGCACTAACCAGCTACGTGGGAATAGTTATGGGCACTCAACATCGTGGTATCAGCCGAAGCCTTCTTGACGTTAGTGACTTAGCGGCGCGCGCCGGGTTGGACCGCGTAACGCAACTTCCTTAGTAATGGAGGTTGCTAGGTCTGCTCACCGGCCGCGTACGCAACATGCAGGTGTGCGTTGGGCGATGGGCCCGGACCCCTGCGCGCCTAGGACTTAGACCGACGTGCTGACCTCTCTGCTGTGCTTAGGTAGGGCTGCGACATGTTGATCTTCCGATGCCGGGCATGACCCTAGAAAGTGTGTCCGGCCAAATGGGATCGAGCGTGCTAGGTTATGTGGTGCACCCCTCCAGGGAAGTTAATCTATTCGAATAGCCGTGTCCCTCGATAAAAGGACGACCCGGAGTTGTATTCCGACCTCATGACAACTAGAACCGGATACTTAATAAAACAAACCCTTACTAGTTCCAGATACAACCCAGTGACCGCTTTCTCACAGGGAGACGAGGGGAGGATCACCGGTTAGGATTATGCTATTCGATGTTACTTGGTGAACTTACCATCTACTCCCTTCTACTGCTGCAAGACGGACGCTGTGAGAAGCGATGATACTTGTTACTTTCCAGCTACCCTCATCTTCTGCTGCAAGATGGAGGTTACGAGAAGCGTAGTCTTCGATTGGATTAGTTATCCCCCTCTTATTCTGGCATTCTGCAGTTTAGCCCACAGATATTGCCCCTTTACACATATACCATTGCATATGTAGTATAGATCCTTGCTTGCGAGTACTTTGGATGAGTACTCACGGTTGCTTTGCTCCCCCTTTTCCCCCTTTTGCCCCTTTTTCTCGGATGACGCAACCAGATGGTGGAGTCCAGGACCCAGAGGATCCCGAGGATGTTTCTACGTGAAGTTCGGCTTTGAGGAGTAGTTAGGAGGTCCCAGGCAGGAGGCCTTGCCTTTTCGATCGCTGCTATTTTTGTGCTAGCCTTCTTAAGGCAAACTTGTTTAACTTATGTCTGTACCCAGATATTATTGCTTCTGCTGAATCTTGTGTTTTCGAGCTTAAGTATTCGAGCCCTCGAGGCCCCTGGCTTGTAATATAAAGCTTGTATTATTTTAATTTGTGTCTAGAGTTGTGTTGTGATATCTTCCAGTGAGTCCCTGATCTTGGTCGTACACATTTGCGTGCATGATTAGTGTACGGTCAAATCGGGGGCGTCACAAGTTGGTATCAGAGCCGACTGCCTGTAGGAATCCCCCTTTACAACTCCTTGGCCGAAGTTGAGTCTAGTCAAAGAAAAATATTTTACTAACTTGGCTGTGTGGCTTACGGGCCCACGTCGCCAATTGGGTGGTATTAGGATCTTTTGTTCCTCATCTATACTCTGTGACTCTGATCTCTCTCCTATTCTGGTTAAATGATTTTATTAACTCTGACTTTAGGTTCTCGTAACTATCCCCCC
>LR738711.1:882406777-882463120 GCA_902687465.1 Secale cereale | reverse complement strand
CCCCCCGGAGAGCTCCTCACGGCAAATGATCGCGTGCTTCACCAGCAGATTTCGAAGATACCCTTCGATGTTCCTGAGACCTTTGTGCTCATCGCCTTTGCAAATCACTACCACTCATATGTCCCTATGGATATCTGCATGCACATGTCATTCTCATGACCATTCATCGTCGCTCTTGTTGTTACAAGATGCCTCGAAATATTCTTCGTTGTCCCGAGAATCCTTTGAGTTTACTATTTTGCAATTTTATTTCGCATGGAAACCCTTACTGTTATTTCCTCACATTCATTGAGGATCCGTTCTTCTCAATTGTTCATGTGTCTCACAAAATTCTTCGGAATACTTTTCGATCTTTCGAAAATCCTGTGCAGCTTGTTACTCTGGAAATTCTTGCGTGCTTACATTATGGTTAAATCCATATGACTAGTAGTCATTGTTAACATCCCTTGTCTTAGCGATTTTGAGCCTATTGATTCAATGTCTGCGTATGCACGCAGTCATCAGGATATCCTTTTTTTAAAATTATCTTTCCGGCTCAGACGTCATTCCGGACATGAGTTCGTTCTCGGTAATTCAAACCTTTATTGATTGTCTAACTAAGTGTTTTCAACTTATCCATCCTTGATCAGAGCGTCTGTTTCTGATCCTTCGTTTTGGAAACCATAATTTCTTTCTATTTGAGCATTAGACTAATCAAGTGATTCTTGAATCTGATGCCTCTGCATTCTTCTTCCTCTGAGGGAGTGCCGATACTCACATCAGCTATGTTGTGGATCGCCCAATCCTTTGTTGAAATATTATCCGACAATGTCCTTCGTATACAAAAACCTCAAGAAGTTATGTCCCTGATGCATAATACCTTCGGTAAATTGTATTCTCTTCTTTGACAACCATGCTCTCCTTTTGAGCTGGTGATATTTACTTTTGAAACTTGTGGTATATGTTACTAAGATGCTCGATGGGTTGAACCTATGCCTTCCTCTAATCCGTGGGAACCCGAAAGTATTCACAAGTCTTACTCTTCTGGTGTTCTACCAGATAAAATTCCAATACTACAGTTTTAGCAAGGCGAGAGGTGAATGAAATGATTTGCATTAAAGAAGTGGGAGTCGACCTTGAACTTGTGTTCATGCCCATGAAAATGATGTAGACTGTCTCGGAAGCTTCTTGCAAAATGATTATCCAGCTGTATGATTCTTTCGATATTTCTGAATTGATCCTTGACAGTTATGGTTCTGACCATGCTGTCTTGATCTAATATATCTGTTAGGAATTCATTCCAGTGCCTTGTCTATTTTTGGCAAGGCTGAAGTATCTACTGTCATAGGTCAATGATCCGGTTCTACTTCTATCATGTTCTACCGTCGAGTATTACCCCCTGGTAGCTCGAAGATGTCTTGCCATTGCACCACGTCTTACTAACTTTGTTGAAGTAATGTCTTTCCTTCTCATAATCACCCTGCGGGTTCTGGGTTGTTGTCAACCGAGGACACCGACTAGTGAAATTATTCCGCACTACCAATCAAATACCCCTAGTATTTTTACTGGGAAATTCTGCACTCAATCTGCTCATTCCCAGACTAGCGGCTACATCCTGGTCTTGCTATCTTTGAGTGTGCTACCTTGTCCTTCTCTGGTGCACAAATTCTTCCGTGTGTGAGCAATACTTACGTCAAGCTTTCACCATCATGTTGCTTGTCTTGAAAGGCAACCTTGGTTCCGAGCTTGCGTACTATATATTGATCCTATAACTTGCCACTTCGTCATTCCCTTGCTAGTTGCCATTGTTGTTTGATTGCATCCTCTTGAAACCTCCCGACAAATGTGTCGGATCACCTTCAACACTTTGAATACTACCTAGATGTCAACTGTGTTCATGATGAGAAATACCCTCCTGGCCATTGATGATTTTTATTATCATCGACAACACCCTTAACTTCCTTTCATCGCGAACTTGTCCACATTATGAATACAACTGGCTCTCCAGCTGGTGTTGTGTTCTGCATTGAAGTATTACTGTCTTCTATGTCGAGAATGTTGTGGGGATTGCTCCACCTCTTAGAAATTCTCGGCATGGTGATACTTCTCACCATCACCATTCTTCCTTGGTCCCCGTGTTGTTTTTAACCGGGATACCAATATGCTAACGATGCTGCTTGAGTTATGTTCTTCTATCAACCCTATTGCTTTGAAGTTAACGATCGACAGTTCGTTCTTAGACTGTTGGTTATTGAATCGTCACTCTAACATTTATCTTGCTACCTAAGGTCATATTTCGGGCACAACATTCAACTAATGATTAATGTTGTATGTTATCCTCGAGCATACAACATTATATCATTTGAATTGAAAAGTGTCATGTTCCTATTCACATTATTGTGGAAATCCATCCGTTTGGAATTCTCGATGAATTGTCGCTGAGCCCATCAGCCACCTCCTCATCCTCTCTTTGGTTTAATGATGAACTTTGTTTCGGGAACCCGCTTCCATAGTTCATCTCCCGAGAATCTTGCAATGTCATTTCGTCGATTTATGTTGCACCTTTTCTTCTCGAACATCCTGAGTCTAAGGTATCAAGACACCAATCGAATCTGAATCTCGGTCAGATATGATGTTTGGGACAACTTCCAGGAGTTATAATGTTGGTCCTTTGATGACCCGATAATATGATGTCATGCCCAACACCCCTGGCTGGAGGACCCATCATTATAATTTCTTTTGCAAGGATAGCCATTCTTCCAGGAGGAGATTGTAACACTTATTCTATAAGTTGCTTATGATGGATCATTTGTGTATCCAAGGTCTGTCCCTTGATTGAAACACCATATCATTGCTACCTCGAAGCATGGCTATGATACCTGATGGCTTCTCGCCCCTCGTTGGTCACCCCAAGTTGAAGGTTTGAGATGCAGTGTAGCAGAAGTTTTCCCTTGGCAAAGATACCAAGGATCGATTTCCCCTGAGACTCCCAGTTTCAACAAGAAGGTGTCAACTGCTAACGGCGCCAGATATTAGCAATCAACGTGGACCTGCACACAGATACAAATAACTTTGCTCCCAACGAGTACAGAGAGGTTGTCAATCCCTCCGGCCTTGTCGTTTACAAAGGATCAAACGCAAGTGGTAATAGTGATAGGTACTGCTGCAAATAGTAAGTAAAAACAGAAAGTAAATAGCGGATGTGATCAATGATGGTAATATGGACCGGGGTCCCATGATGTTCACTAGTGATGTCTCTCTCCCAAAAGACGATAAAACAGCTATGTGAGGTAAACGAATTACAGCTGGGCAATTGACAGAATTATGTGCGCAAACCAATGCTAACTATGTTGCAAGAAAGGTAGAGGTTCAAAGCATGGGCGGTACGCCAAGGCAAGTAGACCGAAATCCATCTGCATCTACTACTAATCATCCACCTTGAGATATCTATCCAGAACATCTCGCTGGTATTAAGTTGCGAGTCCCGCCCATAGTGTAAACTCAAAGCAACAGACAACTGCATTAAAAGAACTTTGCGTAAAGTAAACAATCCTTGCACCCGCGGGCACAAGCACCGTTGTTTTCCCCCTTGTGGCAACATCACATCCCCTAGACTCATGTTTCTGTCACTCAAGCTAGTCATCGAGGGGCATGAACCCACAATCAAGCATAACGTTCCCTCTTGGAGTCACTACCTACTACTTGGCCAAAGCAATAAATAACAACGGAGAACATGCAAGAATTACTTACGAACATAAATATAAAAGAGGTGAATCAAATATATTACTCAAACACAATCTGAACATAATCTCACAATCCATTGGATCCCAGCAAACTCATCATAGCAACAGCATAAGGATTACATATGTGCCTCGATCATGTAGGGCAGCTCACGAGGACTAATTAGTGAAGCACAAGAACGGGAGGAGAACATCACATAGCTACTGGTCATGGACCCATGGTCTAAGGGAGACTACTGACAACTCATCCGGGAGGCGTCCATGGTGGTGGAGAGGCTCCCGGTGGTGATCCTCCCCTCCGGCAGGGTGCCGGGAAGAGTTCTCCTGGTGCTCCCGATCTTGGAAGTGGCGGCGGCGGCGGAACAGATATGAGATCGTGAAAAAGGGTTCCCGTCTCGAGGGTTTCGGGACACGATATAAATATATGCCAAAGGGGGGCATCAGCAGAGGCCTGGGGGGCCCAGGCGCCCCCCTGGCGCGGCCAGGAGGGGGGCCGCGCCACCAGGGCGCCTGGAGCCCTGGTGGCCCCCCTCCCGCTGTACTTCGGGTACCGGGAAGCTTCTGGAACGCTGATTTTTTATATAATTTTTCCGGGATTTTTCTGGCAGTTCTCGTAATGGGAAAACCTGAAATACAAAACAGCAGAAAACAGAAACTGGCACTGGGGTGCACTGAGTTAGTAGGTTAGTCCAAATATGATCAGAAGTGTATGGAAGTGTATAAATATCATAGCAATATCACCCAAAAGAGGCATGGAGCAAGCAGAAATTATAGATACGTTTTGGACGTATCAACATCCCCAAGCTTAATTCCTGCTCGTCCTCGAGTAGGTAATTGATAACAAGAATAATTTCTGTGGTGACATGCTATTAACCATATAGGACTTTTCATAGTCATATGACAAAAGCTTACTGAGACAATGAATCTGTAGTAATTAAGTTGCCTCATGAGAAAATCGCAAAGCACTGAAAGTTTTACAACATGATACTGAAACATCAAGTAGATTTGCAATGACCATGGTGTGCAATTATGATAAAGTGATATCTCGCTTGCTCCCTTTAGTGAAGCAAAACATAAATGCAGGGGCACCTCCAAGGTTTAGGTGATGACTAGATACAATGATTTCAAAATAAACGAAATCACAATCATGCAAAAGACAATGCTACTTTGGGACAATGCACATTACACTCAGAATGACAATCATGCTCTCAGTAGTTGGTGCTTTTAAAAGAAGGTGGAGACTCTCGAACCGTGGCTTTTGTTGGCAAGGTTGAAAACCCGTAGTCGGAAACAAAGACAAAACATGTACCACAACTCTTGGTTTTAAAAACAGAGGTAATAATATTTTTTTTAGATTATGCATGTTTCGTCAACGAATGCTAGCACACAACTCAATCACTTCTTGAGATGGACAAGTTTCGAGGAACAGCTCCCGAATGAGGACGATCACATCCTCTTAATCTCCTTTGTTTATCACTGCCAAAGTTTTCTGATTTCTCATGAACAAAGCGTGAAGGAGGGTTTGTTTGTTATATTAATTTTGAGCCGGGCGCACTCTTTGCCAGTTCCTTCTCGTATTATGGGTTTGCACATTATACATGCAATCCCGGGGTGAAGCTTGTCCAACTTAAAAAGATCATGAATTAACTACTACTTCCTCATGAACTTAAAACAGAGGCACAAAATAGGAATGCATTTTTTTGAATAATTTCGAGATGGTACATGCAAGTCTCCGTTAGGAATGGCAGGTAAATACCATGTAGGAAGGTATGGTGGATTCATATGGCATAACTGGTTTAAAAGAATTTGGATGCACAAGCAGTCAGTCCGCTTAGTACAGGTGGAGGTTAGCAAAAGACTGGGAGCGACCAACTAAAAGAGCAATGACGGTCATAATCATGCAGAGCGACAAAGCAACATTGAATTAGGCATGGAAGTTATATCGCTACTCAGAAACAAAAGATCGTCAAGGCTTGACAGACTTTCTTTACAGTCTTAAATATGCGTGAGCATACGCCAAGTCAATCAAAATAAATTCTTGAAGGAAGATATTACTAAACCATACCACATCCTAGGCAAACAAATCATGTTGGTACTCCAATAACACATTGGAAACCCCCTAGCTATTTGAGACTAACCATAAGAAAACAAGAACTACTAAGCACCATTATGCACGTAGCATCTTTATCATAGACATATCAACCAATGCAACAGAAGCAAACTCTCTTAATAAGATAAGCATGATAACTAAAGAGAGTTCAAGCAACCAACTAAACAAAAGCTCTTTAAAAAGATAAGCATGAAAACTAAGAGCTGAACATGATAGTAGCTATTGAAAGACAAAGAACACACACAACAAAGATAGACATGAAAATTCTATGTTATGTTCTAGGTAGAAGTGTAGCGTGTTTCTCTCCCACATAAAGAAAGCTAAGTTCCGACTCGTTATGAAAAGCTAAAGAAAACTAAAAAGGAAAACTAAAAGCAAGACGCTCCAAGCATAGCACATAACACATGAAGTGATAAAAATATAGTGGAACGAAAGACGAACTGATAATGTTAATGGAGAAGGGGATGCACGGGGGCATCCCCAAGCTTAGACGCTTGAGTCTTCTTGAATATTTCTTGGGGGTGCATGGGGGCATCCCCAAGCTTGAGCGTTTGACACTCCTGAATCTTTTTATCATCTTCCGTCACACACTTGAAAACTCCCTTCATACATAACTCATCATAATCTGATTGGCGAGGTTAGTACCCATAATAAAATAATTTCCTTGCTGGAAATAAGGATATTCTTGAAGGTCCACTGTTTCTCAAGATTGCCAAAAGGTTTTTGCAAAGAAAAAGCAAGATCAAGGTTTGCAAAATGAAGGAAAGGCAAAACAGGACATAATCTGTGAAAAACAGAACATCAGGTAGTAAATGATTTTTTCGGGGCACTTCTGCAACTCTAATCAAAAAACTTAGAACGGACGCCCGAAATACAATTGTATATAGCACGTTGTCGAAAAAATTCATACCAAAAAGATGATATGGTGATTTTATACGAATGTTTCTATCCAAGGACAGAATCTGTTTCCTGGACAGCACGTCACAACTTTTGAACTTTCTTGCAATCAGAGGCCACACTTGGCACAAAGTTGAAAAGCAAAGATACAATGATGATGCTACTGTAGTTAACAACATCAAGACACAACAAAAGCAAAATAAAAATTTATTCATGTGGGCTGCCTCCCAAAAGCGCTTTCTTTCATGCCTTTAAGCTAGGCATAATGCATAGAGATCAAGTTTAATCAAGAGTAAAAGAATAGCTAGCCCTTATAACGGACTCAAAAGGTAACTTAATCTTCTTTCGAGGGAAGTGTTCCATCCCTTTCTTGAGAGGAAATTGGAATTTTATATTCCCCTCTTTCATGTCAATGATGGCACCAACGGTGCGAAGAAAAGGACGTCCCAAAATAATTGGACACGAAGGTTCACATTCAATATCCATAATAGTAAAATCAACGGGAATATAATTGTCATTGACAATGATAAGAACATCGTCGATCCTCCCCAAAGGTTTCTTTATGGAAGAATCAACGAGACGAACACCAAAAGAACAAGAATCAAAAGGTTTCAATTTAAGCATATCATATATTCTTTTGGGCATAAGAGAGGTACTAGCTACAACATCACATAATGCATAGCAAGAGAAGTTATTTATCATAATTTTAATCATAGGATCCCAACCATCTTCTAGCTTTCTAGGTATGGAGGCTTCTACTCTAAGTTTCTCCTCCCTAGCTTTGATAAGAGCATTAGTGATATGCTCTGTGAAGGCAAGGTTAAGCGTGCTAGTGCGGGGATCTCTAGACATCTTGTGACGGAAATCAATAACTTCGGTAAGAGTGCAATTATCAAAATCAAGGTCACTACTATCAAGTAAGGTGGTAGTGGTGTTCTTTAGGTTCACTTGTTTGGTAGTTTCTATAGTCATAGCATCACCATTAATAGGTCCATTGGGACCAGGAGTGCATTGGGTGCTAAGAGTTTGGATATCCTCAACAACTTGGATAGTAGCAACAGTGTGGTGGGTAGGAAGGTTCTTAATTCTATCCTCTTCCTCCCTTTCTCTAGCCCATCTCTCTTTAAGTTTAGCCAACATCCTAATGTTTTCATTAATTTTCACTTGAATAGCATTCATGGGAGTGACCTGCCTCTCCTCAAGAGGAGAAGTTCTAATTTTAAGCAATTCTACCTCATTGGCTAAATTGTCTACCTTCAAAGAGAGATCATCTAGTTTGTTTAGTTTTTCTTCTACACTCTTATTAAAAGCTTGGGGGGTAATGATGAAATCTTTAAGCATAATCTCTAGTTCAGTAGTGGAGTTCTTGGTGCTGGGATAAGCATTGTTGTTCCCATAAGAATTAGAGGGGAACGGTCTAGGATTGCTACCAAAGTTACTCCTATAAGCATTGTTATTAAAATTGTTTCTAGAGATAAAGTTCACATCTACTTGTTCTTGAGCAATCAAAGAATTTAAAGGGACATCACGAGGATCAACAGAAGATTGCTTCGAAAGTAGAGACATGATCAAGTCAACTTTTTCATTTAGGGAGGAAATCTCCTCGACAGAGTTTACCTTCCTACCTGTTGGAGCGCGTTCGGTGTGCCATTGGGAATAGTTGGTCATCATCTCATCGAGAAGCTTTGTGGCAGCACCAAGTGTAGTTGACATAAAGGTTCCTCCCGCGGCCGAATCCAACAAGTTCCGCGAGGTAAAGTTCAAGCCTGCATAAAAAGTTTGGATAACCATCCAAGTAGTTAAACCATGAGTAGGGCAGTTCTTGATAAGAGATTTCATACGTTCCCAAGCTTGGGCAACGTGTTCATTATCCAATTGTTTAAAATTCATTATGTTACTTCTTAGTTGGATAATTTTAGCAGGTGGATAGTACTTTCCAATAAAAGCATCTTTGCACTTGTCCCATGAATCTATGCTATTTCTAGGCAAAGACTGAAACCAAATTTTAGCTCCTCCTCTCAAGGAGAAAGGAAAAAGCTTAAGCTTAACAATATCACCATCATTTCTTGGTACTTTTGCATATCACAAAGTTCAACAAAGTTGTTTAAGTGTAAAGCAGCATCATCTCCAGCACCGGAGAATTGATCTTTCATAACTAAGTTTAGTAAAGCAGGTTTAATTTCATACGAAGGTGCTGAAGTGGCAGGTGTAGTGATAGGTGTGCAGATAAAGTCATCGTTGTTGTGACTAGTGAAGTCACACAACTTGGTGTTCTCGGTGGAACCCATAGCAGCAAGCAAGCAAGATAACTATTTTTGTGATTTTCGATAAAAGACACTAAAGCAAAACTGAAAGGTAAACTAACAAGACTAAAAAGCAAAGGTAAAAGATAGCGTGCAACTCCCCTATCTTGAAGAGTGGATTCCCCGGCAACGGCGCCAAAAAACTTTGCTTGATGGCTTCTCGCCCCTCGTTGGTTACCCCAAGTGGAAGGTTTGAGATGCAGTGTAGCGGAAGTTTTCCCTTGGCAAAGATACCAAGGATCGATTTCCCCTGAGACTCCCAGTTTCAACAAGAAGGTGTCAACTGCTAACGGCGCCAGATATTAGCAATCAACGTGGACCTGCACACAGATACAAATAAATTTGCTCCCAACGAGTACATAGGGGTTTTCAATCCCTCCGGCCTTGTCGTTTACAAAGGATCAAACGCAAGTGGTAATAGTGATAGGTAATGCTGCAAATAGTAAGTAAAACAGAAAGTAAATAGCGGATGTGATCAATGATGGTAATATGGACCGGGGTCCCATGATGTTCACTAGTGATGTCTCTCTCCCAAAAGACGATAAAACAGCTATGTGAGGTAAACGAATTACAGCTGGGCAATTGACAGAATTATGTGCGCAAACCAATGCTAACTATGTTGCAAGAAAGGTAGAGGTTCAAAGCATGGGCGGTACGCCAATGCAAGTAGACCGAAATCCATCTGCATCTACTACTAATCATCCACCTTGAGATATCTATCCAGAACATCTCGCTGGTATTAAGTTGCGAGTCCCACCCATAGTGTAAACTCAAAGCAACAGACAACTGCATTAAAAGAACTTTGCCTAAAGGAAACAATCCTTGCACCCGCGGGCACAAGCACCGTTGTTTTCCCCCTTGTGGCAATAGCACATCCCCTAGACTCATGTTTCTGTCACTCAAGCTAGTCATCGAGGGGCATGAACCCACAATCAAGCATAACGTTCCCTCTTGGAGTCACTACCTACTACTTGGCCAAAGCAATAAATAACAACGGAGAACATGCAAGAATTACTTACGAACATAAATATAAAAGAGGTGAATCAAATATATTACTCAAACACAATCTGAACATAATCTCACAATCCATCGGATCCCAGCAAACTCATCATAGCAACAGCATAAGGATTACATATGTGCCTCGATCATGTAGGGCAGCTCACGAGGACTAATTAGTGAAGCACAAGAACGGGAGGAGAACATCACATAGCTACTGGTCATGGACCCATGGTCCAAGGGAGACTACTCACAACTCATCCGGGAGGCGTCCATGGTGGTGGAGAGGCTCCCGGTGGTGATCCTCCCCTCCGGCAGGGTGCCGGGAAGAGTTCTCTTGGTGCTGCCGATCTTGGAAGCGGCGGCGGCGGCGGAACAGAGATGAGATCGCGAAAAAGGGTTCCCGTCTCGAGGGTTTCGGGACACGATATAAATATATGCCAAAGGGGGGCATCAGCGGAGGCCTGGGGGCCCAGGCGCCCCCCTGGCGCGGCCAGGAGGGGGGCCGCGCCACCAGGGCGCCTGGAGCCCTGGTGGCCCCCCTCCGGCTGTACTTCGGGTGCCGGGAAGCTTCTGGAACGCTGATTTTTTATATAATTTTTCTGGGATTTTTCTGGCAGTTCTCGTAATGGGAAAACCTGAAATACAAAAACAGCAGAAAACAGAAACTGGCACTGGGGTGCACTGAGTTAGTAGGTTAGTCCAAATATGATCAAAAGTGTATGGAAGTGTATAAATATCATAGCAATATCACCCAAAAGAGGCATGGAGCAAGCAGAAATTATAGATACGTTTTGGATGTATCAATACCCTGCTCATCAACAAGAACATTGGAGGCGCGATACTAAATGTTTCTTGATCAGTTATCCAAACACCGTTGTATGGGTAACATCTTGATTAATCCCTGCCCCTTTATCTGAATGGTTGGGTACTTGCTCTCCTACCCTGTATGCCGTGTTCTACTTGTCCATGGGAAGGATATACTCCTAATAAATGTGTGTAATCACAATTTTCCTTTCCA
Source organism: Secale cereale (assembly GCA_902687465.1). Classification (NCBI taxonomy): domain Eukaryota; kingdom Viridiplantae; phylum Streptophyta; class Magnoliopsida; order Poales; family Poaceae; genus Secale; species Secale cereale. The sequence continues at coordinate 882,452,074 of LR738711.1, read as the reverse complement.
TTTGTTTGTTTAACCTTTCTTTGATCTACATATAATCTAAGCAGTAATAATTTTCTGCTTATGTAAACACTTTGGTGTACAACTCTATTACTAAGACCTTGATTCTATTGATGATAATATCCCGGTACTGTCGCTGGATGAGAACTTTGCCTATTGGTCCGCCTTGTTTCAATGAGCGGGAAAATGGTTCTCTTTGTTCCCCGTCCTTGGTTCCGACATTGTTGCCGACATAGCTGACAAGCTATCCACGCACATGCCTCCCTGTCGAGGCTATGCAAGATGTCACCACCCTTCCTACTTTCAATCCACATGGTGGGCCCATAACCCACAGGACCACTGGATCGAAACCTGACCCTTATTTACAACCTGGATCCTATTGTATGCTTTGCACCTGGCTTCGTATGTGATTCACGAGCTAAATTCTATACCATTATTCATCCTGGAATCGAACACCTTGTTATTGTCGTTGTTCAAGCCCCCCATTCCAGTTTCTGTCTAGGCATCGAATGATTACCTACCCATTTGAAACTTTGGCACCATCATATATTGCACTCAACGAATTCACTGAAATACAACTCATGAGGTACCTCGTGTATTTCCCATTGAGTTCACCGTCAGATGCCCAACTTTGTGGAGATGCATTCTTCCAAAGTTTTCCCCCTTATCGCGTTCGTAGGGCGATGGAGATCCCGAAGAAAGGATGACGACTTGATCACGATAACTTGAAGCAGAGAAATGAAGACATCAACGGAAGGGCTCAACCTCTTCGAAAGGGCAGCCAAGGCCGAGCAGACTCGTTATGTTTTCGCTACCAGCACCCCCCTACTCCACCGCTTAAATCTCGGGACGAGATTTCTTGTAGTGGAGGAGAATTGTAACGCCCGGATAATCAGGCTACAGTAATTCCACGTTGATGATGCCACGTCACCTTGGTTATGGTTATTAAACTCGCATTTATTCGAAACCAAGATCAAATTTCAAATTTAAAATAAATACAAATGATAAAAGTTTTCGAATATTAAAACTAAAATGTTCGGAGTGAACCAAATATTGCAAAGGTAATTATGGTGGAGAAACCACACCTTTTTAAAATTCTTAAATAATATGAGATGAATAAAACAGCAGCAAAAACAATTATTTAAATACCGTTTGTAATTAATAAAATGTCAACTAATTTATTGAGGAATGGACTTTTTGAGTATGGACGAAGTTGAAATTACTAATTTATATACTAAGTATATATTTTACTAAAACTAAAATAATAGGATACAAAACTATAACAAAAAGAAGTAAAATAGATAACAAGTAAAGAACAAAACAAAAGAAAGGACCCCCCTGCTAGACCGCGGCCCCGATGGCCATCGGGCCAACCAGGCCGGCCCAGCCGGCCCACCCCGCCCCTGGCCTATATGGCCTACCTCTCCATCCCCCACAACCCTAGCCCACTACACCCCCACGATCCCCACTCCCTCGTCCTCCCACATCACCGCCACCACACGACACATACACGGGAGAGGAACTCACTCGTGCTCGACGCCGCGCCGGCGACCCCCCCCCTGACCGCCTCGTCGCCCTTCCCTGTAACTGGTCATCTCTCCCTCCGTATGCCCCAGCAGCTCGCCGCGCCCCTCTTCCTCCTCCCTCGGCTGAGCACAGCCACCACCTCGTTGCGACCATGGCCAACGGCCTTCCCGAGCTGCGTCGTGCTGCCCTACGGCTTCCTCAACGTCGTCCACAACCTCCACGTGCCCGAGACCGACTGGAGCGGCCCCAAGTCGACAACATCGACCGGTTCCCCGTTGCGGCTACCGGAGCTCCTACACGTCGATCTCCGCGACTCCGACCTCCTCGTGTCACCTTGAGCACGGCAACACCCTCGATGTGAGCAATCATGCCGTTTTCCACTTAGCTTGAACTCGATTCTGAACTCTAGCGTCGTTTTTCGTTCTGGGTTGCTCCGGCCGTCGTAGTTGTCCCGTTGTCGCCCGTTCGCTCCCGCTCCGTCCCGCTCCTGGCCGCGTGCAACCCGCACCCAACGCCTCGCCCCGTTGAGGCCTTTCCGCCGCGCCCGCCCCTACACCACACACCTGCCGCGCCGCGCGCCTCCTGGCCGCCGGCCGCGCCCGCATCAGCCGCCTGGCGCTCGGCTCCGGCGACCTCGCCGGAAGCCCGCGGCCCCCCTGTCCTTCCCGCTCTGCGGCCACGCGGCCCGCCGCCGCCGGCAGCTGCGGCTGGCTCGCCGTGGTTCCTGCCCACCGGCGCCCCGCCTTGGCCTCGGGTGCGGGCACCCGTGCCCCAACGCCCGTTAAACAGCCCGCCCCGCTAAGCCCCTGGCCCACTGCCAGGCGGGGCCGAGCCCCTTAAAAAAAATATATATATATAAATATAATAAATAAAAAATTTAATTAATAATTAACTTAATTTATCCTGATAATTAACCATAACTAATTGTGCTTAATTATACTAATTACACATTAGTCTAATTAAACCTGACTAATTAAATTAGTCAATGACAGTGGGCCCCACTGTCCCTTTGACCAGTCAACCAGTCAAAGTTGACTGTTGACCCCACTGACATCACCCTGACATCATGCTGACATCATCACTTACTATTCTGGATAATGTTGATTTAAATTAATTCTAAAAATGATTAAATCTTTTAAAATCAATATAAAATAATCCGTAACTCAGATGAAAATAATTTATATATGAAAGTTGCTCAGAATTTCGAGACGCATCCGAATACGCAGACCTTTTGTCAACCACACGTCCCTAGCATACTGAACCCGCAACTTTCCCCCTCCGTTTCATCCGCCCAAAAACGCGTAACACCGAGAATACTTTCCCGGATGTTTCCCCCCTTCATCGGTATCACCTTCTACCGTGTTAGGTCACACGTAGCACCGCGTATTGCCTTGTTATATTTTGTGATGCTATTGTTTGCTCTGTTATTTATTTGTTTCCCCTTCGTTGCTTCTTTTCGTTAGACTCCGATACCGTGATAGACCCCGAGACCCTTGATGCTTCGGTGTTCGACAATGGCTACGCTTTCGAAGATTCCTTTCGTCTGCAGAGCTTCCAGGCAAGCCCCCCCTTTGATCACCAGATATCGCCTATTCTTCTTTCTACTGCTTGCATTAGAGTAGTGTAGCATGTTACTGTTCGGTTACTCCTATTCTGTTGCATAGCCTGTCTTTGCTGCTACAACTGTTGATACCTGTACCTGTCATCCTAATGCTTAGTGTAGGATGCTATTATTCCATCAGTGGCCCCACATCCTTGTCCGTCTGCCATGCTATACTATCGGGCCGTGATCATCTCGGGTGGTGATCACGGGTATATACTATATACATACTTTACATGATACATGATGTGACTAAAGTCGGGTCGGCTCATTGAGTACCCGCAAGTGATTCCGATGTGGGGGCTGAAAGGACAGGTGGCTCCATCCAGGCAGTGGTGGGCCTGAGTTCCCGACGGCCCCCGAGTGGATCTTTGTGGCGGAGCGACAGGGGCAGGTTGAGACACCCAGTCGAGAGGTGGCCTGGCCCTGGTCGTTGTCCGTGGTGATTTCATAATAACACGCTCAACGAGTTTGGATATTTGATCTGAGTCTGGCCATTTGGCCTATACGCACTAACCAGCTACGTGGGAATAGTTATGGGCACTCGACGTCGTGGTATCAGCCGAAGCCTTCTTGACGTCAGCGACTTAGCGGCGCGCGCCGGGTTGGACCGCGTAACGCAACTTCCTTAGTAATGGAGGTTGCTAGGTCTGCTCACCGGCCGCGTACGCAACGTGCAGGTCTGCGTTGGGCGATGGGCCCGGACCCCTGTGCGCCTAGGACTTAGACCAGCGTGCTGACCTCTCTGTTGTGCTTAGGTAGGGCTGCAACGTATTGATCTTCCTTGGCCGGGCATGACCCTGGAAAGTGTGTCCGGCCAAATGGGATCGAGCATGCTGGGTTATGTGGTGCACCCCTGCAGGGAAGTTAATCTATTCGAATAGCCGTGTCCCTCGGTAAAAGGACGACCCGCAGTTGTATTCCGACCTCATGACAACTAGAACCGGATACTTAATAAAACACACCCTTACTAGTTCCAGATACAACCCGGTGATCGCTTTCTCACAGGGCGATGAGGGGAGGATCACCGGGTAGGATTATGCTATACGATGTTACTTGGTGAACTTACCATCTACTCCCTTCTACTGCTGCAAGACGGAGGCTGCGAGAAGCGATGATACTTGTTACTTTCCAGCTACCCTCATCTTCTGCTGCAAGATGGAGGTTACGAGAAGCGTAGTCTTCGATTGGATTAGTTATCCCCCTCTTATTCTGGAATTCTGCAGTTTAGCCCACAGATATTGCCCCTTTACACATATACCATTGCATATGTAGTATAGATCCTTGCTTGCGAGTACTTTGGATGAGTACTCACGGTTGCTTTGCTCCCCCTTTTTCCCGTTTTGCCCCTTTTTCTTGGATGACGCAACCAGATGATGGAGTCCAGGACCCAGAGGATCCCGAGGATGTTTCTACGTGAAGTTCGGCTTCGAGGAGTAGTTAGGAGGTCCCAGGCAGGAGGCCTTGCCTTTTCGATCGTTGCTATTTTTGTGCTAGCCTTCTTAAGGCAAACTTGTTTAACTTATGTCTGTACCCAGATATTATTGCTTCCGCTGACTCTTGTGTTTTCGAGCTTAAGTATTCGAGCCCTCGAGGCCCCTGGCTTGTAATATAAAGCTTGTATTATTTTAATTTGTGTCTAGAGTTGTGTTGTGATATCTTCCAGTGAGTCCCTGATCTTGGTCGTACACATTTGCGTGCATGATTAGTGTACGGTCAAATTGGGGGCGTCACAATAATTTTCCACCATGATGCACAAGGTACCTATCTACCAACTTTTTTCTCAAGTGGCCAACCATCGAGGTATTAACTGGTGCATTGTCCAGGGTAAAGCTAAAGATTTGTTTTCGATTTTCCAATCTCTCAAGCTCTTTTGCACCATGTCAAACACGTTATGGGCGTTGTGTGGAGTTTCCAAGAGGCAAAATCTGATTATTCCGTTTTGTAGAGTCCATGAGCCATCAATAAAGTGGGCAGTTATTCATAAGTAACCCAGTTTCTGATTGGACGTCCACATGTCACCCATTAATGATACTCGAGAATTTAGATTGCTAAATAATGCTTGAATTTCCTTTTTGTTTCTATTGTATGCACCAATGCAATCTTGTTTAATTGTTTCTCTGCATACCACGTTGAACCATGGATTCAACGCCTTAACAAAGGACCTAAAGCCAGGATATTCAACAAAAGTGAAAGGTAATTCATGTAGCACAATCAACTTTGCAAGTGCTCTACGTGCACGCCCTTGGTAAAACTTCCACTCTGGATCAATTGCACTATCAGTTCATATCTTGGCAACCATACCATTCATTTTAGATCTCTCCTCACATACCAACAAATGTTTACCAATATGACTTGTCCCTGACTTTTTTGAGGCATGAAATAGTTGGTTACAATAAGTACAACAACCTTGTTCGAGTATTCCATGAACATATATTGGTTCCACCTCTTTCCAAATTTTGGATTTTAATTTTCGTGGTCTACGTGAACCAAGGTTTGCTATATTGGGAGACAGAGCTAGCAGTGAAGGCTGTGACGTTGGGGAGCTCCCTAGTGACTTAGCCTTTTTTCCCTTCTAGCTAAGAATGACATTACGACATTGTTAAGGACTGGAGATCTTACCACCTTTTTTCCATTCTTGTCAACGGGCAAAGATTCAAATGATGGCTGTTTATTCTTGTCAACGAGCAGAGATTCAGATGATGGCTGCTTATTCTTGTCAACGAGCAAAGATTCAGATGATGGTTTCTTATTCTCGTCAACGAGCAAAGATCCAAGAGGTGGTGTAGTTGCAACATCTCTCTAGGAAACAAGAAAAGCATAAACAATAAGCTTGATCAGAAAGAGCCAAACTAATAGTTGTTGCCATTTGATTCAGAGATAACCATTCGCAACCGAAATTCACCTTATTCAGCCTTTTGTTCTTCAGTGGTGGTGCTTGCTTATCCATGTCAATGGCCGAAGGTGCAAGAAATGGTTCCAGCGGATTACTGCACATTTCTTTACTTGCCTGAGAGAGAAAAATTGTTATTGTCTAATAAGTATTACCAAACAGTAAAATGGACATAAAGACTTTATGTAATATTTCTTGGATGTCGACGGCTTCATGACAGAGCAATGTGCTAATTTTACCTTCCTCTTTTTCTTGGAGGTTGATGGCTTCATGTCGACTTTGTTTGTTTCTTTGTGTTCCCCATGAAGCTCGCTGCTACTCTGTCTACTTCGCTTCCTTTTCTTGCACTTTACTGGTTCCATATGGAGATCACCAACACCCTTGCGCTCCTCAAGATCTGGGCCAGTAGCCTTCTCGATTTTATGGCACACAAGAGCTCTACAGTGCCCTTGTGCTCCTCAAGATCTGAAATTTTCACAATCAAGTTTAATGTTACCTACATATAATTTGACACATACACAACAAGGAATATATTCTAGTCTACTAGAGATCAATCTCTGATCTAATTTGGATTGTAGTACACGTTAACACTTTCCTATTGGAAGTTGAATTACCTGGCTGATCGGCTCTCTCCATGACACTGAATCTGTGATATACTTGTCCCAGTTACAAATTCAGTTTAGATTGTGCGTTTTCCTAGAAAAAAGGGTCTGAATTGTGCTTGGAGGGAAAAAGATTTAAACCTATTCCAACAACCCTAAGCATTAGCAGCATATGATGCATTCAAGATTGAATTAGCTCTATGGTGGCATGCAAGATTGAATCTGAAGAACTACCTGTAGCAGGCGCTCTGGGGGTCGGGGTCGGGTCAGCCGGCGACCTGGGCGTTGGGGTTGAGGCCGCCGGCGACATGGGGGTTGGGTTTGGGGCCGCCGACGCTCAGGGGGTCGGGGTTGGGGCCGCCGGCGCTCTGCGGGTCGGGGTTGGTGCCGCCGGAGACATGGGGATTGGGTCGCGCGGTCGGGGTAGAAGCTGCGAGGTAGGGGAGGAACATGCGCCAAATGGGAACGGCTGACTGTGAGCCGACAGAGGAGGGGATGCGCCGGCATCGCGCCTCCAGTGGAGGCGGTGCGAGTCTATCGATGCAAGGAGCGGCGGCGGTGGGAGTCTTGCGAGATCTCCTATGGGGATGCTAGTGGGTAAGGTGGGATTCCACTGGGCTAATAGGGCTAGCCCACATAATTTTTCACCTTTCCGGTGGGAGCCCATTAGCACAATTTAAGTGGGATGGGATGGTTAGTCCCACTTGTTCCCATCTCCACCTTCTGCGTGAGAAAGTAGAAAGAGGGTACAGAGAGTTGTGCTTTCTAACTTCATCCATCTCATGCTCATCAAAAGGAATCCACTAGCAAGGTTGATCAAGTCTTGTTAACAAACTCTTTCCGAATAACATGAAACCAGAGAATTTTCGAATAACACTAGGTTACCTCAATGAGGATATGCATGTCCCCAACAATAAGAATATCATATTTCTTCTTGACAGTAGGGAGAGGGAATTCAAAACCTCCAATAGTGATCGTTGAAATTTTTCCAATAGAATTGATACTTTGGACTTGAGGTTGGTTTCTCGGAAAATGTACCGTATGCTCATTACCATTAACATGAAAAGTGACATTGCCTTTGTTGCAATCAATAACAGCTCCTGCAATATTCAAAAAGGGTCTACCAAGGATAATCGACATACTATCGTCCTCAGGAATATCAAGAATAACAAAGTCCGTTGAAATAGTAACATTTGCAACCTCAACAGGCACATCCTCACAAATACCGACATGTATAGCAGTTGATTTATCAGCCATTTACAAAGATATTTCAGTAGGTGTCGACTTATTCGAATCAAGTCTACGATATAAAGAGAGATGCATAACACTAACACCGGCTCCAAGATCACATAAAGCAGTTTTAACATAGTTTCTTTTAATGGAGCATGGTATAGTTGGTACTCCTGGATCTCCTAATTTCTTTGGTATTCCACCTTTAAAAGTATAATTGGCAAGCATGGTGGAAATTTCAACTTCCGAAATCTTTCTTTTATTTGTAATAATATCTTTCATATAATTAGCATAAGGATTCATTTTAAGCATATTAGTCAAACACATACGGAAAAAGATAGGTCTAATCATTTCAGCAAAGCGCTCAAAATCCTCATCATCCTTTTTCTTGGATGGTTTAGGAGGAAAAGGCATGGGTTTCTAAACCCATGGTTCTCTCTCTTCACCGCGCTTCCTAGAAACGAAGTCTCTCTTACCATAACGTTGATTCTGATGGTGGGTTATCAAGATCAACTATAGGTTCAATCTCTACATCATTGTTATTGCTAGGTTGAGCATCATCATGAACATCATCATTAACATTATCACTAGGTTCATGTTCATTACAAGATTGTGTTTCAGCATTAGAAATAGAAATATCATCGTGATTCTCAGGTGCGTCAACAACAAGTTCACTAGAAGCATGCAACGTCATATCATTTTTCTTTTTCTTCTTCTTAGAAGGACTAGGTGCATCAACATTAGTTCTCTGAGAATCTTGCTCAACTCTCTTAGGGTGGCCCTCAGGATACAAAGGTTCCCGAGTCATTCTTCCCCCTCTAGTCATAACTCTAACAGCATTATCATTTTTCTTATTATTTAATTCATTGAGCAAATCAATTTGTGCTTTAAGCACTTGTTCTACCCGAGTGGTAACCATAGAAGCATGTTTACTAATAAGTTTAAGGTCACCTTTAACCCTAGACATATAATCACTCAAGTGTTCAACCATATAAGCATTACGTTTCAATTGTCTACCAACATAAGCATTGAAGTTTTCTTGTTTAACAATAAAATTATCGAACTCATCCAAGCATGGGCTAGCAGACTTATTATGAGGGATATCACCTGCATCAAATCTATAGAGAGAATTTACCTCTACTACGTGTGTTGGGTTATTAAGACCATGTATTTCTTCAATAGGTGGTAAATTCTTAACATCCTCATCTTTAATATCCTTTTCTTTCATAGATTTCTTTGGTTATTGCATATCTTCAGGACTGAGAAATAGAATACCCCTTTTTTCGGAGTTGGCATAGGAGTTGGTTCAGGAAGTTTCCAATCATTATCATTACTCGATATATTATTCAATAGCAATTCAGCTTGTTCAATAGTTCTTTCCCTGAAAACACAACCAGCACAACTATCGAGGTGGTCTCTGGAAGCATCGGTTAGTCCATTATAAAAGATATCAAGTATTTCATTTTTCTTGAGAGGATGATCAGGCAAAGCATTAAGTAATCGGAGAAGCCTCCCCCAAGCTTGTGGGATACTCTCTTCTTCAATTTGCACAAAGTTATATATTTTCCTTACGACAACTTGTTTCTTATGAGCGGGGCAATATTTAGCAGAGAACTAATAAATAATATCCTGGGGACTACGCACACAACCAGAAGCAAGAGAATTAAACCATGTTTTAGCATCAGCCTTTAATGAGAACAGAAATAAATTAAGGATATAGTAGTAACGAATTTTTTCCTCATGAGTGAATAGGGTGTCTATATCATTAAATTTAGTAAGATGTGCCACAACAGTTCCAGATTCATAGCCGTAAAAAGGATCAGATTCAACCAAAGTAATTAACTCAGGATCGACAGAGATATCATAATCCTTATCAGAAATACAGATAGGTGAAGTAGGAAAAGCAGGGTCATATTTCATTCAGCATTCAAAGACTTTTCTTTCAGCTTAGCTAACAGTTTCTTAAGATCGTATCTATCTTTGCAAGCAGGAAGGTCTCTAGCAGTTTCTTCATCCATAACATAACCCTCAGGCACATCAGGCAATTCATATTTAGGGGGTGAATCTTCATCATCACTTTCATCAATATTATCAGTTTCAATAATGACATTCTCTCTAACCCTAGCAAGTTGTTCATCAAGAAATTCACCTAATGGCACCGTATATCAAGCATAGAAGTAGTTTCATCATAAGTATCATGCATAGCAGAAGTGGCATCATCAATAACGTGCGACATATCAGAATTAATAGAAGGTGTAGGTGTCACAAATTTACTCACAACAGAAGGTGAATCAAGTGCAGAGCTAGATGGCAGTTCCTTACCTCCCCTCATAGTTGTGGGGAAAATCTTGGTTCTTTCATCTTTCAAGTTCTTCACAGTGATCAACAGATATAAATCCCAAGTGACTCAAAGAATATAGCTATGTTCCCCAGCAATGGCGCCAGAAAAAGGTCTTGATAACCCACAAGTATAGGGGATCGCAACAGTTTTTGAGGGTAGAGTATGCAACCCAAATTTATTGATTTGACAGAAGGGGAGACAAAGAATATTCTCAAGTATTAGCAGTTGAGTTGTCAATTCAACCACACCTGAAAGACTTAATATCTGCAGCAAAGTATTTAGTAGCAAAGTACTATGGAAGTAATGGCAACGGTGGCAAAAGTAACAGTAGCAATTTTTGTAGCAATCGTAACAGTGGCAACGAAAAAGTAACTAAGCAAAGATCAATATGTGAAAAGCTCGTAGGCAATGGATTAACGATGGATAATTATGTCGGATGTGATTCCTCATGCAACAGTTATAACATAGGGTGGCACAGAACTAGCTCCAGTTCATCAATGTAATGTAGGCATGTATTCCGAATATAGTCATACGTGCTTATAGAAAAGAACTTGCATGACATCTTTTGTCCTACCCTCCAATGGCAGCGGGGTCCTATTGGAAACAAAGGGATATTAAGGCCTCCTTTTAATAGAGTACCGGACCAAAGCATTAACACTTAGTGAATACATGAACTCCTCAAACTACAGTCATCACCGGGAGTGGTCCCAATTATTGTCACTTCGGGGTTCCCGGATCATAACACATAGTAGGTGACTAATGACTTGCTAGATAGGATCAAGAACTCACATATATTCATGAAACCATAATAGGTTCAGATCTGAAATCATGGCACTCGGGCCCTAGTGACAAGCATTAAGCATAGCAAAGTCATAACAACATCAATCTCAGAACATAAGGGATACTAGGGATAAAACCCTAACAAAACTAACTCGATTACATGGTAAATCTCATCCAACCCATCACCATCCAGCAAGCCTACAATGGAATTACTCACGCATGGCGGTGATTATCATGAAATTGGTGATGGAGGATGGTTGATGATGACGATGGCGACGAATTCCCCTCTCCGAAGCCCTGAATGGACTCTAGATCTGCCCTCCCGAAGAAGATTAGGGTTAGGCGGCGACCCCGTATCGTAAAACATGATGAATCCTTCTCTCTAAATTTTTTCTCCCCGAAAGTGAATATATAGAGTTGGAGTTGAGGTTGGTGGAATCCCATGGGGCCTACGAGGCAGGGGCACGCCCAGGGGGCAGGCGCGCCCTGGACCCTCATGGACATGGTGTGGGCTCCCTGATGCTGATTCTTCCGCCAGTAATTTTTATTGTTTCCAAAACGTGTCTCCGTGGATTTACAGGTCATTCCAAGAACTTTATTTCTGCACAAAAATAACACCATGGCAGTTCTGCTGAAAACAGCGTCAGTCTAGGTTAGTTCCATTCGAATTATGCAAGTTAGATTCCAAAACAAGGGCAAAAGTGTTTGGAAAAGTAGATACATTGGAGACGTATCATACCCCAAAGCTTGGCAGAAGCCCTCTGGTTCCAGACGGTGGGGCCCCTCATAACTGGATAATGCAACATGTCCATCCCTAAGAGACCAAACAATCATATTTGCATTTTCAACACCGCCATCTCCGACATCTTTGTGTTTACGTCCAAATCAGGTAGAGAGTGTCTCACTGCTGTCCATGTAGAACTCCCTATTGTCTTTCCAAAATCACCTGGAAGAACCCATGTGCATTCCAAATGCCAACAAACCAATATCGCCTCGCAACCAAAATGAACACAACAAATCTTCCCTAACACCTCACCACGCAATAAACGGTCCCATCGAGAGGGCATGTGTATATCATCTTAGCGTCTGTCTTTACCCTATATTGTGCTCTACAAAAGAACCAATACCTGAAGTAGGTCTATGAAGCCTCGAAGCTTGCCTGAACCTCATGCGGCTCCCCGTCCAACGACCATGTTATAGTATTCTGAAAAAACCAGTTCTTCATCCATATGAAAATCAATATCTTGGTTATAACTTGAGGCCTCATTCGTTTTGAAGGATTTTTACAAGAAAAGCATATGAACAAAGATTTCAGAGGAAAATTTCCTTCACATGCATTCAGTTTGTAGGAAACACGTACGGGAATTTTGTAGGAATACTATTCATTTCCTATGTTTTTGAAGGAATCTACACATCCACTCAAAGCTCATTTTGTGCATAGGAATGAGGAAAGACAATTCCTTAGGATGGCAAGTGCCATCCTATCAAATTCATGTACTATTCCTAAATCCTACGTTTTGGTTTCCTCCAAACCGAATGAGGCTGCATCAGAGAAAACTTCAATTCCAGAAACTAGGAGGTCAGACTTATGCATTTTGCCCTGCATATGTAAAACATCAGTTGAGGAATTGTCATTAGAATGAGACTGCTTTTGAGAGATATAAGAAATGTTATCCAGATGGTCATTCTCTAGGTTAGCTGCAGCTATGTGAACTTGATAAGGGAGGTGCTTTTTTTCTATCAAAAAGAAAATCATTTCTAGCTTTCCAAAGGCAACTCCTTCAAATCTGAGATGAACAAGAAACCCATTCCACCAGATTCCAAAACTTAAAGTACAACATTGTGTCAACATGGTACAATTTTACATACTGAAACAAAATCCTATCCGCACTTCAAAACACAAAATGGCAATGGCTGATAGAACAATAATGTCTTATACTTGTACTGGCACCCCCGATCCATGATGGAAATATGCCCTAGAGGCAATAATAAAATGGTTATTATTATATATTCTTAATCATGATAAAGGTTTATTATTCATGCTATAATTGTATTGACCGGAAACCTAAATACATGTGTGAATACATAAACAAATATCGTGTGCCTAGTAAACCTCTACTAGACTAGCTCGTTAATCAAAGATGGTTAAGGTTTCATAACCATGGACATGAGTTGTCATTTGATAACGGGATCACATCATTATGAGAATGATGTGATGGGCAAGACCCATCCGTTAGCTTAGAATTTGATCGTACAATTTATTTCTACTGCTTTCATGTATGTCAAATACATATTCCTTTGACTATGAGATCATGCAACTCCCGGTAACCGGAGGAATGCCTTGTGTACTATCAAACGTCACAACATAACTGGGTGATTATAAAGATGCTCTACAGGTATCTCCGAAGGGGTTTTGTTGGGTTTGCATGAATCGAGATTAGGATTTGTCACTCTAAGTATTAGAGAGGTGTGTCTAGGCGCTGTCGGCAATACACATCATAATAAGCCTTGAAATCAAATGACTAATGAAGTTAGTCACGGGATGATGTATTACGGAACGAGTAAATAGACTTGCCGGTAATGAGATTGAACTAGGTATAGAGATACCGACGACCGAATCTCGGGCAAGTAACATACGGATGGACAAAGGGAATTGTGTATGTTATCATAATGGTTAGACTGATAAAGATCTTCATAGAATATGTAGGATCCAATATGGGCATCCAGGTTCCGCTATTGGTTATTGACCGGAGAGGTGTCTTGGTCATGTCTACATAGTTCTCGAACCCGTAGGGTCCGCACGCTTAACGTTCATTGACGATATAGTATTATATGAGTTATGTATGTTGGTGACCAAATGTTGTTCAGAGTTCCGGATGAGATCACAGACATGAAGAGGAGCTCCGGAATAGTCCGGAGGTAAAGATTAATATATGGGATAATAGTGTTTGATCTCCGGAAAGGTTCAGAATTCATCAGAAGGGGTTTCAGATGTTTCCCGAAGTCTTTGGGCACGTGAACACTTTATTTGGGCCAAGGGGTAAAGCCCACGAGGGTTTTGGAAAGCACGAAAGGAAGTTTTGCAGAGGCCAGAGGCCAGACGCTAGGGTCCAGACGCCGGGAACCCTGGCGTCTAGTCCTGGAGTCCGAGAAGGACTCTTTCCTTTCGAGCAAAACCGACTTTGAGGAGGCTTTTACTCCAAGTTTCGACCCCAGGGCTCAACATATAAGTAGAGGGACATGGCTAGCACCCAAGACACATCATGATTCACCAAGCCATGTGCCGGCAACCCTGTCCCCTCTAGTCAGTCCTCCGTCTAGTTTCTGTAGTGCTTGGCGAAGCCCTGCGGAGATTTTTCTTCATCACCAACCATCACCACGCCATCTTGTTGCCAGAACTCATCTACTACTTCGCCCGTTTTGCTGGATCAAGAAGGCGAGGACGTCATTGAGTTGAACGTGTGCTGAACGCGGAGGTGTCGTACATTCGGTACTTGATTCGGACGGATCGTGAAGGTGTACGACTACATCAACCGCGTTGATAAACGCTTCCGCTTAGCGATCTTTAAGGGTATGTGTGGGGACCCCGACTCATAAGTCGAGATCACCGAATGCACGTGTACAGTGATCCCACAGATCAATGCTCACTGAACACACAGAAGCTGATTAACAAGAGTCTTACATCCATACATACCATCTTACACAAATTATGGCCATTATGGTCAAGTCTTACATAGATAAAGCCTCAAGGGCTGAACATCAAATAAAACACAAACAACGGAAATCTTCGTTGATAAGTAGAACCCATGCCATCTACCTTAACCCTACAGGCATTCTGACTGGGAAAGCATCCTAGTTCGCATGTTCGTCTCCAAAGAACTCTTCTTCGAACTCATGTTCTTCCACGCGTGGCCAATTAAATAACTAGTGGCAAGCCAATGAGTACTTTGAATGTACTCGCAAGCAACCCATGTTTTTGGATCAAGGTAACAATGCATGATGTAACAATAAGTAGGTAACCTAGCGTCAAGCTAGTTGGAATTTCAACGACATGTCCTATCAACTTGTAAAACATGAATCAATGAACTCTGGTATCCATGTGAATAGGTTATAGATATCAACATAAAAAGAGTGTGGATCAACTCTAGCTTAATCAACACGTCAAGTCATTTGCCTTGACTCAAATAGTTCTCATCCACACACACCCATGTACCAAGTTTCCAAAATACTGGACATAGTTTAAGTAGCACCACCTAACTGTCCATGACCGTGGACACGGCTATTTGAATAGTTTGACACTCTGCAGAGGTTGCACACTTTACCCACAAGATCCGGGAAGCTTTCGTGTCAACCATGATCATGCAGTACCTTAAGTACTCAGGGGAAGCAGTCGATCACTATCTTTCCCTAGGCGACACTAACATAGATTCCACTCGTTGGTACATGGCTCTGGTGTATTAGCATAAAGATCTTGGGACTCTGCCCTTTTCATTATCACACATACACGAAGGGACCAATGGTGGTGAAGGAGTCCTGGATTTGGGGGTCCTCGGGTGTCCGGACTACTAAAGGTGGGCCGGACTGATGGGCCGTGAAGATAGAAGCAGAAGATCACCCCTTTGTCCGGGTAGGACTCCTATGTATGTAGAAAGGCAAAATAGAGGTCTGGATGTAATGATTCCTTCCTCCTCAAGTCATCGTTGTACAACCCTAAGCCCCCTCCGGTGTGTATATCAGCCTAAGGGTTTAGTCCGTAGAGGCTAACAGAACAATCATAGGCTAGACATCTAGGGTTTAGCCATTACGATCTCGAGGTAGATCAACTCTTGTAATCTCCATATACTTCAAGATCAATCTAGTAGGAAGTAAGGTATTACCTCCATCGAGAAAGCCTGAACCTAGGTAAACATCGTGTACTTGTCTCCCCTTGCTACCATCGATCCTCAGATACGCAGCTTGGCCGCCCCTACCCGAGATCTGTCGGTTTTGACACCGGCAATGGTGCTTTCATTGAGAGCTCCGTTGTGTAGTCGCGAGAAGCGATCGGTGTGGCTCTTCTCGTCATCAACGATGACATCACCTTCGGAAAAAAGCTTGGCTCTTGGCCAGGTCCTCCAGCTCGGTGGGTTCACCATATGCGCCTGCATGGCCGTCAAGCCGACCGCGTCCCATGCGGTCATCGAGCATCACTCCTGCATCGGCCTCGAACACTCTGAGAACACGAATCCTGTGGATAACTCATCCTTAAACGATTTTCTAGATTGCATCGCCGCCCTGGGGCTTTCAGTGTCCAATCATTGGATCGGGCCTAAACCTGACCAAGGGGAAGACAATTCTACCCCGATCACTCATCTGGTGGCGACCGTCGAAGATCGGGCCGAAAACACTTCTCCTCTTGATCCGGAAACCGGCTGTATTCGGATCTCCGAGCCCTTTGAGTCGAACACCCTTCCTTCAGGAGAGACACTACATCTTTCGAGCTCAAGGACAGACACGGAGCCTGGGGAATGCTCAGATCCTGCCGGGCCGAATTGTCTACACCGAAGGCTTTGGTCGGGACTCAAACTTTACCACATCCACCCACCACAATCAATACTCTCCAAGTAACTCTGTCCCTCCAGACATATGTGACTTAATGTACGTCCGGAAGCAACCCCAGGAGACGGTCCATCACTTCTGGGTCAGGTTACTACTTGTTAAAAACAAGATCAAAGACTGCTGCGATGATGACGCGGTTCCGGTCTTTTACCGCAATTGCACGAACGAGGGAGTCTTGAACACCCTCAACCACCATCGCGTACAGAGTTTCACAGAGTTGTCGCACTTATTACGAAAGTACTGTGCAATGGAAAGTACCTAGAAGGCCCAAAAAAACTCATCTGGAACAGTCCGCCTTCGGGCAGTATGCCACTGAAGCAAAACAGACATACCCTAGTGGGGCATCCGATCATAAGCCCACCAGCAAGAAAAATAAACCCTTCGCAGGACACATGTATGTTCTTGAAGAACTCCTAGACAAACCCTACCTGATACATGCGGCCACTGGTATGGCCCCAATGCACAACCTTCGAGCGTGTTGGGTACTTCGGCAGGTAGCTAAAAGCGGCGAAGTCACCCTCACCACCGCAACCCCAGAGGAGGACGATTTTAATGTTCTCACGGTCTTCGAGACCTTCTCTTCAAATAATCGGCGCAAGAGAGCACTTAGCAAATTCACCGAGGTCCACCAGATAGGCATGGTGAGCCCATGGAACGACACAACAATTACCGTCACCGCTGACGACGAACCACGGGCCCAATCAGTCCGAGCACCAGACGCTCTTGTATTAAATCCAATTATAGACGACTTTCACCTTACCAAAGTGCTCATGGACAGTGGTAGTGGGCTTAACCTCATATACGAGGACACGCTCGAGAAAGGTCGATAAAACCCGCATTGAGCAAAGTAATACAACCTTTCGAAGAATTATCCCCAGCTGAGAAGCCCGATGTTCGGGAAGTATCAAATTCGACATAGTATTTGGCACGCCCGAGAACTACAGGTCAGAACAGCCGCTCTTCCATATTGTCCCCTTGAACAAAGGATACCACGCCCTTCTAAGGCGAGATGCTTTCTCATGCTTTCAAGACATACCCCATTATGGCTACATGAAGCTTAAGATGCCAGGGCCCAATGGAATAATCACAGTCACAAGTGATCCGGACAGAGCACTCCATGCCAAAAACAAAACCACACCACTGGCCCTCGAGGCACTATCCAAAACCTTTGCGGCCGAAGAGTTAACCACCTTACGATCCACAGTGGACAAGGATGAAGTGGTCCTTGATAAAAGATCTAAATCTACCTCCTTCAAACCAGCAGATGAAATTATCAAATTTCAGGTGCATCCGACGGACCCTAATAAGAATGCATCCATTGGAGCACAACTGGACCCTATGGTAGACACCGCTTTGCGCGCATCCCTACGTGAAAACTGGGATATATTCGCTTGGCATCCTTCAGACATGCCCGAGATCCCACGCAGGCTGGTCTAACATAGCCTCGTCATCATCAAAGGGTTCAAACCGGTCAAGCAATCACTATGGCAATTTTCCGAACCCAAGAGACAAGCTATGGGGGAGGAACTGGCCAAGTTACTGGAAGCCGGATTCATCAGAGAAATTAAACACCCAGATTGGCTAGCCAATTTGGTCATGGTGCCGAAGAAGGATAAATCATGGCATCTTTGTGTCGATTTTAAAGACTTAAACAAGGCTTGCCCTAAGGATCCTTTTCCATTGCCCCGCATCGATCATATCATCGACGCAATAGCAGGACATGACTCATTATGCTTCCTCGACGCTTACTCCGGATACCATCAGATAAAAATGAAGGAATCCGACCAGGCCGCAACGACGTTTATCACTCCGTATGGGCCCTTCTGCTTCAACACTATGCCTTTTGGGCTCTAAAGCGCTGGTGCCAAGTATCAACGCATGATTCAAACATGCTTAGAGAAACAAATCGGCAAGACAATGGAGGCATACGTGGATGATGTAGTCATCAAGAATAAACACGTCGAATCACTAGTGGATGAGCTCCGTCTCATGTTCGACAACCTCCGAGACATACAGATCAATTTGGAGAAATGCATCTTTGGCGTTCCGGCTGGAAAGCTATTAGGGTTTATTGTCTCCCGTAGAGGAATTGAAGCAAATCCAGCTAAAATCCGAGCTTTGTCATAGCTTGCTACGCCAATTGATCTAAAACTAGTCCAAAAGCTAGTAGGGTGCGTAGCGGCCTTAAGTCACTTCATCTCCAGACTGGGAGAAAAAGCATTACCACTTTATAGACTGCTAAGGCGTACGGAAAACTTTGAATGGACGGATGAGGACACAGCCGGACTGGAAGAAATGAAGACCCTATTAGCGGGGAACCCAGTCCTAGCTGCCGAAGTGTTGGCGAGCAAATGTTGCTCTATATCTCAGCAACTCACCAAGTTGTGAGTGTTGTGCTCATAGTCGAACGAGAGGA
The DNA here is from genome assembly GCA_902687465.1 of Secale cereale. Classification (NCBI taxonomy): domain Eukaryota; kingdom Viridiplantae; phylum Streptophyta; class Magnoliopsida; order Poales; family Poaceae; genus Secale; species Secale cereale. Next base: position 882,433,090 of record LR738711.1, on the reverse strand, counting down.
AGTGGTACATAAATTGCCCATCCGAAAACCAGTCTACTATGTATCACAAGTTCTTCCACCGTGCAAGTCATGATACCCCCATTATCAAAAAAATTCCTATGCGGTGTTCATGGCATGTCGGAAGCTTCGACACTACTTTCAAGAGTGTTCGATTACAGTGGCATTTGAAGTACCACTTAATGATATTATAAAGAACAAGGACGCCATAGGCCGCATAGCCAAATGGGCCATAGAGCTCTTACCATTCGAAATAACATACAAACCACACCGAGCTATTAAATCTCAGGTGTTGACTAACTTCGTCGCGAAATGGACGGAAGCCGAACTCCCTAAAGAGTATGGGTCATACTCCCACTGGACCATGTATTCGACGACTGTAAAATGTTAGCCAGACTGGGGGCCGACGTCATCTTGACATCTCCCACAGGGGACATAGTCCGCTACGTGCTACAAATCATGTATACATACTAAAACAATGCTGCCGAATACGAGGCGCTACTGCATGGTCTCCGCATGGCCGTATCCATGGGCATACAATGCCTAGAAGTGCGCGGAGATTCAAACCTTGCAATATCTCAGGTAAACGGAGAATTTGATGCGAAGGATCCAAAGATGGCGGCTTAAACGACACATTAAAAATATCGGCTCGGTTCGAGGGGCTCGAATTTCACCATGTTGCTTGGGACAGTAATCAGGCAGCGGACATACTCGCTCGCATGGGCGCCAAGCATGACCCAGTCATGCCTAACACCTTTGTAGTAAGGCTGCTTAAGCCATCCGTGGTATGGCAGGACGAGAGCAGAGACGCTAATTCAGACCTGATCACACCCCTACTAGCCGAACTCAATATAGATGTCATCGGGGATCCGAATATGGAAATAAAACCTTCGGCTCATGAGATTAGGGCCATCATCGCTCCTTGGACTGAACCCTTCTCGGCCTACCTTAATAGGCAAGAGCTCCCCGATGGTCAAAATGAGGCCCGCCACATAGTTCGACGTTCTAAAGCCTATAAAGTTCACGAAGGTGAACTATACAAGAAAAGCACTACTGGTGTTCTTCTAAGGTGCATCTCTGAAGAGGAGGGATGATACGTCCATTTTTCCATCATGCTTATATATTGATATTTATTGCATTATGGGTTGTTCTTACATGTTTTGTCACAATACTTATGCCTTTTCTCTCTTATTTTACAAGGTTTACAAAAAGAGGGAGAATGCCGGCAGCTGGAATTCTGGGCTGGAAAAGGAGCAAACTCTGGAAACCTATTCTGCACAACTCCAAAAGCCCCGAAACTCAACAGAACTCCGTTTCAGAAAATATAAAAAATATATGGCGAAAGAAGTCCACGAGGGGGCCACCGGCTGTCCACGAGGGTGGGGGCGCGCCCCCTGCCTCGTGGGCCAGTCGGAAGGCCCCCGATGCCCATCTTCTCCTATATGAGGTGTTTTGACCTAAAAAAATCATAAGGAGGCTTTCGGGACCAGACGCCGCCGTCTCGAGGCGGAACCGAGGCGGAAACCAATCTAGGGCTCCGGCAGAGCTGTTCTGCTGGGGATACTTCCCTCCGGGAGGGGGAAATCGTCACCACCGTCATCACCAACAACTCTCCCATCTTGGGGAGGGCTATCTTCATCAACATCTTCACCAACACCATCTCTTCTCAAACCCTAGTTCATCTCTTGTATCCAATCTTTGTACCCAAATCTCAGATTGGTACCTGTGGGCTGCTAGTAGTGTTGATTACTCCTTGTAGTTGATGCTAGTTGGTTTATTTGGTGGAAGATCATATGTTCAGATCCATTATGCATATTAATACCCCTCTGATCATGAACAATATTATGTCTTGTGAGTAGTTACTTTTGTTCCTGAGGACATGGGAGAAGTCTTGCTATTAGTAGTCATGTGAATTTGGTCTTCGTTTGATATTTTGATGAGATGTATGTTGTCTCTCCTCTAGTGGTGTCATGTGAACCTCGACTACATGACACTTCACCATTATTTGGGCCTAGAGGAAGGCAATGGGAAGTAATAAGTAGATGATGGGTTGCTAGAGTGACAAAATCTTAAACCCTAGTTTATGTGTTGCTTTGTAAGGGGCTGATTTGGATCCATATGTTTCAGGCTATGGTTAGGTTTACCTTAATAACTCTTTTGTAGTTGCGGATGCTTGCATTAGAGGTTAATCATAAGTGGGAGGATTGTCCAAGTAAGGGTAGCACCCAAGCACCGGTCCACCCACATACCAAATTATCACAGTACCGAACGCGAATCAAATGATCGTGATGAAAACTAGCTTGACGATAATTCCCATGTGTCCTCTGGAGCACTTTCCTTTATATAAGAGTTTGTCCAGGCTTGTCCTTTGCTACAAAAAGGATTGGGCCACCTTGCTGCACCTTATTTACTTTTACCGTTTGTCACTTGCTACCAATTACATTATCACAAAACTATCTGTTACCTATAATTTCAGTGCTTGCAGAGAATACCTTACTGAAAACTGCCTATCATTTCCTTCTGCTCCTCGTTGGGTTCGACACTCTTACTTATCGAAAGGACTACGATAGATCCCCTACACTTGTGTGTCATTAAGACTCTTTTCTGGCGCCGTTTCCGGGGAGTGAAGCGCCTTTGGTAAGTGGAATTTGGTAAGGAAAATTTTATATAGTGTGCTGAAATTTATTGTCACTTGTTACTATGGCTCAAAATCCTTTGAGGGGCTTGTTAGGGGTATCTTCACCCTGAACAGAAGAGCAAAGGGTTGCTCCTCAACCTACTACACCTATTGAAAATGTTTGCTTTGAGATTACTTCGGGTATGATAGAGAAACTGACTGAAAATCCCTTTACTGGAGATGGAACACTGCATCCCGATTTACACCTAATCTATGTGGATGAAGTTTGTGGATTATTTAAGCTTGCAGGTATGCCCGAGGTTGTTATCAAGAAGAAGGTCTTCCCTTTATCTTTGAAGGGAGATGCATTGACATGGTTTAGGCTATGCGATGATATGGGATCATGGAACTATAATCGTCTGAAGTTGGAATTTCATCAGAAGTTTTACCCTATGCACCAGGTTCATCGTGATCGTAATTATATTTATAATTTCTGGCCTCGCGAAGGAGAAAGCATCGCTCAAGCTTGGGGGAGGCTTAAGTCAATGTTATATTCATGCCCTAATCATGAGCTCTCAAGAGAAATGATCACTCAAAAAATTTATGCTCGACTTTCTCTTAATAATCGCTCCATGCTCGATACTTCTGGTTCTGGCTCTTATATGACGAAGACATTTGAATTCAAATGGGATTTATTGGAAAGAATTAAACGCAACTCTGAAGATTGGGATCTCGACGAAGGTAAGGAGTCAGGTATGACCCCTAAGTTTGATTGTGTTAAAGCTTTTATGGATACTGATGTTTTCCGTGAGTTTAGCACTAAATATGGACTTGACTCTGAGATAGTAGCTTCTTTCTGTGAATCTTTTGCTTCTCATGTTGATCTCCCCAAGGAGAAGTGGTTTAAATACCATCCCCCTATTGAAGTAAAAGTAGTTGAACCTATTAAAGTTGAAGAAAAGACTATCACTTATAATGTTGATCCTGTTATTCCTACCGCTTATATTGAGAAACCACCTTTCCCTGTTAGGATAAAGGATCATGCTGAAGCTTCAACTGTAGTTCGTAAGTGTAATACTAGAACACGTACACCCTCTGAGCAAATTAAAGTTGAACCTAGTGTTGCTATGGTTAAAGATCTCTTGGTAGAAGATTTAGATGGACATGTTATTTACCTCCAAGAAGAGTCTGCTAGAATAACCAAACCCAATGCTAGGAATAAACATAAACCTGTTGTAGGCTTGTCCGTCATCTCTGTTAAGATAGGAGATCATTTCTATCATGGTTTATGCGACGTAGGTGCTAGTGCGAGTATTATCCCTCTTGATTTGTATAACAAAATTATGCATGATATTGCACCTATTGAGTTAGAAGGGATTGGTGTTACTATTAAGCTTGCTAATAGAGACACTATTTCACCAGTTGGGATTGTTAGAGATATTGAAGTATTGTGTGGGAAAGTTAAATACCCTGCTGATTTTCTTGTTCTTAGTTCCCCACAAGATGCATTCTGTCCCATTATATTTGGTAGACCCTTCTTGAATACTGTTAATGCCAAGATAGACTGCGTGAAAGACATCGTCACTGTTGGATTAGGGGATATGTCTCATGATTTTAACTTTGCTAAATTTCGTAGACAACCACTTGAAAAGGCACCACCCAGTAAAGATGAAATTATTGGTCTTGCTTCTATTGCCGTGCCACCTAGCGATCCTTTAGAACAATACTTGCTAGACCACGAAAATGATATGCATATGAATGAGAGAAGGGAGATAGATGAAATATTCCTTACACAAGGACCTGTATTGAAAAACAACTTGCATGTTGAAATCCTAGGGGATCCTCCTCCACCCAAAGGTGATCCCGTGTTTGAACTTAAACCTTTACCTGGTAATCTTAAGTATGTTTATCTTGATGAAAAGAAGATATATCCTGTTATTATTAGTGCTAACCTTTCAGAGCAGGAAGAAGAAAAAATATTGAAAACTCTAAAGAAGCACCGTGCTACTATTGGATATGCTTTGGACCATCTTAAGGGCATTAGTCCCACTATATGCCAACACAAGATAAAATTGGAAGAAAATGCTAAACCGATTATTGATCATCAGCGACGGTTAAATCCTAAGATGAAAGAAGTGGTAAGGACGGAAATACTAAAGCTTCCAGAGGCAGACATTATTTATCCCGTTGCTGATAGCCAGTGGGTAAGTTCCGTCCATTGTGTCCCTAAGAAGGGAGGTATGACTGTCGTTCCTAATGATAAAGATGAATTGATCCCGCAAAGAATAGTTACAGGTTATAGGATGGTAATTGATTTCCGTAAGTTAAATAAAGCTACTAAGAAAGATCATTACCCCTTGCCATTTATTGATCAAGTGCTAGAAAGGTTATCCAAACATACTCATTTATGCTTTCTAGATGGTTATTCTGGTTTCTCTCAAATACATGTGTCAAAAGGGGATCAAGAAAAGACCACTTTTACTTGTCCTTTCGGTACCTTTGCTTATAGACGTATTCCTTTTGGTTTATGTAATGCACCTGCTACCTTTCAAAGATGCATGATGTCTATATTCTCTGATTTTTGTGAAAAGATTGTTGAGGTGTTCATGGATGATTTCTCCGTTTACGGAACTTCTTTTGATGATTGCTTAAGCAACCTTGATCGAGTTTTGCATATATGTGAAGACACTAACCTTGTCTTGAACTGGGACAAGTGCCACTTTATGGTTAATGAAGGCATTGTCTTAGGACATAAATTTCTGAAAGAGGTATTGAAGTTGACAAAGCTAAAGTTGATGCTATTGAAAAGATGCCATGCCCTAAGGACATCAAAGGTATACGAAGTTTCCTTGGTCATGCCGGGTTTTATAGGAGGTTCATAAAGGACTTCTCCAAAATCTCCATGCCTCTGACTAATCTCTTACAAAAAGATATTCCTTTTGTCTTTGATGATGATTGTCTAGAAGCATTTTAAATACTTAAGAAAGCATTGATCTCTGCACCTATTGTCCAGCCTCCTGACTGGAATTTACCCTTTGAGATTATGTGTGATGCTAGTGATTATGCTGTAGGAGCTGTTCTAGGGCAAAGAGTTGATAACATATTGAATGTTATCCAATATGCTAGTAAAACTCTAGATAGTGCCAAAAGAAATTATGCTACTACTGAGAAAGAATTTTTAGCAGTTGTGTTTGCTTGTGATAAGTTTAGACCCTATATCGTTGATTCTAAAGTAACTATTCACACTGATCATGCTGCTATTAAATATCTTATGGAAAAGAAAGATGCTAAGCCTAGACTTATTAGGTGGGTTCTCTTGCTGCAAGAATTTGACTTGTACATTATTGATAGAAAGGGAGCTGAGAACGCAGTAGTAGATAACTTGTCTAGGTTAGAGAATATACTTGATGACCCACGAACTATTGATGATAGCTTTCCTGATGAACAATTAGCTGTCACAAATACTTCTCATACTGCTCCATGGTATGCTGCTTATGCTAATTATATTGTTGCTAAGTTTATACCTCCTAGCTTCACATACCAGCAAAAGAAAAAGTTCTTCTATGATTTGAGACATTACTTCTGGGATGACCCACATCTTTATAAAGAAGGAGTAGATGGTATTATTAGACGTTGTGTACCTGAGCATGAACAGGAACAGATCCTACGCAAGTGCCACTCCGAAGCTTATGGAGGACACCATGCGGGAGATAGAACTATACACAAGGTATTGCAATCTGGTTTTTATTGGCCTACTCTCTTCAAGGATGTACGTAAGTTTGTCTTATCTTGTGATGAATGTCAAAGAAATGGTAATATTAGTAGACGTCAAGAAATGCCTATGAACTATTCACTTGTTATTGAACCATTTGATGTTTGGGGCTTTGATTATATGGGACCGTTTCCTGCCTCTAATGGGCACACCCATATTTTAGTTGTTGTTGATTACATTACTAAGTGGGTAGAAGCTATTCCAACTAGTAGTGCTGATCACAACACCTCTATTAAGATGCTTAAAGAAGTTATTTTTCCGAGGTTTGGAGTCCCTAGATATCTAATGACTGATGGTGGATCACACTTTATTCATGGTGCTTTCCGTAAGATGCTTGCTAAATATGATGTCAATCATAGAATTGCATCCCCCTATCACCCACAGACTAGTGGTCAAGTAGAACTAAGTAATAGGGAGTTGAAACTAATCTTGCAAAAGATAGTTAATAGGTCTAGAAAGAATTGGTCCAAGAAACTTGATGATGCATTATGGGCCTATAGAACTGCATACAAAAATCCTATGGGTATGTCTCCATATAAGATGGTACATGAAAAGCTTGTCACTTACCTCTTGAGTTAGAATATAAGGCATATTGGGCCATTAAAGAGCTCAATTATGATTTCAAACTTGCCGGTGAAAAGAGGTTATTTGACATTAGCTGCCTTGATGAGTGGAGAACCCAGGCCTATGAGAATGCCAAGCTGTTTAAAGAAAAAGTTAAAAGATGGCATGACAAAAGGATACAAAAGCGTGAGTTTAACGTAGGTGATTATGTCTTGCTATTCAACTCTCGTTTAAGATTTTTTGCAGGAAAACTTCTCTCCAAGTGGGAAGGACTTTACGTTGTCGAGGAGGTCTATCGCTCCGGTGCCATAAAAATCAACAACTTCGAAGGCACAAATCCGAAGGTGGTGAACGGTCAAAGAATCAAACATTATATCTCAGGTAATCCTATAAATATTGAAACCAATATTATTGAAACCGTAACCCCGGAGGAATACATAAGGGACACTTTCCAGAACGATTCAGCCTCTGAAAAGGAAGATGTATGTGATACGGTAAGTAAACCGACTCCAAAACAGTTTTAAAGGCAATTTTTCTCCGTTTTGGAATATTTAGAAAAATAGAAAAATAAGAAGCAGTCCGGAGGGGACACGAGGCCTCCACGAGGGTGGAGGGCGCGCCCCCTGCCTCGTGGGCACCCCGTGTGTCCCTTGGACTCCGTTTTCTTGTGGCTTACTCCTTTTTGTGGGTAAAAATTCATTTTATATACTCCCGAAGGTTTTGACCTCTGTATCACGCAGAAATCCTCTGTTTTCGTTTCGAGCTGTTGTTTTTGACAGATCTAGATCATCATGGTGTCCTCCAACATCCCCAAGGAAAGTTCTTCGAGAAGGTCATCAACCCCTACCTTGCGGAGGTGCTGCACCACCCCAAAACCATGGAGTTGCACGAGGGGGTGCTGCACATCCGTGATGTTGAGGGGCCGAGGAGGACCGGAAGCGTGGAGACAAGACTCGAAGCAATGGAGCAACAAGTTTTCAAGTGCCAAGGTATGGTGGAACGATGACTCAATGCCAACCACATGATGATCTCGGAGCTCGCCAACAACCTCAAGCTGGACTCAAGGATCTTTGGGGAAGCTATGTCTAATCTTCAAGAGAAGATCGATCACCTCCAAGCCCAGATCTATGACCTGCAGAACCAAAACTGTGAGTATGAATATAGATTGAAGAAGATGAGTTTGGCTGCAGATTTGACTATCCCGGAGACTTGATCATCCTTCTACGATGGTGAACCTATGCCTTGGAAGGTGGAAAACAAGCCTACGTCATCAACAACTCCATCATCACCACCCCCGAAGAAGGAGACATAATCATATGGGTATGGGCGCTCCCCTTGGCAACTGCCAAGCTTGGGGGAGTGACCCCGGTATCGTATCACCATCACTCCTATCTTTACCGTTTTACTTAGTTCTATCCTTTTGTTAGTATCTTGATCTATTAGAATAAAGTTAGCATGATCTAGTTGTGAACTTTTGCTTTGTGAGCTTTATCCTTTGTAATCGAGTCCGTGAGCTACATAATAAAGATTAGTGTTGAGTCAAGGGCTTGATTTCCTCACTTGGGTCATGATAAAAAGAAAGAAAACATAAAGAGTATCAAAGAGATCATATCGATCTTATGGGAAGTAATGACTTCACATACAAGAGTACGATAAATAATAGTTGTTGGGAGGTGACAAACATAGTTTTGGTCATCGTTGTAATTAATAGGAAGTAATAAAAGAAGAGAGGTTTCACATACAAATACACTATCTTGGACATCTTTTATGATTGTGAGCACTCACTAAAGTATGACATGCTAAAGAGTTGATGTTGGATAAGGAAGACAACATAATGGGTTATGTCTTCTTATATCCGAAATAAAGTATATTGTCATGGATCATCCAACATGTTGAGCTTGCCTTTCCCCCTCATGCTAGCCAAAACTCCTCGCACTAAGTAGAGATACTACTTGTGCTTCCATATATCCGTAAACCTAGTTTTGCCACGAGAGTCCACCATACCTACCTACAGATTGAGAAAGATCCTTCCAAGTAAGTTGTCATGTTGCAAATCCGCTAAAATATGTATGATTTATTAGTGTGGGAGAAATTAGCTTTATACGATCTTGTGATATGGAAGTAATAAAAGCGACGGACTGCATAATAAAGGTCCCTATGACAAGTGGCAATATAAAGCGAAGTTCTTCTATGCTAAGACTTTGTGCATCCCACCATAAAAACACATGACAACCTCTGCTTCCCTCTGCGAAGGGCCTATCTATTATTCATGTCTTATAAGTGTCAAGGTGAAATCCACCTTTCCTTTTTACATTTTATCCTTTGGCAAGCACATTGTGGAAAGATCCTGACATATATACCCACTTGGATGTAAGTTTTCATGATCTATTACTGCTGACATTACCCTTGAGGTAAAAGGTTGGGAGGCAACACCATAGGCCCGTATCTTTCTCTATGTCCGATTAAAACTCCATAAACATAAGTACTGCGTGAGTGTGAGCAATTGTGAAAGACTATATGATAGTTGAGTATGTAGGCTTGCTGAAAAGCTCTTATATTGACTCTTTCTGATATTACGATAAATTGCAATTGCTTCAATGACCGAGATCAAAGTTTGTTAGTTTCCAATGAAATTTATGATTCATACTTGATATTGTGGATGAATTGTTACTTTGGCATAAGAATCATATGACTATATTTATATAAGTTGCTATTATGAGAATGATCATGATGCCCTCATGTCCGTATTTTGTTTTTATCGACACCTCTATCTCTAAACATGTGGACATATTTTTTGATATCGGCTTTCACTTGAGGACAAGCGAGGTCTAAGCTTGGGGGAGTTGATACCTCCATTTTGCATCATGCTTATATATTGATATTTATTGCATTATGGGATGTTCTTACATGTTTTTTCACAATACTTATGCCTTTTCTCTTGCTTATTTTACAAGGTTTACAAAAAGAGGGAGAATGCCGGCAGCTGGAATTCTGGGCTGGAAAACGAGCAAACTCTGGAAACCTATTATGCACAACTCCAAAAGCCATGAAACTCAACAGAACTCTATTTCAGAAAATATAAAAAATATCTGGCGAAAAAAGTCCACGAGGGGGGCCACCGGCTGTCCACAAGGGTGGGGGGCGCGCCCCCCTTCCCAGGGCACGCCCCCTGCCTCGTGGGCCAGCCGGAAGGCCCCCGATGCCCATGTTATCCTATATGAGGTGTTTTGACCTAGAAAAAATTATAAGGAGGCTTTCGGGACCAGACGCCGCCGTCTCGAGGCGGAACCAAGGCGGAAACCAATCTAGGGCTTCAGCAGAGCTTTTCTGCCGGGGATACTTCCCTCCGGGAGGGGGCAATCGTCACCGCCGTCATCACCAACAACTCTCCCATCTTGGGGAGGGCTATCTTCATCAACATATTCACCAGCACCATCTCCTCTCAAACCGTAGTTCATCTCTTGTATCCAATCTTTGTACCCAAACCTCATATTGGTACCAGTGGGCTGCTAGTAGTGATGATTACTCCTTGTAGTTGATGCTAGTTGGTTTATTTGGTGGAAGATCATATGTTTAGATCCATTATGCATATTAATACCCCTCTGATCATGAACAATATTATGTCTTGTGAGTAGTTACTTTTGTTCCCGAGGACATGTGAGAAGTCTTGCTATTAGTAGTCATGTGAATTTGGTCTTCGTTCGATATTTTGATGAGATGTATGTTGTCTCTCCTCGAGTGGTGTCATGTGAACATAGACTACATGACACTTCACCATTATTTGGGCCTAGAGGAAGGCATTGGGAAGTAATAAGTAGATGATGGGTTGCTAGAGTGACAGAAGCATAAACCCTAGTTTATGCATTGCTTCCTAAGGGGCTGATTTGGATCCATATGGTTTAGGATATGGTTAGGTTTACCTTAATACTTCTTTTGTAGTTGCGGATGCTTGCATTAGAGGTTAATCGTATGTGGGAGGCTTGTCCAAGTAAGGGCAGCACCCAAGCACCGGTCCACCCACATACCAAATTATCAAAGTACCAAACGCGAATCAGATGATCGTGATGAAAACTAGCTTGACGATAATTCCCATGTGTCCTCCGGAGCGCTTTCTTTTATATAAGAGTTTGTCCAGGCTTGTCCTTTGCTACAAAAAGGATTGGGCCACCTTGCTGCACCTTACTTACTTTTACCGTTTGTCACTTGCTACCAATTACCTTATCACAAAACTATCTGTTACCTATAATTTCAGTGCTTGCAGAGAATACCTTACTGAAAACTGCCTATCATTTCCTTCTGCTCCTCGTTGGGTTCGACACTCTTACTTATCGGAAGGACTACGATAGATCCCCTACACTTGTGGGTCATCAAGGGATGGCAACTTTTAGCCAAAATACACGCTGGTATGGGTGGCCATCACGCCGCAGCTCGGGCTCTCGTAAGTAAGGCTTTCCGAACTGGTTTCTTCTGGCCAACAGCCCGAGCGGATGCACAAGCCCTAGTCCAACATTGTGTTGGATGCCAACTTTTCGCCAATCAAAGTCATATGCGTCCCACCGCCTTGAGAACCACCCCCATTACTTGGCCTTTTGCGGTCTGGGGGCTGTATATGGTCGGACTCCTTAAAGGGGGAAGCCACAAAAAGAAATATTTACTGGTTATGGTGGATAAATTCACTAAATGGATAGAAGCCAAACCTGTAAGAACGGCTGAAGCAGGGCTAGTGATCGATTTTATATCCGGCGTGGTACACCATTATGGTGTCCCACATAGCATTATCACAGATAATGGCTCCAACTTTTATAGCTGCCGAGGTTAAGAACTGGTGCGCCAAGTTAGGCATTAAACTTGATTATGCCTCCATGTACCAACCTCAAACAAATGGTCAAGTCGAATGGGCCAATGTCTTAATAATGAGAGGCATTAAACCCCGACTGGTGCGCTCCCTACGGGAGTCGGATAAACACTGGGTTGAGGAACTTGCCTCCGTACTCTGGGGGCTGCGGACCACACCTATCCGAACAACCGGATACACACCTTTTTTCATGGTGTACGGCGCAGAGGCTGTTTTGCCTTGTGACATTCTTCACGACGCACCTCGAGCACGTATGTATGAAGAGCGAGAGGCCGAGCTCGATCGGTAGGATGGCCTAGACGGCCTTGAAGAGGAGCGCGATATCGCGCAAGCTTGTTCCGCATTCTATCAGCAACAGGCTAGGCGATACCAGAGCAGAGAAGTGCGAGCCAGAACATACAACGTCAGTGAACTCGTTTTGCACCTTCTAGAGAAGAAAAATGATAAGCTCAAACCAAGCTGGGACGGCCCCTTCATTATTGATGAAGTTCTCACTGGAGGAGCCTATCGCCTTCGAAATGTATCAGACAATCACCTTGAGCCAAATCCATGGAACGTTGCTAGGCTCTGATGAGGACATCCCAACCATGGGAACCACACCACCAAACATCAACGGTCCAATCACAAGAAGTCGCGCAATGCAAATACATGATCAGGTGAACGCTAACTTAAGTCTATAATTTGACCTTGAAAACATGGTTCTACCTTCACCTCCTTTATTTTTGGTTGAACCCATGTGCGATATTGAAGAAGGCCAAACACATTTCAGTCCGCACAGAACAATGTTTTATGGCGAAGAAACAAAGTTTGGAATCCATGAAGAAATGAGTTGTCTGCTGAAGAAACATTGTTCCGATTCTGACGAAACAATGTTTTGCACGTGTTTGGATATCCTGACTTGCGAAAGGTTCCCAGAACTCGAGTTTTCTGCTGAAGGAAACATTATTCGACCCCAGTGAACAATGTTTGGTCGGGAACTGCCAACCACCTCCAATGAGAGTTTTCCAGAAGCTACCACATTAAGTCTCTAAGCCATTTATTCAAACCAAAGCTGGTTCTCTTTCACACCTAAGCTGGTTCCCAAAGCTAGTTTTACTTCACACCTATCCAGGGGGGTTGTCCTGATTATAAATAGGCTAGCTCTTCCCTTCATTGGGGACTTTTGCCATTTCTATCAAAGACCAAAGACATAGACTCCTCCTTATTCTCGTGATTCCTTGAGAAATTGCTCCTAATTCATGTTCCACGACTAGATCATGTTGTGTGGGTTAGAGTTTGTGGTTTCCCTTACGGATTGCACCTATCTCGTGCTCCACAACTTGCGAGTGTGGTTGTGTGGGGTAGTATTGCGGGTTGTGGATCGACGAATGTTCAAATTGTAAGCTTCGGTGAGCATCCTCCTCGTCGGGTCATAATATCTTACTAGGTCATGATGACGCGCTTTGCCGCGCCCGTCTATGTTTGATGAAATTATCTAATTTATTTTAAACATTTTTGGTACAATGAGAACGGAATATAGGATTGTATCCGTGGATATGATGTTGTGAAAAGAAATATGATGTTGTGCAAACAAAGTTATGTTTGCATGTGTATACATCTTTTATCCTTTTCTGAGGGAAAGTATACTTCTTTTTATTCAGAGAAGAACAGCCATGTACATCCTTTTTTATTTAATGTTTATTTAGAGAATAGTGCGCTCGCAAAAGAGAGAAGAATATGTCTAGTTAAATCTCGTACAATTCCCCTAAAAAAATGTGGCACACTTGCCATCAAAGCTGGAAATAATTCAGTGTTTAACTATTATTATTTTGAGGGAAAACTTAGTGTTTAATGTAAGTATCGAGACTTCAAGCACGCATGAAAATCAATCGGGCCAAAAATTGCAGGCCCAGTTGACATCTCCTCCGGCCCATTTAACCAGAAACCGTCTAGGTCTATGTCCAGAGCAGCAGCCCAGAAATGATGGGCCAAAACAAACAGGCCGGCCTAGTTAACATCTCCTCCGGGCCCGATTAACCAGAAAATGCCTAGGTCTATCTCCGGAGCAGCAGTCCAGAAATGATGGGCCAAAACAAACAGGCCGCATTTGCGAGGACGACCGAAAAATCCACGTCGTTGGCTAGCTGGATCGAACGGCTTAGGAGCCAAAATCGTTCTGATTGCTTCTAGCTCGCTCCATCTTACTGTTTAGTAATTTTCTATTTTCCGGCTGCTTGCAGCTAGTTATCCCCATCCACTTATCGATCCTACGCCGTGAATATCAGACCTCCCCTGGTTCACCCTCTTCTCCGAAGACGGTGTCATATCATCTGGTATTCAGAGCAAGGTTTACACGGTAGGATCTGTATCTTTGTTGCTAGATCTATACTTTTTAGTTTGGTTTTTCCCCATCCTAAATTCCAAAGCCAGAAAAGCCACAAAAAAAATTCAAGCCTTTGTTTGCTGAGATCTAGTTGTTTGCTTTCCTCTTTGTGTTGGCACCAAGTTCGATCCGAAATTGCTGCTATTTTCTTCGTGTCTTGTTGTTGGCTCTATTGTGTTGTGAAAAAAAGAGCAAAAAAAGAGAGAGAAAAAAAGAGTGAAAAAGAGCAAAAAAAGAGAGAAGAGAAAGTGTTGAGCAACTGTGCAATCATATTCAGTTTGGTGAGAAATTTCATAAGTTGAAGTGGCAAGTGTTGCAGCTCAAACGTGGTGCAAGGATCTACAAATTTTTCTTGTTCATTTGGTTTGCATCGATTGGATCTCAGCACTAGCCCTCCCTTTTTACCCCACCCAGATCCACCTAGAAACCATCAGCTTCCTTCCTTTCATTCGCTCATCCACTCCTAATTTGCTACTTCCGCACAGCCGCCAAGGAATTATTAGAATTTGGGTAAGCAGGAAGGTGAGCTGAGTGTTTTCCACATATATTTTTGTTTTGTCCACTTGTTTCCGAGAGTTAACATGACATGATCCAACTCGAGTGTACATGGACATCAACATGTGGAAGATGACCTCCCAAAAACTCGCGCGACACTTGGCGAAATGATTGAGGAGAGTATAGCTGTAGCTATGCGAAGATTGTTCGGAGGCCATCTTCCTATCGCGGGTAATGGGGATCAACATCAACACATCCCCGTTGCCTCACTTGCCGCTGACAACCGACCATGTCAAGGAAATGAGGATTGCCACGATGGTCGTGGAAGAGTGGCAGGAGTTGCTGCCCACGACGCCCCTGCCTTTGGGGATCAACGGAGGCATGGAGAATTTGCCGCCCCTCGCGAGGGTGGGCTGCATGGAGGAGAAGCTCGCGGGCGAGGCCATGACCCTCGCGGGTTTGCTGCCGATCACCGACGACGAGCTGCACATGATGGTGATGACATCTCTCATGAATATCTCTCCGAGCACGGTGACAAAGATGAAGGGATGGGGGACTATGCACCCTACTCCCCGCCACGTCGTGGTGCTGTTTTTGGTTGCAATGGTCATCATAATGACCATCGTGATCAAGATGACCGTGACAACCAAGCAAGAGTGCAGCTGCATGTGCCATCATTCACTAGAAAAGAGGATCCAGATACATATATTGAGTGGGAGGAGAAGTGTGATCAAATATTCTGCATCCATGGGTTTTCTGAAGCCAAGAGAGTTGATCTTGCTGTTATGGAGTTCTCTGGTTATGCTCTTACATGGTGGAATCAATTGCAAGACGATCAATTGCTATCGAGCAATAATTATATCCGCACCTGGGCTTTGATGAAGCAAGTCATGAGGCGCCGTTTTGTTCCATCATACTATGAGAGGGCAACTGTACAAGAAATTGCAGGAGCTCACTCAAGGGCCCCGCACCATTGAGGTGTAGTATAAAGAGATGGAGGTGCTGCTAATTCGAACAAGAACCCGTGAAAGTGATGAGGCGAAGATGGCAAGATTTTTACATGGGCTGAATGATGAAATATCAGACTTTGTGGAGATGTTTCCTTATGATACACTACAAGATGTGGTACATCAAGCCATACGAGTTGAGAAGAAGAATATGTGTAATGGTCGTACTCGTGCTTTCCAAGACCGTGCCACCACATCCTCATGGCAGCGAACACAACATCCACATGCCTCGAGGGCTTCCTCACCTGTTGGTCGCAATCAAGATAAGAGGTCATCACCTACTGCAGGAGTATCCTCCGCTCCACCTGTAGAAAAGAGTTCTACACGTAGCAGCGGCATCCAATGCCACAAGTGCAAAGGAAGAGGTCACATTTCTTCGGAATGCCCAAGCAAAAGAACTATGATCCTCAATGAACAAGGTGAATGGGAGTCTGAAAGTGACCCTGAAGGTGGCAATGACGAAGTGGAAGAGCAGCAAGACTGGAAAGTAGGAGGAACTATTTTATCTCATGAAGAACTTGATGGTGAAGCATTGGTTGTATGTCGTTCACTTAATGCCCTGGTTGTGGAGGAGGAAAAGGGTCAATGGTATAATCTTTTTCACACTTGTTGCCTTATCAACTCAAAGATATGTCGAGTGATTTTTGATAGTGGCAGCTGCAACAATATTGCAAGCACGAAGATGGTTGAGAAGCTTCAATTACAAACAAAACGTCACCAACACCCATACCGCATGCAATGGCTGAATGATTGTGGCGCAATTAAGTTGATTAGCAGCGTGCGAATACCAATTTCAGTAGGGACATATCATAATGATGTTGAGTGTGATGTGGTGCTGATGCACGCTTGTCACTTGCTTCTTGGACGACCATGGTTGCATGACCGTGATGTGCAAATCAGCGGGCGTGCGAATCGCTTATGTTTTGTCCGTAGAGGAGAAAAGTTCACTTGGATGCCCATGACACCCGAGGAAGTCTATCTTGATGAGATGAAAAGAAAAAGAAAGAAAAAGGGAGAGAATGATCATACACAATGAGTGAGCCACCAACATAGTGAGGGAGTGTTTCCACAGCCAAAAGCTCCACAGCCAAATATGACCAAGCCCCGGGAAAAACAGGGATTAGTTATGATGGCTAGGAAAAGGGATATACGGGAATTGAGAGAACCTAATACTCCATTCTTTGTACTCATGTACAAGGAAAAATTATTGGCTGCTAACGAATTACCCTCCACTCTTCCTAGTGTTGTTTTTGATCTTTTGTAGGAGTATGAGAATGTGTTTCCCAAGGAGGTGCCACCAGGTTTGCCACCAAAGTGGGGCATTGAACACCACATCGACTTGGTTCCGGGCGCCCCACTACCAAACCGACCACCGTACCGAGCAAACCCAGAGGAGACGAAGGAAATTCAGAGGCAAGTAGAAGATCTTCTAAACAAAGGGTATGTAAGGGAAAGTATTTCTCCTTGTGATGTTCCCATTCTTTTAGTTCCAAAGAAAGAAGGTACTATGCGCATGTGCACTGATTGTAGATCCATTAACGACATAACTGTGAGATATCGGCACCCTATTCCTAGGCTCGATGACATGCTTGATGAACTTTGTGGCTCCACCATATTTTTCAAAATTGATTTGCGAAGTGGATACCACCAAATAAGAATGAAAGAGGGTGACGAATGGAAAACAACATTCAAGACAAATTTTGGCTTGTATGAATGGTTGGTTATGCCTTTTGGATTAACAAATGCACCTAGTACTTTCATGAGATTGATGAATCATGTGCTTAGATCCTACATTGGCAAGTTTGTAGTGGTTTACTTTGATGACATATTGATTTATAGCAAAACTTTGGAGGATCATGTTGAACATATAAAATGTGTGCTTGCTGTCATACGTGAGGAAAAGTTGTACGCTAACGTGGAAAAGTGCACATTTTGCACAAACAAGGTTGTGTTTCTTGGCTTTGTTGTTTCAACAAAAGGTGTGGAGGTCGATGACGAGAAGATCAAGGCTATTCGTGAGTGGATGCCTCCACAAAATGTGAGCCAAGTACGTAGCTTCCTCGGACTTGCAGGTTTCTAACGCCGGTTCGTGAAGGATTTCAGCACCATTGTTGCACCCATGAATGTGTTAACAAAGCAAGACACTTCATTCCAATGGGGTGACACCCAAGACAAGTCCTTCCAAGAACTGAAGATGAGATTGACATCAGCCCCATTGCTTTCACTTCCTGATTTTGGTAAGACATTTGAGATTGAATGTGATGCAAGTGGTGCCGGCATTGGTGGAGTTCTAACGCAAGAAGGTAAACCCATTGACTACTTTAGTGAGAAGCTATGGTCCAACTCTTAATTATTCCGTCTATGATAAAGAATTGTATGCACTTGTTCGATCTTTGGAAACATGGCAACATTACTTGTGGACAAAAAAGTTTGTAATACATTCTGACCATGAATCCTTAAAACATCTAAAGGGCCAACTCAAACTTAACTGTAGACATGCAAAATGGAGTGAGTTCATAGAGTCTTTTCCTTATATTGTCAAGTACAAGAAAGGGAAGGATAACGTTGTTGCCGACGCATTGTCTAGGCATCACATTTTACTTTCCCAACTTGATGTTAAAATCCTAGGTTTAGAAAGCATCAAAGAATTGTATGCTCACGACTCATACTTTGCTGAACCATTTTCAAAGTGTGACATGGGAAACGGATGGGAGAAGTTTCATTTGCAGGATGGATTTCTATTCCGAGCTTACAGATTGTGCATCCCAGATTATTCTATTCGTTTGTTGCTCTTGCAGGAGGCTCACGCTGGTGGTCTCATGGGACATTTCGGAGCCAAGAAAACTGAAAGCATGCTTGTTGATCACTTCTTTTGTCCACACATGAGACATGACGTGGAATGCTACGTGATGAGATGCGAGATTTGCCACAAAGCTATGTCCTGTTTGAATCCTCATGGTTTATATACTCCTCTATCTATTCCAAATACTCCGTGGGAAGATATTCCTATGGATTTTGTTCTTGGTTTACCATGGACTAAGAGGGGGAGTGACTCGGTGTTTGTGGTAGTTGATCGTTTTTAGCAAAATGGCACATTTTATCCCATGTCATAAGAGCGATGATGCTTCACACATTGCTAATCTGTTTTCAGGGAAGTTGTGCGGCTACATGGAGTTCCATGCACGATTGTGTTAGACCGTGACACCAAATTTCTGAGCTACTTTTGGAAGACCTTGTGGGGAAAACTTGGCACCAAGCTCCTATTTTCCATGACCTGCCACCCACAAACTGATGGACATACTGAAGTTGTCAACCGAACGTTGTCCATGATGCTACGAGCAGTACACAAAAAGAATTTGAAGATGTGCGAAGAGTGCCTACCTCATGTGGAGTTTGCGTATAACAGGGCAGTACATTCGACCACTAAATTTTGCCCATTTGAACTTGTTTATGGATTCAAACCTATTGGTCCCATCAATCTTTTGACTTTACCACTGCAGGAATGAACCAGCCTTGATGCAAGAAAGCGTGCTGATTTCATCAAGAAACTTCATGGACAGGCAAAGGAGAACATTGAGAAAATGACTGAACAATATACGAAGCGGGTCAACAAGGCCAGGAAGAAGCTGGTGTCCGAGCAAGGCGATTTGGTATGGGTACACCTTTGGATGGACCGTTTTCCCGAGGAACGCAAGGGCAAGTTGCAGCCATGTGGTGATGGACCTTTCACGGTGCTCGAGTGGATCAACGACAATGCTTATAAGATCGATCTTAGAGAAGAATATGGTGTTAGCCCAACCTTCAATGTCTCCGATCTTTCCCCATACTTTGGGCCTTTAGAGTCGAGGACAACTCCTTCTCAAGAGGGGAAGGATGATGAGGACATCACAACCATGGGAACCACACCACCAAACATCAATGGTCCAATCACAAGAAGTCGCGCAATGCAAATACATGATCAGGTGAACGCTAACTTAAGTCTATCATTTGACCTTGAAAACATGGTTCTACCTTCACCTCCTTTGTTGTTGGTTAAACCCAGGTGCGATATTGAAGAAGGCCAAACACATTTCAGTCCGCGCAGAACAATGTTTTATGGCGAAGAAACAAAGTTTGGAATCCATGAAGAAATGAGTTGTCTGCTGAAGAAACATTGTTCCGATTCTGATGAAACAATGTTTTGCACGAGTTTGGATATCCTGACTTGCGAAAGGTTCCCAGAACTCGAGTTTTCTGTTGAAGGAAACATTGTTTGACCCTAGTGAACAATGTTTGGTCGGGAACTGCCAACCACCTTCAACGAGAGTTTTCCAGAAGCTACCTCATTAAGTCTCTAAGTCATTGAGTCAAACCAAAGCTAGTTCTCTTTCACACCTAAGCTGGTTCCCAAAGCTAGTTTTATTTCACACCTATCCAGGGGGGTTGTCCCGATTATAAATAGGCTAGCTCTTCCCTTGGTTGGGGACTTTTGCCATTTCTATCAAAGACCAAAGACATAGACTCCTCCTGAGATTGGAGAGATCTTGTTATCCTTATTCTTGTGATTCCTTGAGAAATTGCTCCTAATTCGTGCTCCACGACTATATCATGTTGTGTGGGTTAGAGTTCATGGTTTCCCTTGCGGATTGCACCTATCCCGTGCTCCACGACTTGCGAGCGTGGTTGTGTGGGGTAGTATTGCGGGTTGTGGATCAGCAAATGTTCAGATTGTAAGCTTCGGTGAGCATCCTCCTCGTCGGGTCATAATCTCTTATTTTCTATTTTCCGGCTGCTTACAGCTAGTTATCCCCATCCACTTATCGATCCTACGACATGAAGATCGGACCTCCCCTGGTTCACCCTCTTCTCTGAAGACGGTGTCATATCAGGCTCCGACAATTCTATGGATAGTCCGGTAGCACCTTTTATTTCTATTTTTGCCCAGGTTTCTTCCTTTGTTTTTATTCCTCTTCATTTTTTGTTTTTCCTTCCCAGAAAGTGTTCGTCTATACCGAACTGTTAGGGGTGAACATCTTTAAGTGTATATACCTCATGATACCTGGGGGCTTCTATAACGAAGCTTACTATTAAAGCTTATCGCTTACAGTACTTATGTCGTCTGTTTCATACAACCTCTTCGCCATTATATGCACCTCTATGACTTAAGTTTTTTGCCAAGCTAGGTTACCTAGTTGCTGTGTTTATACCCTACATTCCTGATTGTTTGGCTACGTTGTAAAGGGAGCACCTCTGCGATTGTTACAACCGGGTAATCCGGACCTGTACCTCAGACGGGTGAAGCCGAAAGCTAGCGTTCTTAAGGGAATAATTGGTTGGCAGACAAATGACGAATTACATGCGCGTACATAATTCTTTTCTCTAGGGACAGGCTTCCCGTAATTCTATCTAAAGGATCAAAGCTGACCCAGGAAAAGGAACCCATAACGGAACTATTCTCCCTGGAAGATGTTTCTTACGTTAAATAGTAATATAACATAACTCCCTAAACAAATTTTGTCTGATCAAGCAGAATGACCGGATTGCCTGGTTTCCAAACATACTAAATGTTTCCTGGAAGCATAGTATCCAAAAACTCTCCAACCTTTGGGTTCGGGAGGTTGAAGCCGAAGGTCTGCCATGACAATTTTTTTAGAAGTTCGGTTGAAGATAAGTTTGATGATAAAGTACATAAATACATGGAATCAAACGCCTATTCTTTATCTATGTCGTCTATAAGACTGTCTAAACTACAGTCTTCTTGTGAATACTTCGCATCTATCATTACTTGGTCGTATACCAAGCTCACAAGAATCTCTTTTCCGTCTGGTCCCTGAGGTCCAACTCAGGCCATATGATTTAGATTAAGCCCGGTGTAGCACATTTTCACCATGGCCCATGCCTCTTGCGCACCTTCCCGGCATGCTGACATGTTCCATAGCTCAAAGTGGTGCCGAGTTCCTTTAAACAAGTTCGTCAGATCCTCCATAATTTCTGGAGGGGATTCGGATGGCCATAAGGCTTTCGTCATGTTCTTCATGGCTTTCCGAGCCCGCTCATGCACTTTGGAGAGTTCTTTTAGCAAGTCGCCTTGGAATCCGGATACTTCTCCTTCAGGATGCTTGGTTAACAAACCTGCAAGAACATCATTATAATGCTCCGAATTGCCGGATAATATAAATACTAGAGCTGGTTCAAAGGTCATACTCAATATGCCGCCTTTCAACTTTTTATTCTCTTTCAAAGCATCCGATAACTGGGCCTTTAGGTCCTTTATATCTTCGGCTTGCTTGATCTTTTCATCCAGCAATTTGTTCTATTACTCAATGGTCCGTGTTAATACACGCTTATCGCCTGCTTCTTGCCACTCAGCATGTTTTTGTCCTCCTGGGCAGCTCTCAACTTCTCCTCAAGTTGCTCTGTCGATTCCGCCGTTGAAACAGAACAATGTATGCTTAAATATCACTGAAGGCAAAATCATACTTTCCAGACACTATTCGTCCTTACCATAAGATCCCCTCGTGGATTTCCTCAAACCTTTTAGCTTGGTGGTGATTGCATTCATCTTGACCCGGTTTGCTTCAAGCTCCTGGGACAGCGCGTCATTCTTTTCTTTGAGAACCCGCGGTCATAATGATCCTTAAATCGGCTGGATCAACCACTTCAATTCTCGGGGGCTACTGGCATATACTTATTAAAATTACACAAATTCTTACACGCATATCTTTCAAAAGCGGGTGAGTGGCTCCGGCAAGTCCGTTTCGAGCAGCTCAGATGTATGCATCTGTGGAGCTGAGGGCGTTGAATGTTTC
This sequence comes from Secale cereale, assembly GCA_902687465.1. Classification (NCBI taxonomy): domain Eukaryota; kingdom Viridiplantae; phylum Streptophyta; class Magnoliopsida; order Poales; family Poaceae; genus Secale; species Secale cereale. The sequence continues at coordinate 882,410,633 of LR738711.1, read as the reverse complement.
CTCAGTAAAAACTAGGGCACGCATGGCCTCTTTTCGTCGTGGATGATTCATCACGCTCTCTACTTTGGAATTCGTGACTGATATGTTATCTGAATCCTCCTACGGTGGACAATCTGGCGCTACATCTGTATCGGCTCTTATCCTTGTTGATGGGCTCGGTGCCAGATTGGATGGCGATCGGCCAGCTGGGTCTTCGGACACAGTTCGGCATGTGCCCCTTCTGAAATAAGACAGAGGGGAAAATGTAACAATTCGGCCTTACACCAGAGCGCATACTGAAAACTATACCTCTTCAATGAAGGAGGGGGCTCGACGGTGATCCACATTTCTTTTCGCTTCGAGGGCTCGCCCTGCATAGGCACCGTCCCCCTAGAAGATGCCCTTGGTGCAGTGCGGCATACCGAGCGCCGACCCTTTTGAGCGCGAGTCAGTGTAGTGGGTGATGCATGAAGGGAAGGCTCTCTTTCGAGGGATGTCTCTTGAGTACTTACATTGGAGGAAGGAAGAAGACCGGGGTAATCGACTATAATTGCCACACCCGTACCCTCGGGGCTCGCCTGATAGAAAACTCCATCAACAAGTTCTATCAATATATCCGAATCTTCTTCGAATCCGGGATCTTTGTCGCGAATACGGTCCTCTGGTTGCGGGGCTGGGCAATGAACCCCCTCAATCACCTTCCCCCTTGTCTGTTTTGAAACGGTCAAATATTGTTCGATCAACACATCTCATGGAAAATAGGTGAATAATGCTAGTAATCGAAAAAACTTACCCAATCAATGGCATTATACATGGAATAACCTTCCAAACATTGTAAACAGATGAAATCTTCTTTCTCCCCCTTGTAAAGATCTACTAAGATGGCAGCCAAGGCGTTTGGGGTATCGGGACCCTCGCGCTTATAGCGAGACGCGTCGTCCAGCCCATTGTAATGCCACATGGGAAACCCCATGGACTGAAGTAGCTGAAGACATTGCTTTGTCGCAATAGCCATAACTTTGATTATCGAGAGCTTGGAATGGGAAAGTACCCTGATCATACCGACTAGCCTCTTAACTTCCTCACTATCCCCTTGCTTCGGGCTGCGGGGACGCCAGTTGAGAAGTTTCTTCAGAGGGGCATTGAAGAATTCGGGAAGACCATGCCGAACTGGCACTACAAGAGATTAGGCCTACTGTGACGGACCAAAAAATGTCATCGAACAACTAATAACTTCACAAATTACACCCGAGTGACATTTTATGGGTGTTGTCGAGGAATTGTCACGGCAGATGTCCTAGGGTAAGGACTTAGTCGTGAGGCCGCACATCTATGTAGTAGCTTGAAGGGGTTGAGCGGAATCGAGAGACGCAATGCAAGACAAGGATTTAGACAGCTTCGGGCCCGGGAAACATCATCCGGTAATAGCCCTACATGTTGTTTGATGCTAGATCTCATTATGACCCTCATGGTGTCACCGGTAAACCGGCTCTTGGTGTCTGGCCCTAAAGAATATGGCGCCTCCAACTCGTGAGAACTTGTCCCTCTTTTGGGAGCCCTGCCCCTCCTTATATATGTTGAAGGGGCGGGTTACATGACTAGTCCTAGTAGGATTAGGATTACTTTATTACAAGGAGTCCTAGTCTTGCTTCCTTTGTAGGAGAATATTCCTTGTGCTTTACTCATAAACCGGCCCACCATAACGTGAACCGGCCTTCTGGGTCTTGGGCCTTGTCATCCGTCCGCCCTGCGCCGGGTTACCAATGAGTCTTAGTAACCAGGCAGGTTGCCTGTAAAACGTTTGATCAGGGCGGGTCGCCAGTGAATCACCAAGTGTGAACCGTCAAGTCCGGCCGGGTTATATCTCCGGCCGGGTTACGCCGCAGGGTATATCCCCGACATTAGCCCCCAGTTTAATTTGGAATTATCCATGTTAAACTTGATCCTTCCTGCGAGAACAAATTTGATAGGTTGTGCTCCAGGTTAAAATATTTTCCTGAACCGGCACTTGATCGTCCTTGTATCCTTGTCGTTTCCTCCTTGATATGTATCCATGATCTCATAGCAAATCTCCTTAGCAGATATGTTCAAACATTACCAATGCAAAAAATCCCAGGCACTTCTTCTGAAAACTCTGGGTCAATAGACCAGCTTCGTAATCAATTTGCTTGCAGAAGATATTTTGTAAATAAAGAATCCATTTGAATCGGCCTTCAATGCTCTGACTTGACAAAAATATCAGACTTTGAAATATTTAACTGATATCCAGCCGGCTTGAAGATGCCGGTTTATGATTACCACCATTCCCGGGTTATAAAAACTGATAATTCCAGGTTATGACTGTTTATAGACACCGGGTTATGATTGTTTCCAATGCCGGGTCACACAATTAATCTTCCTGATTTTCCCCAAAACCGAGAGTTTGAAGATGTTCCTCCTTTATATGCATATTACCTTGAAGAAATCCAGATGGTTCATCCCAGTCACTAGTCAAAACTGAATATTCCACATATGTTGCCCCCAAGTGCCGGGTCATTATGTAATAATGAGCAGGGACTTTGTATATACTTCATTGAAAATAGCACTGTATAATGTAACTCCCATTATGGGGCTTGAACCCACGTCCACAAGGTTAATAGCTCTGTGCTTTACCAACTGAGTAGTGGACCCTTCAATATATTGGGTTAAGACTTGTGTACCTTGAATTGTTGACAGGAGCAATTGGTAGCCCCCAAGGGCCGGCTCATTACAATGTGATGAGTCGGGTCTTCAATAAGGTGAGCAAAAAATGACTTTGCATTAGCCCCCAAGTGTCATGGTGCATGCTTGCAGCGACATGAGACTTGTATATTTGATGTAATCTTAATTTGAATAATGTAGCCCCCAAGTGCCGGGTTTTAAGCCTGCAGCGACTCGGGACTATTCCTTCAGTTGTAGAAAAAATTATACCAATTGATAAAATAATATCCATTGCGCTAAAGCGACTTTGAAAACCTCAATCATAATATTGGTTATTGATAACCATAATAAAAATCCAGCCTTGTTGGCTATTTAAAGATTTGAATAATATAACCCGGTTTGAAAACCGGTTCCAGTAATATTTGATCACACGGTTGGTTTTACCAAACCAGTGTAGTAAGGATGATAACCCAAAACTTGAACTTTGGTGACTATCATTGATTGCCGGTTTAATAAACACTGGTCATTATCTTATCTCATATTGGCGACTTATAGTCCAAAGCCAGGCCAGGTTAATAAACACCGGTCATTATCTTACCTGCTTCTGCATAAAACAATGCTAAAAGATGTCCTGCGGTTTACCACCGGACGTATTATACTGCCCTGATACATGTTTCAAATACATAGCTTGAACTGTATATAAAACACAAACATATCCCATACCTGTGATTAAGTGTGCTTGTAGGCCTTAAACCGGTGGGAATATTTTAAAGCGCGGGTGCTGATGAAGCCCTTGGCTCTCGTGTCAGCATAGCATGATGGCCGATCCGGGTGACGATGAACGCCGGTTTAACTCTCGCTGGTGTTCACGACCCAGACTTTTAACTCTGTAGATGTATGGTCAACCTTGTAGCTGTCCAGTCTCGCGTCAATGGACTTGGTTAAAAACCAATGATCATGACGACCAAGATTTGTGAAATCATAAAAAAATAGAAATAAGGTTTTTTGGGCAAATAAGACCATGTAGTTGAGGCTTTTTACAAGCTGTCAGGCTCTAAATTCGAGTCTTTTAAGAACACGGCCGATTCCTTGATTCTGTCAAGGGCGCCGGTTTAGGAGGCCATGATGAGCGTCCGTAGAAAACTCCCATGTGATACTCCTTTGGAGAACACGGCTGATTCCTTGATTCTGTCAAGGG
>LR738711.1:882367556-882404506 GCA_902687465.1 Secale cereale | reverse complement strand
TGTGATACTCCTTTGGAGAACACGGCTGATTCCTTGATTTTGTCAAGGGCGCCGGTTTAGGAGGCCATGATGAGCGTCCGTAGAAAACTCCCATGTGATACTCCTTTGGAGAACATGGCTGATTCCTTGATTCTGTCAAGGGCGCCGGTTTAGGAGGCCATGGTGAGCGTCCGTAGAAAACTCCCATGTGATACTCCTTTGGAGAACACGGCTGATTCCCTGATGCTATCAGGGGCGCCGGTTTAAGAGGCCATGGAAGGTTTCTTTCAAAGCCCCCATGTGATACTCTTGTGTATAAAAGACACGGTTGATTCCCTGATGCTATCAGGGGCACCAGTTTAAGAGGCCATGGTAAGCTTCTTTCGAAGCCCCCATGTGACATATTCCTGAGCTGTGCTCACCGGGTACCTATGTTTGAGTTGTGCTGTGCAACAAACTCTCTTTGGTCCCTTTAATAAATAATTGTCCTGCATATCAAAATATACAGATCAAAGTAACTGTTTTCTTGATGAAAACAATATATACCAAGAAAATAGATTTAGATGGATATCACCTGATGTATTTGGACCTTATGATCCTCATCGGGGTCTGTTTGTCAACCCGGTATGTTGAATAGACCGGACCGCAGGGCGGACAGCAAAATGACCGCAGTATCAGAGGCGGCTCAAACAGATGAACCGGCCGTGGGGTTGTAAATCGGCGCGGATGGGCGAGTCAACCACGTCGTTTTGATGCAGTGAATAATTGTCCTGCATCAAAAACATCGCATGCCAAAGTAATTGTTTTTTGACAAAAGGAATATGTGCCAAATTTATATTTAGAAGAATATCACCTGATTCACCTGGACAACAACAGACGAGTTGGCCGTGGTATTGTAAACCGGTGCGGACGGGCGAGTTAATGTAGATCGGGTCCGCAGAGGCGGCGGCTTTGTGCACGTCCATTGAACAGCGAGAAAAAGCGATCCCGGCAAGTCGATGTAAACCGGGTCCATAGAGGCGGCTGTTTTGTGCACGTCCATTCAACGGGTAATATGTCACGAACTATCGCCGGGCAGAACATTATCATTCTGTGCTCCATATCCGTGGTATAAACCACATTTGTAATGAAGAATGGTCCTGTACACAAAAATATACAAATCAAAGTAATTTGTCCTTTGATAGAAATAATATGTGTTAATAAAACAAATTTGAGATGGATAGCACCTGATGTTTGCAGATGGCAAACGGCTTTGGATGATGATTGATCCGTTCACTGCAACCAAGGTGGCGGCTTAAAGCACTGCCCTGGTCAACTCAGACAGACCCTCCGGGTCATGTTTTTTTAATAGCCCTTGATTTTTCCTTTGTTTCTCTGTCCAGCCAGAGCGAATGCAGGGGAAGCTGGACTCTTTCTCTGGCAGAGCGAGCGGCGAGAGCTTGCGGAACCCGAGCTATTCGCAGCTGAGGCGGCCCCGGAGCAGAAACGACGCGGGTGGTCGACGTGCCGCAGGCAGAGGAGGCGCCCGAGGCGGAGCCAGTTCGGCGGCTTAACCCGGGCTTGATCTGGTCTTGAGGCCATAGGACTGAGCGGAGCCGTAGGTGGGTCAGAGGCGCGTCTTGGGCGCGGAGGTGAACCAGCCACATCGAAGGCACTCCGGCAGATCAACGAGGTACGTCCGCTGCTGCGGCGAAGTGGAGGGATGAAGGCGGCGGCGGTTTTTAATCAGGGGAACGAGCCAGCGGCAGCCCACGAACGGTGCTGACTATCAGGGTGCGGCAGCGGAGGTGAACCGACCGCTTAGAGCGGCGCGGTCGTGAGGGAGACTCAATCCGGCGGCGGCTCTGTGCATGTGTGAGACGGCCACGAAAGGCACGAGGCGTGCAAGGGAGAAGGTAGCGGGGGCTCAGGGCGGCCGGTGATTGGCGACTCAGAGGCAGAGCCCGGCCGGCTCGGGGCGACCGGAGGCTGAAGACTTGGCCGAGGCGGCTCGAGGAGACCCCTGGCGGGTCGTGATGCCAGCAGGGTACCGCTGCCATGAGTCGATGCGGCTGTAGGTGAAGAGGTCCGGAGTAAGGCCGGAAAAAACGACGGCGGTGGTCGGCGGTCTCGCACTCGAGTCTCGCAGAGACTGCTTGGAGCGGCGACTCGAAACGTGTGCGAGGCCGGTGTGAAGTCCGCAGCAACAAGCCGCTAAGGCCAAGGGCTGGCCATGGTAGAGGCAGAAATTGGCTGAAGGCGCGATAGCAGAGTCGATTTGCCTACTGTTGAATACTGAATCTGGCACATTCTTTCAGTTACCACTTGAATCTTGGCGATTTGGAGGTCACGAGGCGGCTCCCCGCAGCGGCTTGGATTTGGGAATACCTAGAGGCGCGGGGCGGCTCACCGCGGCGGCCCGATGAGGCTTGACTTGAAGCCAGTGGCAGGGGAACTCTGCAGATTCGGCCGTAACGTGGAGCAAGATATGGCAACGGCGGCTCGCGGCAGACATGGATGGCTTAAGGCCGAAGCAAGGCACGACGACCGCGGCTCTCAGCTGAAAACAATGGCCGAAGCGATACAGCGGGGGCGAGATCGCGGGTGCAGTCAATGGACGAGTCCGGGTCATGGACGACTCTGTTTCCGGGTTGTGGTCACTCACGTAGGAATCTCTTCCATATTTCTTGAACCGATCTCCTGATAGCTTCTTTGTGGCAATCAGAGTTGACCAAAGGAAATCGACTTGGCTTCAGATGATTTCGTAGCAAATCAACGTCGTCTTGATGTGGTATACGTACGCGGCGGCGGCAATTCGGCGGATCTAAAAACAAAATTGCTATTGGTCTTGGCAGCTCTTGAAAATTGATCCGGATCTAACAGATTGACCGATCGCGGCAGGCTCGCACCACACAACCGTAATTATTCTTCCATCAAATTTCGCATACGTTGTTCCGGCTGCTTGTCATGGATAGAATGCCGATCATTTAAAACTGATTCTTTCTCCATCTGAAAAAAATGCGAACTCCTCGAACCCTAGGGACCCCTCCAAGAACTCAACACCATCGTGCGCAGGCCCTACGGTGGGCGCCAACTGTTGAGGAATTGTCACGGCAGATGTCCTAGGGTAAGGACTTAGTCGTGAGGCCGCACATCTATGTAGTAGCTTGAAGGGGTTGAGATGAATCGAGAGACGCAATGCAAGACAAGGATTTAGATAGCTTCGGGCCCGGGAAACATCATCCGGTAATGGCCCTACATGCTGTTTGAGGCTAGATCTCATTATGACCCTCGTGGTGTCGCCGGTAAACCGGCTCTTGGTGTCTGGCCCTAAAGAATATGGCGCCTCCAACTTGTGGGAACTTATCCCTCTTTTGGGAGCCCTACCCCTCCTTATATATGTTGAAGGGGCGGGTTACATGACTAGTCCTAGTAGGATTAGGATTACTCTATTACAAGGAGTCCTAGTCTTGCTTCCTTTGTAGGAGAATATTCCTTGTGCTTTACTCATAAACTGGCCCACCATAACGTGAATCGGCCTTCTGGGTCTTGGGCCTTGTCATCCATCCGCCCTGCGCCAGGTTACCAGTGAGTCTTAGTAACCAGGCAGGTTGCCTATAAACCGTTTGATCAGGGTGGGTCGCCAGTGAGTCACCAAGTGTGAACCGTCAAGTAAACCATCAAGTCCGGCCGGGTTATATCTCCGGCCGGGTTACGCCGCGGGGTATATCCCCGACAGGTGTCATAAGCATCATCACGGAATCACCGTCACAAATTACTCCTCGTGATGGCGCGCGCAAAACAATGTCACTGAAATTGGGACCTTCGGTGACGTTCTCTAGAACGTCAACAACTTGCTATTTTTATGACGGTGGATTAATGTCACAAGTTAGGAGCAAAGATGCCATATTGTACAATATTCAATGATGGAGCAACATTATGGACTTTATGCCACATCAACACCCACACAGATTACCCCACTACTAGCATCACTACTTTCATTATTGATGATGATGACTTCATCAAAATACATTTACTATTTTTTGAATAATTTGCAATGAATTATCAGATCCACTATATTGCAAATGCATATCACAATAAGTATTTAATTCACATCACATCACATTATATAAATAAGCTGTGAGCCAAATCACATTATGAAACGAAAGACAAATCATATTATTATTCAATCTCTTAGCCAAATCATCCTCTAAATAGAAATGACAATAATAACACCGACTCAAGTTTGACACGACAATAGACAAGACAATGGATTCTTGTTGAGCTGCTTGAGCCCTTAAGAGAAAACCAATCAGGTTATTTGTATCATGTTGATTATTTCCCGGGTTTCATTCTTCTTTTGTTGGCACTTCACAGCTTCCAATTCTTCTTGATGCTTCCTTTGCATCTCTTCAAATGCTATATCTTGTGCTTCAACTCTCACGGCTGCCTATAAACTGAGGAAACACGACAACATGTTGCATCTTAATAGATGAAAACATACAAGATAAAAATGTATAACAGTACCACTAAGAAGCATACAATCTGTCAAATTATGAATCTGAGTATATTATTAACTAGATTTTTCGGGTATGCAAATGGGCCAATAAAACGGTATATTAGTTTGGCGAAACAAGAAGACACAAACTTGTATAAAATTTGTGAGTCAACAAAATTTACATCGATCCCTGCTGCACTTTTAACTAGTACTGTGCTACTTATAGTTTGAAGTAGCATGTGAATGACTAGTGAGTCCACTAGGGCAGCATATGATAATGAACTATAGTAATCTACTGAACATATTTCATAATTAGTTGCATAAGTATAGAGGGTTGACTCTTTGGTTACTACAAAAGATTATATTAGCACATTACTACAAAAACATATCGGTAATGTACGCAGACCAAAACCCAAAAATGTTTCTTTAGTAAGGAGTGACACTGACATCCATTCATCCATTCAATATATTGAACAATCTTAGAATAATGCAATATTTAGAGGTCATCACCCAACCATTACATGCCACATTACTACTATTAACTGTGTGTTTTCTCATCTCTGAATTGAATCAGACATACTATGAATTTGGCCGTTCATCACCTTATGTACAAATATGTGCCATAACCAACTAGTACTAAAATTTTCTACACTATTTTAATCAGTTGTGTGCTTACTCATCTTCCCCGGCAGCTACAACTAATTATGTACTTGCATTGCAGTCATACGATGCTTCCTCAATCTAAATATAACAAATAAGAACACAAGTTATGTACAAAGGAAGGACACGATGAGCTTAAATGTTAAGCATACACAACCAGGTAAGGAATTGTCAAGTATTGGGCTGTAAGAAAACATAAAGTGGAGAAGCAACAAGCAAGTAGTAAAAAGTTTAAGCTCCAAACTTTACCAACATAGCAAGATCAATAATATTATCTTGATATTGCAAACCCAGTCCGGCTACCTACGGTGAGTAGTCGATTAATGCACCTGCATTATATTAAACAGATGAGAATCAATATACTGACAAGTGTTTGATGTCTACTATGCAACCTTCTTCTTGTAGACGTTGTTGGGCCTCCAAGTGCAGAGGTTTGTAGGACAGTAGCAAATTTCCCTCAAGTGGATGACCTAAGGTTTATCAATCCATGGGAGGCATAGGATGAAGATGGTCTCTCTCAAACAACCCTGCAATCAAATAACAAAGAGTCACTTGTGTCCCCAACACACCCAATACAATGGTAAATTGTATAGGTGCACTAGTTCGGCGAAGAGATGGTGATACAAGTGCAATATGGATGGTAGATATAGGTTTTTGTAATAAGAAAATATAAAAACAGCAAGGTAGCAAGTTGTAAAACTGAGAATAAACAGTGTTGCAATGCTTTGAAACAAGGCCTAGGGTTCATACTTTCACTAGTGCAAGTTCTCTCAACAATAATAACATAACTGCATCATATAACTATCCCTCGACATGCAATAAAGAGTCACTCCAAAGTCACTAATAGGGGAGAACAAACGAAGAGATTATGGTCGGGTATGAAACCACCTCAAAGCTATTCTTTCTGATCGATCTATTCAAGAGTCCGTAGTAAAATAACACGAAGCTATTCTTTCCGTTCAATCTATCATAGAGTTCGTACTAGAATAACACCTTAAGATACAAATCAACCAAAACCCTAATGTCACCTAGATACTCCATTGTCACCTCAAGTATCCGTGGGCATGATTATACGATATGCATCACACAATCTCAGATTCATCTATTCAACCAACACAAAGAACTTCAAAGAGTGCCCCAAAGTTTCTACCGAAGAGTCAAGACGAAAATGTGTGCCAAACCCTATGCATAGATTCCCAAGGTCACGGAACCCGCAAGTTGATCACCAAAACATACATCATGTAGATCACGTGATATCCCATTGTCATCACAGATAAGCACATGCAATACATACATCAAGTGTTCTCAAATCCTTAAAGACTCAATCCGATAAGATAACTTCAAAGGGAAAACTCAATCCATTACAAGAGAGTAGAGGGGGAGAATCATCATAAGATCCAACTATAATAGCAAAGCTCGCGATACATAAAGATCGTGCCATCTCAAGAACATGAGAGAGAGAGAGAGAGATCAAACACATAGCTACTGGTACATACCCTCAGCCCCGAGGGTGGACTACGCCCTCCTCGTCATGGAGAGCGCCAGGATGATGAAGATGGCCACCGGAGAGGGATTCCCCCCTCCGACAGGGTGTTGGAACGGGTCTAGATTGGTTTTAGGTGGCAATAGAGGCTTTCGGCGGCGGAACTCCCGATCTAGGTTATTTTCCAGAGGTTTCAGTATATATAGGAGGTATTGGAGTCGGGGGCAAGTAAAGGGGGTCTCCGGGCTGGCCACGAGGCAGGGGGGCGCGCCCAGTGCGGGAGGGCGTGCCCCCACCCTCATGGGAAGCCCGTGGACCTTTTGGTTCTCCCCCGGTACTCTCTGGTCTTCTTCTGGTCCAAAAACATCCTTCGTTGAGTTTGAGGTTAATTGGTCTCCGTTTGATATTCCTTTTCTGCGATACTCTAAAACAGGAGAAAAACAGAAACTGGCACTGGGCTATGGGTTAATAGGTTAGTCCCAAAAGTCATATAAAAGTGTATATAAAAGCCCATAAAACATCCTAGAAGGATAATATAATAGCATGGAACAATAAAAAATTATAGATACATTGGAGACGTATCAAGCATCCCGAAGCTTAATTCCTGCTCGTCCTCGAGTAGGTAAATGATAAAAAACAGAATTTTTGATGTGGAATGGTACCTAACATAATTAGCAATGTAATTTTCTTTATTGTGGCATGAATGTTCATATCCGAAAGATTCAAGACAAAAGTTTATATGGACATAAGAATAATAATACTTCAAGCATACTAACAATGCAATCATGTCTTCTCAAAATAACACGGCCAAAGAAATATATCCCTACAAAATCATATAGTCTGGCTATGCTCCCTCTTCATCACACAAAATATTTATATCATGCACAACCCCGGTTTCAGCCAAGCAATTGTTTCACACTTTAATTCTTTCAAACCTTTCAACTTTCACGCAATACATGAGCGTGAGCCATGGATATAGCACTATGTGGAATTGAGTGGTGGTTGTGGAGAAGACAAAAAGGAGGAAGATAGTCTCACATCAACAAGGTGTATCAATGGGCTATGGAGATGCCCATCAATAGATATCAATGTGGTTGAGTAGGGATTGCCATGCAACGGATGCACTAGAGCTATAAGTGTATGAAAGCTCATCGAAAGAAACTAAGTGGTTGTGCATCCAACTTGCTTGCTCATGAAGACCTAGGGCATTTGAGGAAGCCCATCATTGGAATATACAAGCCAAGTTCTATATTGAAAATTCCCACTAGTATATGAAAGTGAAAAAACAAGAGACTCTCTATCATGAAGATTATGGTTCTACTTTGCAGCACAAGTGTGGAAAAGGATAGTAGCATTGTCCCTTCTCTCTTTTCTCTCATTTTTTTGGGAGGGGGCTTTCTTTTATTTTAGCCCCCTCTTTTTTTGGGCCATCTTTTTTTTGGCCTTTCCCTTCTTTTATTTCCTCACACGGGACAATGCTCTAATAATGAAGATCATCACACTTTTATTTACTTACAACTCAAAGCTAGAACAAAATATGACTCTAAGTGAATGCCTCCGGCGGTGTACCGAGATGTGGAATGAATCAAGAGTGACATGTATGAATGAATTGTGAATGGTGGCTTTGCCACAAATACGATGCAAACTACATGATCATGCATGGCAATATGACAATATGAAGCATGTCATATGAACGGAACGGTGGAAAGTTGCATGGCAATATATCTCGGAATGGCTATGGAAATGCCATGATAGGTAGGTATGGTGGCTGTTTTGAGGAAGGTATATGGTGGGTGTATTGTACCGGCGAAAGTTGCGCGGTACAAGAGAGGCTAGCAATGGTGGAAGGTGAGAGTGCGTATAATCCATGGACTCAACATTAGTCATACAAAACTCATATACTTATTGCAAAAATCTACGAGTCATCAAAACAAAGTATTCAATGCATGCTCCTAGGGGAAGGGTTGGTAGGAGTTAACCATCGCGCGATCCCGACCTCCACACAAAGGATGACACTCAATAAATACCTTATGCTCTAGCTTCGTCACATAGCGGTTCACCCTACGTGCATGCTACGTGAATCACAAACTTTAACACAAGTATTTCTTGAATTCATAATTACCCCACTAGCATAACTCTAATATCACCATCCTCATATCTCAAAACAATCATCAAGTATCAAACTTCTCATAATATTCAATGCACTTGTATGAAAGTTTTTACTATACCCATCTTGGATGCCTATCATATTAGGACTAAATTCATAACGAAAGCACATTACCATGCTGTTCTAACATACTCTCAAAATAATATAAGTGAAACATGAGAGTTCTTCTATTTCTTCAAAATACAACCACCGTCGTGCTCTAAAAAGATATAAGTGAAGCACTAGAGCAAATGACAAACTACTCCAAAAGATATAAGTGAAGATCAATGAGTAGTTGAATAATTATGTAACTATGTGAAGACTCTCTAACATTTAAGAATTCCAGATCTTGGGATATTATTCAAACATCAAGCAAAACAAAATAAAACAAAATGACGCTCCAAGCAAAACACATATCATGTGGTGTATAAAAATATAGCATCGAGTAAAGTTACCGATAGACGAAGACGAAAGAGGGGATGCCTTCCTGGGGCATCCCCAAGCTTAGGCTTTTGGTTGTCCTTGAATTTTACCTTGGGGTGCCTTAGGCATCCCCAAGCTTAGGCTCTTGCCACTCCTTATTCCATAGTCCATCGAATCCATACTTAGAACTTGAAAACTTCACAACACAAAACTAAGCCAAAATTCTTGTGAGCTCCGTAGTATAAGAAAACAAACCACCACTCAAAGGTACTGTAATTAACTCATTCTTTGTTTATATTGGTGTAATATCTAATGTATTCCAACTTCTATATGGTTCATACCCTCCAATACTACTCATAGATTCATCAAAATAAGCAAACAACACAATGAAAACAGAATCTGTGAAAAACAGAACAGACTGTAGTAATCTGTAACTTTAGAATACTTATGTAACTCTAAAAATTCTGAAATAAATTGGTGGGCGTGAGGAATTTTTCTATTGATCATCTGCAAAAAGAATCAATTAAAAAGCACTCTCTAGTAAAAAAATAGTAGCTAATCTCGTGAGCGCTAAAGTTTCTGTTTTTTACAGCATAATCGCATAAACTTCACACAAGTCTTCCCAAAGGTTCTACTTGGCACAAACACTAATTAAAACACAAAACCACATCTAAGAAGAAGCTAGATGCAATATTTATTCCTAAACAGAAGCAAAAAGCAAAGAACAAAAATAAAGTTGGGTTTCCTCCCAACAAGGGCTATCGTTTAACGCCCCTAGCTAGGCATGACGATATCAATGATGCTCGCATAAAAGATAAGAATTGAAACATAAAGAGATCATCATGAAGAATATTACTAACACATTTAAGTCTAACGCACTTCCTATGCATAGGGATTTTGTGAGCAAACAACTTATAGAAACAATAATCAACTAGCATAGGAAGGGAAAACGAGCATAACTCCAAGATTTTAAGCACATAGAGAGGAAACTTGATATTAGTGCAATTCCTACAAGCATATGATCCTCTCTCATAATAATTTTCAGCAGCATCATGAATGAATTCAACCATATAACTAGCACATAAAGCATTCTTTTCATGATCTACTTGCATAGAAATTTTACTACTCTCCACATAAGCAAAATTCTTCTCATTCATAGTAGTGGGAGCAAGCTCAACAAAATAACTATCATGTGAAGCATAATCCAATTGAAAATTAAAATCATGGTGACAAGTTTCATGGTTATCTTTATTTTATATAGCATACATGTCATCATAATAATCATCATATATAGCAACTTTGTTCTTATAATCAATTGGAACTTCTTCCGAAATAGTGGATTCATCACTAAATAAAGTCATGACCTCTCCAAATACACTTTCATCAATATAATCATCATATATAGGAGGCATGCTTTCATCATAATAAATATTCTCATCAAAACTTGGGGGACTAAAAATATCATCTTCATCAAACATAGCATCCCCAAGCTTGTGCCTTTGTATATCACGAGCATCATGGGTATTCAAAAATGCATACTAACAACATTGCAATCATGCTCATCATGCACATATTTTATGCCAAGCATTCTATGTAATTCTTCTTCTAGTACTTGAGCACCATTTTCCTTCCCATCATTTTCAAGAAAGATATTAAAAAGGTGAAGCATATGAGGCAACCTTAGTTCCATTTTTTAGTTTTCTTTTATAAAATAAACTAGTGATAAAACAAGAAACTAAAAGATTCGATTGCAAGATCTAAAGATATACCTTCAAGCACTAACCTCCCCGGCAACGGTGCCAGAAAATAGCTTGATGTCTACTACGCAATCTTCTTCTTGTAGACGTTATTGGGCCTCCAAGTGCAGAGGTTTGTAGGACAGTAGGAAATTTCCCTCGAGTTGATGAACTAAGGTTTATCAATCCATGGGAGGCGTAGGATGAAGATGGTCTCTCTCAAACAACCCTGCAACCAAATAACAAAGAGTCTCTTGTGTCCCCAGCACACCCAATACAATGGTAAATTTTATAGGTGCGCTAGTTCGGCGAAGATATGGTGATACAAGTGCAATATGAATGGTAGATATAGGTTTTTGTAATAAGAAAATATAAAAACAACAAGGTAGCAAGTGGTAAAACTGAGCATAAACGGTGTTGCAATGCTTTGAAACAAAGCCTAGGGTTCATACTTTCACTAGTGAAAGTTCTCTCAAAAATAATAACATAACTGGATCATATACCTATCCCTCGACATGCAACAAAGAGTCACTCCAAAGTCACTAATAGCAGAGAACAAACGAAGAGATTATGGTAGGGTACGAAACCACCTTAAAGTTATTCTTTCTGATCGATCTATTCAAGAGCCCATAGTAAAATAACACGAAGCTATTCTGTCCGTTCAATCTAGCATAGAGTTCGCACTAGAATAACACCTTAAGATACAAATCAACCAAAACCCTAATGTTTACCTAGATACTCCATTGTCACCTCAAGTATCCGTGGGCATGATTAAACGATATGCATCACACAATCTCAGATTCATCTATTCAACCAACACAAAGAACATCAAAGAGTGCCCCAAAGTTTCTACCGCAGAGTCAAGACAAAAATGTGTGCCAACCCCTATACATAGATTCCAAAGGTCACGGAACCCGCAAGTTGATCACCAAAACATACATCATGTAGATCACATGATATCCCATTGTCACCACAGATAAGCACATGCAAGACATACATCAAGTGTTCTCAAATCCTTAAAGACTCAGTCGGATAAGATAACTTCAAAGGGAAACTCAATCCATTACAAGAGAGTAGAGGGGGAGAAACATCATAATATCCAACTATAATAGCAAAGCTCACGATACATCAAGATCGTGCCATCTCGAGAACACGAGAGAGAGAGAGAGAGAGAGAGAGATCAAACACATAGCTACTGGTACATACCCTCAGCCCCGAGGGTGGACTACTCCCTCCTCGTCATGGAGAGCGCCAGGATGATGAAGATGGCCACCGGGGAGGGATTCCCCCCTGCGGCAGGGTGCCGGAATGGGTCTAGATTGGTTTTCGGTGGCAACAGAGGCTTTCGGCGGCGGAACTCCCGATCTAGGTTATTTTCCGGAGGTTTCAGTATATATAGGAGGTGTTGGAGTCGGGGCAAGTAAAGAGGGTCTCCGGGCTGTCCACGAGGCAGGGGGGCGCGCCCAGGGGGGAGGGCGCTCCCCCCACCCTCATGGGCAGCCCGTGGACCTTCTGGTCCTCCTCCGGTACTCTCTGGTCTTCTTCTGGTCCAAAAACATCCTCCGTTGAGTTTTAGGTCAATTGGGCTCCGTTTGATATTCCTTTTCTGCTATACTCTAAAACAGGAGAAAAACAGAAACTGGCACTGGGCTCTGGGTTAATAGGTTAGTCCCAAAAATCATATAAAAGTGTATATAAGAGCCCATAAAACATCCTAGAAGGATAATATAATAGCATGGAACAATCAAAAATTATAGATACGTTGGAGACGTATCAGTGTTCACATGGAGAAAAATATTACAGAATAACATAATCATTTTCTCTTCCACCGAGAAGTATTAACATCTAAAGGAACCTTTTAGTATGTAGATTTTTCATTAGCTAGCAACTACGGTATGTCCCATGATACAACCCCTCGACATATCTATACCTTGTTAACTGTTATCACAGAATATTGACTTCTTGTGCATAGTTACTAATAAAAGGCTATTCCTAGTACAGTTTCACTTCCAATACTCTGTACGTAGAGTCTAGTCACATATTAGATGTTTTTGAGCATGCTGGAGATTGCATAATATTGCAACTTAAAGGGGTAACTTGAGTTGAAATTATTCATTGTAGAAATTTAGAGACAGTTCGGAACAAAGAAGTATAAACCATACCTTTGATAACAACAAATGACATTGATCTTACTACTGATCTAGATGAATTGCAACTAGGAAAAGGAGATCTCAAATAGGTGGTTAGAAGAATCAAATTCCAGATCACAAATCTTACATCAGGAAATAATGGAAGAGAAAGGAAGCAGCGAAATATTACCCTCAAGTCATTGAGGTTGAGCAGATCTAAGGGTGTTGTAGTCGGGTTCCTTGCAGAGTGTTTGACCCATCTCCTAGCCTATCTGCATCATCGGGTTGGCTTTCACAAACCCGGTGTCTCCTGCCACTGCCGTCTTGTTGGTCTCTGGACGAATCCAATCTTGTAAATCACCATCTACATCTCAAGTAGTGAGTGATGGAGGGGTGGTGAGGCAGTGTCCAGATCTTGGTGAGGCACGCGATGATAAACGAATCTGGGGAAGGCGCCAGAGATGGATTGGGCGATGGTCGACAAGCCATCCATGAAGTGGTGGTGGAGGTAGCATGGAGGTCGGACCAGGAAGCAAACGGAGCAGGTCGACGTCAGTGTAGTGGTGGCCGGGGACGGAGAAGCAGGAAGAGAGGGTGGCGGTAGACTAGAGGGCAGAGGCAGGGAGAGAATTCAAGTCGCGCAGTTGGCGGCGAGTGATTTGGGGGTGCCGCCGGTGAGATGAGATTTGACATTGGAGTCAGGTGCGAGTGGGCACATGTGTATTTGGGGATTTTCGGGCTATGGTTTTATTTCGAGGCATAGATCGTGGCGTGAGACCTAGTGACAAATTAGCTGACCCGTGATGGGAGCTGAATTTTGTTTTTTTTCTCTGTGGTTCTGACTTCTTGGTGTGGCATCGTTTTAATAGGTTGGTGGGAATTATTAAGAAAAACCCATCGACTCTCATAGTTTCATTTTAACTTTTGAGATAGAAATTTAACAATGTTAGCTCACAAGTGCGCCATTGAAGGATTTTGCATACCCACTAACTATTTATTATATTATATATAAATTTCACTCATTTCCTCTTAGTTCCCTAATTTTTATTTTTACTTTTGAGATAAACAACATCAGCTCACGGGTGCTCGATTCAAGTTTTTTACCCAACCACTACCTATTTACATTAGAGAGAACAAAATAAGTTTTACCTTTATAAAAAAATATTATAAGTATTTCCATGCCCACTTCCTATTTATATCATACTATAAAAAAATTACAACACTCAACATCCTTTGAAAAAACGGTGGCAAGTCCCACTGCCAACACTGGCGCATGGGTACAATCGGTCAATTACCCGAGAACTAGCTATGGCGTGTCTGACTACTATACATAATATGACAAAAATGGTCTTCACACATTCGTAATACTCAGTGACTCTAGCGGGCTCGTCATGGAAATTACCAAAATGTCACAAAAATTGGGAGCCGGGTGTGCTGAAATTTTCGTCACAAAATTTTCGTCACAAAATTTCACAAAATGTCACCAAAATGTCACCAAAATGTCACAAAATTTTCGTCACAGTTTGTCAATTTGTTGTAGTGTGGGTCGGGAAGGGCCACATCTTCAATATAAAACCACTCCGAGGGCCACTCTTCGGGTCCCTTTTAGGAGTACCGGACAAGTAACCTATTCCCGCTATGCGCCACACTTCGGCGCCACCCACCTCGAATATGGATCCCTTTTGGGAGTGAAGGGCGAGGCAAAAGAACTTTTTCCATAGTTTCAAATGAGCTTTGCAGCCTAAAAATAACTCACAAAGAGCAACGAAACCCGCGATATGCAGGATTGAACCTAGCGTAAGATTGTGCAGTTCTAGCCCATAAAACTACAAAAGACCTCTAAGGAAGGGATGAATTGGAAATCATATGCCTCTCAGAATGAAATATACAAAGCACACCCGCTCCTCTTTGCTGGGGTTGGGAATGTTTTCCGCCAGAGCCTCGCCGTCAATTGAAGCTAATCCAGCCCGAACGGAGACTAGATCCGCGGGAGGAAGATATCCCTTTGTCTGAAGTCTATTCAACTAAGAAAGGGATACCGAGCATCTTCCCCAGTCGCCTTCTTGAGGGCAATGGGGCACGAGGAGGAGTCAGGAGCGCTTGCCATGTTTGGAGGATTTTTTGTGGTTTGCTCTAAGGGTTTCTGCGCAGTGTGGAAGGTCGTCTGAGATCCGATCTCTTTAAATAGACACCATATTTGCGTGGCCGAGGGTTTATTTGTAAAAAGTATGTCGGGGAAACTGACCACCCACGAACACCTATGGGACCGGAGCCCCTTCTACGTTGCGGTAAGGGAGCGGAGGGAGCACGGAGAGCAGATCGAGGAGCACACGCGGGCAGTTTACCCAGGTTCGGGCCGCGCGGACGCGTAAAACCCTACTCCTGCTTTGGTTATATTAAGTTTTTGGGCTCGGGAGCTTGAAGATCTACAATACCAGCTACACCGAGCGAGAGAGTTAGCGAGTTTCTGGGATCGAACCCCCTCTACGTTGTGCATGGGCCTCCTTTTATAGCTCAAAGGGGTCACCGACAGGTGTCAACGTAGAGGAGGGTAGAAATGTAAATTTGGTGGTAGTTGTAACAGTGCATGAACAGTACGTGAACAGTGGTCTTTACCTAACTTTGACAGTGGGGGACAAGGGCATTGAATGCCCGTCGCCGTCGCCCCCAAAAGTGTTCGTCCATGCGTCTCCGTTCGCCACGGCGATGGCTTCGTCACCGTGGCTCGCCAGCGTGTCCCTCAGGCTGCACAGCCATCTGCCACGTGCCCCCGGAAGGGCCCCAGGGCGACTTGTGGCCGAATGAGCTAGAGCGCAGGCACACATCGCAGGCTTCCCCCGGCAAGCACCTTGCCGGGGTCGCTATCTTGCCGGGCCCGGGAGCTTGCCGCTCTCCGGGTCCTGCCGGGGCGCACAATGCGCCACGATGCATCTTCCGAATTGTTATTCTTTGGTCGTCCTGGCAAGCTCCTCTTGCCAGGGTCTTGTGGGAAAGGAGTGATCTTATGCTTGGAACAGCCTTCCCAGCAAGCTCCTCTCGCCGGGGACTTGATCTTCTGACTTGTATACTTTGTTCTTGAATGGCTTCAAAGGGACCAGAGCGGATCTTGGCGAGTGCGTGGTAAGCCCTGCCACGGGAAGTTGCTACTGTCCATGCACAAGTTGGGGTACTAAGGTACCCCTATCTTAGTACACCGACAGGAGCCCCCGGGCCTGGGCCACACACGGTGCCGAGCGCTGTTGGGCCAGGCCCAAGACAGTGCACGGGCACACGCGGCCCACGGCAAGCCGTATCCTTCTCTGTATCCGCCGCATCCCTCCCTAACGGCACGCGTCGATTGCGGCATCGTGGGAGAGATCGTGGCATGTTCTTTAATGGGAAATGCGGAACGTCCCCCACTTCCCCCTTAAAAGCAGAGGAAGCAGGGGCAGTTTCCTCCATTACCTTCATTGCGCCTTGAATCTCCAGAAACCCCGGCCGCTCCCTGCCTCCCCTCAGGTCGACAGAGAGCCGAGCTCCTCCGCCGTCCCCAGCATCCTCGGCGCCGTCGACCCCCCTTGCCTCCCTCCCCGCCGCCCTCACCATGGCTCCGAAAAGCGACAAGGCGAAGGGCGACAAGGCGAAGAAGGAGAAGTCCGAGCAGGCGGCGAAGCTGGCAGCCATGCGGAGAAAGAGGGTGGTCTTCCCGCCGAGGCTTGGCGCGAGGGAGCTGCGGGACAAGTACTACTTGTTCTGGGCGAGGGAGACAAAAGCTCATCCCCGCACCAGAGTCCTCCCCGCCGTCGCCGTCGTCATGTTCCCGGGAGGTTACTTCTACTTCGCTGCCTTCTTCCATTGCTGTCTCTGCCATCCGTTCTCGGAGTTCTTCTGCGATGTAATGAACACTTACGGCCTCCACCTCCTAGACTTCACCCCAAACGCCGTCCTTACGATGCCTGTTTTCGCACATCTGTGCGAAAACTTTGTCGGGGTCCACCCAAACGTAGCTCTTTTCCGCCATTTCTTCACGCCTTGAGTAGAGTCCGGATCCCCACTCTCCGGCGGCATCTCCTGGATCTTTACATTGAACAAGAAGGATGCATACTTGAAAGGAGAGCTCCGCGGCAAGTGGGAGGAGTGGAGGGCCGATTGGTGCTGGGTTCTGGAAGATAAGCCCGAGCAGTTCACCTCGCCGCGCCGGACTGCAATAGTGCGCGGCAAGGATTGGAGCGAGTTGGCCCCGGAGGACGACAAGTTGCAGATTGCCCTCACTAGGATCCTTCGCCTCCGGGTCGCCAATCTGACTGTGGGTGAAGTTGGGGCCGATTTCCTCCGCCGCCGCATCGCCCCTCTTTAGGAGAGGAAGAGTCCCGCCTGGGAATTCGGCAATGCGGCAGATTGCATGAGGCTGCGCCCCGGGTTGAACTACAATTTCACTATCTTGGAGCTGAAGCGGATGGTCCGGGAGCTGTTTAAGCATGACCCCAGCCACCCGGAGTGGTTCAAACCATCCCAGGGAGTGGTGCCGTTGTGCAACAACACTGCCCTCAGTGCCATACGCGCGGTGATGCCCGAGTGCGACTCCCACGGGGTCGTCCCCACTTGGCTGGTGCCTTCAGCGGAGACCGTGCAGGCCTTCTTCGACAACCTGGTCGAGAAGCCACGCAAGGCCGATGAGAAGAAAGGCCAGGAACTCCATTGCTGATTTAGAGCTGAAGGTCTCCACCCTCACTGACTCGCTCGACGCCGCCCGGGATCATGAGACGAAGCTGAAGGATGATCTCCGCACTGAACGGGCCTTGCTGGAAAGCACTGCCGTCTCGCAAAACAACTTCCAGCGGGTGGTGGAGCAATGGACTGATGAACTCGTCACTTCCGCCGCCAACATTGATAAGGAAATGGTGGCACTGAGGGCGGAGCACCTCGCGTACTCCCCCGACGAGAACCTCCCCCACAGCGCCAGACTGAGTCTGTTCTTCAGGGGAGTGGCGCCGGCGCTTGCGCAACTACGGGAGAAGATCCTCGTGCAGCTAGCCGACGAGGCGCGCCGGCTCTGCATGGGTACCATGGAGCGGGTGCTGTCGAAGATTGTCTTCCGCAACCCCGGGATCAACCTCGTCAACGTCTTCCGGACCCTGTCGGCCGAAGCTGACCAGGAGGCGCTGAAGGCGCAGGTTGCCCACATCGTAGCCAAGGTGGGGAAGATCCAGAGGGTCGATGGAGACCGCAGGGACTAGGCTTCCTTCTTTCTGCTTCCTTTGCCGCTGCATATTAAGTTATAGGCAGTAGTTGTTTAGAACAGCGTCAAGTTATCTTTGTAATATATACTTTTATTTTGAGCAACCAATGCAGTGTCATCTCCCTTGCTTAGTCCCTTCACTTTGTATACTTTCCACCCTACGCTTTTTAGGGAACTTGCCGGCAAAGGGACACTTGCCGCGAGCGCTGAGTACGGGACTCTTAGCAGCTTGCTGGCAAAGGCCTCGCCGGCAAGAAACCTTGCCGTAGCTAGTCGCAGCACACTTAGATTGCTGAGCGAACTCGAAAACGAAGCAAGGGCGCGACACTTGTGGCAGCTCACTTAAGTCGTTGAGCCTGCTCGAAACAAAACAAGGGCGCGGCTAGCCACGGGTAGGCTCCTTCGCGCACAGGTTTTCCATACAAAGTGTGGTTGTTCAAGGAAGACAACTAATTTTAAAAAAAAAAAAAAAAATTTGAACTGCCCAAATTCTGGCAACTTAGCTTTCATGGAGTGTCTGTTTCCCGGCAAGGCTTTTCTTTTCTTGAACATCACTTGGTCCACACTTCTATCTCCTCCCCCCCAGCAAACTTGTGCGCGAAGAACGCTTCTTCTGTTTAAGAGAGAAAGGGAAAGAAGAGGGAACACAAGTAGGGAGCCTTGCGGCCTGTTGCTTCTTACCGGGGATGTGTGCTGCACAAAATGTCAGGTGATGCATGCAAGTAAAGCGAACATCATGAAATGACAAAATGGTGTGAATCACAAAAGTTTTACTGATGCACGGGGTCTGCGCCCGGCTTTGTACAAAGGTTTACATGCAACAGCGGCAAGACTTATACAAAAGGTGGTTGCCGGAGCGGATCACGGCAACCGCGCCTTATGGGTGAAACTTGCGAAGATGCTCTATGTTCCAGGAGTTGCTCACCGGTAAGCCTTCTTCGGTCACAAGGCGGACAGCGCCGGGCCTTGTGACTTGTCTCACCCGATAAGGGCCTTCCTACTTCGGCGTCAACTTGTTGGAATTCTTGGCGGACTGGACACGCCGAAGAACAAGGTCGCCTTCCTCGAGACTCCTGGCCTTGACCTTGTGGCTATGATAGCGACGCAAGGCTTGCTATTATCGAGCAGCTCGTACAGCAGCCTGGAGACGTTCCTCCTCGAGGAGCAATGCATCATCTTGCCGTAGTTGCTCTTGCTCGAGCTCATCATAAGCGAGCACTCGAGGAGACCCGTATACGAGTTCCGTGGGGAGAACTGCCTCTGCTCCGTAGACAAGAGCAAAGGGTGTCTGCCCGGTGGCTCGATTTGGTGTCGTTCTGATTGACCAAAGAGCCGCCGGCAACTCCTCTATCCAGTTTCTTCCGCACTTGTGCAGCCTGTCGAAGGTTCTTGTCTTGAGCCCGCGCAGCACTTCAACATTTGCCCTTTCTGCTTGACCATTGCTCCTCGGGTGAGCAACAGAAGCAAAACAGACCTTGGCGCCAAGGTCTTGGACGTACTGCATGAAGGTGCGACTCGTGAACTGTGTGCCGTTGTCGGTGATGATCCTGTTAGGGATTCCGAAATGGCAAACAATTGACCTGAAGAACCTTACTGCTGACTGTGCTGTCACCTTCCTCACCGGTTCCACTTCTGGCCACTTTGTGAACTTGTCGATTGCAACGTACAAGTACTCAAAGCCCCCGACTATGCGGGGGAAGGGGCCGAGGATATCGAGCCCCCAGACCGAGAAGGGCCAGGACAAAGGGATCGTCTGGAGAGCTGGAGCTGACTGGTGGATTTGCTTGGCATGGAACTGGCACGCTTCACACTTGGTTACTTGTGCAATTGCGTCTTGGAGGGCTTCTGGCCAGAAGAATCCTTGCCGGAACGCCTTCCCGACAAGTGCCCTTGCGCCAATGTGGTGGCCACATATGCCTCCGTGTATCTCTGCCAACAGCTTCTGTCCATCTTCCCGGGAAATGCATTTCAACCTGACACCGTTGAGTCTTCTTCTGTACAATTCGTTGTCGACGAACTGGTACATACTTGACTGTCTGGTTATCCTCTCTATCTCTTCTGGCTCGTCGGGAAGTTCTCCAGTTTGAAGAAAACGGACGATCTGCCGTGCCCATGCTGGAGCCTGAGGTTCAACAGCAAAGACTAAAGGCATCACTTCTGCTGCGGGCACCCCAGCTTCCACGGCAAGAACATGTGGCTCTGCCGGAGCTGAAGGTTCCCCGGCAAGCCTGCTGGGGCAAGGCCTGTCGGGAACGCCTGCTTCAACTGTACAGACCCTTGGGTCTGCAGGAGCAGACTGTTCCTCAGCATTTTGGTTGCTGATCTTGGGGACCTTGGCGGCGGCTTCGGGAAGGTCCGCCGGCAAGTAGTCACCGGAGACCAACTTCCTCTTCTTGCTCTGCCCAATCGACGGTGTAACGGATGGCTGAGTTAGCTTGAGCACGAAGGTCCCTGGTTCCACAGGTAACTTCATTGCAGCACACTTTGAGAGGCCATCTGCGATATCATTCTGAGCTCTTGGAACGTGCTCCATCTGTAAGCCTTCAAAGTGTTCTTCAAGCTTCCTCACTTCATCGACATAAGCTTCCATCAAGGGACTCTGGTAACTCTTGTTTACTTGTCGGACCACCAATTGTGAATCTCCCCGGACAATCAGCTTCTTGATCCCAAGTTCGGCCGCAATTCTGAGGCCGGCAAGCAAACCTTCATACTCAGCAGTATATTTTGTCGCTTGCTCCTTGGGAAAGTGCATTTGATCAACGTACTTGAGGTGCTCTCCGGTGGGCGCTATGAGTACCACGCCAGCACCGGCGCCTTGCAGCGAGAAAGCACCGTCAAAGTACATTATCCACTCTTTGCTTGTTTCTTGGACGGGGACGCTCGTTTCTGTAACTTCTTCATCTGGTGTGGGGGTCCATTCTGCTATGAACTCTGCCAAAGCTCTGCTCTATATAGTCGAAGTGCTCTCAAACTTGAGACCAAAGCTTGACAGTTCCAGTGCCCACTCGACGATCCTGCCTGTTGCTTCTGGATTTTGCAATATCCTCTTCAACGGAAAGCGAGTGACCACTGTTATCTCATGTGCTTGGAAGTAATGGCGCAGCTTCCTTGAGGCCATGAGGAGGCCGAAAAGCAACTTCTGCACCCCAGAGTACCTTGATCTAGCCCCCTGCAAGAGGGAGCTTACAAAATACACTGGGCGCTGCACCATCTTCTTTCGTACTTCTCCTTGCTCCTGCGCAGACTTGTCCTTGTCGGGGCCAGAGCTTGTCGGGGGAGCCCCCTGCTTGTCGCTGGAAGTACTTGCTGGAGCTGTGAGCTCTTCCTCTACCTCCCTCTCCGCTACCAACGCAGCACTAACCACTTGATTGGTTGCCACTAGGTACAGCAGCAACTTCTCTTGTGGCCTAGGTGCGACAAGTATTGGAGTGGAGGACAGGTATCCTTTCAAGTCTTGCAGCGCTGCCTCCGCTTCTGGAGCCCATTTCATAGGACCTGCCTTTTTCAAGATTTTGAAGAAAGGCAAGGCGCGTTCTACAGACTTTGAAATGAACCTGCTGAGGGCAGCCACACAACCAGCAAGTCTCCTTACGTCCTTGACACGCTTCGGGGCTTCAATCTGCTCGATGGCTTTTATCTTGTCGGGATTGGCTTCAATCCCCCTCTGGGACACGAAGAACCCGAGAAGCTTGCCGGAGGGAACTCCGAAGACGCACTTCTCGGGGTTCAACTTGAGCTGTATCTTGCACAGATTCTCAAAAGTTTCTTCCAGATCTTGAATCAGGGTATCCTTGCTCTTGCTCTTGACCACTATATCATCCATGTAAGCTTCTACATTTCTGTGTATCTGTGGCTCAAAAGCAGTATGCACCACCCTCGCAAATGTTGAGCCTGCATTCTTCAATCCAAAGGGCATGCGTATGAAGCAGTATGTGCCGCATGGAGTAATGAATGCAGTCTTCTCTTCATCTTCCTTGGCCATGAATATCTGGTGGTAACCTGAGTATGCGTCGAGGAACGAAAGCAACTCACATCCAGCCGTGGAGTCCACAATCTGGTCGATACGCGGCAAGGGAAATGGATCCTTGGGACATGCTTTATTCACATCAGTGAAGTCTATACAAAGTCTCCACTTCCCATTGGCCTTGCGCACAACAACCGGATTGGCTAACCACGTAGGATGGATCACGCCTCTAACCAGGCCTGCTGCTTCCAACTTCTTTATCTCCTCGGCAATGAACTCTTGGCTCTCCACGGCTTGCTTCCTGACCTTCTGCTTGACGGGCCGCGCATGAGGACAAACAGCAAGCTTGTGCTCAATTACCTTCCTGGGAACGCCGGGGATGTTAGACGGTTGCCATGCGAACACGTCGGTATTCGCCCGCAGGAAGGCAACGAGCGCGCTTTCCTATTTGGGGTCGAGTGTGGCACTGATGGTGAAGGTACCACCAGTGCCGTCCTCCTTGGCGGACACCTTCTTGGTTGCCGGTGGAGCTGCCATTCCTTTCTTGCACTTGCCGGTGGAGCGCGATGGTGCGTTCTCGACGGAAGCGCAGCACTCCGAAGAGGTGCGTTTGCCGGAGTGGGCCCCAGAGCTCTTGCCGGACTTGGTCTTGGTCTTCCCCCCGGGAGCTTCAGTGGCAAGTGTGTTGCTGTCTGCTGCGGCTGCTGCATCCCGGTAGATCTTGTCGGCGCAGATAAGCGCGTCCTTCTTGTCGCCGGGGACAGAGATGACGCTTATCGGCCCCGGCATCTTGAGAATATTGTATGCATAGTGTGAAGCTGCCATGAACTTGGCGAGGGCAGGACGGCCAAGTATCCCATTGTATGGCAACGGGATATCGGCAACGTCGAACGTGATCCTCTCCGTCCTGAAGTTAAGCTCTCCACCAAAGGTCACTGGCAGCGTGATCTTCCCCTTCGTTTTGCTCCTTCCCGGGTTGATCCCTTGGAACGACCCGGTTTCCTCGAGCTCGCTGTCGGGGATCTGTAGCTTCTTGATCACAGCAGAGGAGATCAAGTTGAGGCCGGCCCCGCCGTCAACCAACATCTTGGTGACCTTGAGGTTGTGGATAGTTGGTGAAACCAACATCGGCAAACACCCGACCGCGGTTGTGCGGTCGGGGTGGTCCTCAAGATCGAAGATGATGGGCGTGCCGGACCATTTCAGTAGCCTGCGTGACTCGACGGGCGGCTCAGCTGCATTTACTTCCCGCACCCACTGCTTGAGTTGGTGGTGGGAAGTGTGTAGAGAGGCGCCTCCATCGACACACAAGACCTCTGTGGCCTTCTGGAACTCCTGCTCGCTGTTGTCTCCTTCTTCCATGTCCTCATCATCGTCCTCGTCTTCATCCTTGTCGCGGCCCCAGGGAGGCCTGTCTCCTTGCCGCTGCTTGGTCTTGCCGCGGCGCCCTCCCCGGCCATTGAACGGCCGCTTCTTGCTGGGTTCTCCCCCGCCTCCTTGGGCCTTCTCCTTGTCGCGACGCTCGTATTCAGCCTTCTGCTGCTCGATTGCGGCGTCGTGGGAGAGATCGTGGCCTGTTCTTTAATGGGAAATGCGGAACGTCCCCCACTTCCCCCTTAAAAGCAGAGGAAGCAGGGGCAGTTTCCTCCATTACCTTCATTGCGCCTTGAATCTCCAGAAACCCCCGCCGCTCTCTGCCTCCCCTCAGGTCGACAGAGAGACGAGCTCCTCCGCCGTCCCCAGCATCCTCGGCGCCGTCGACCCCCCTTGCCTCCCTCCCCGCCGCCCTCGCCATGGCTCCGAAAAGCGACAAGGCGAAGGGCGACAAGGCGAAGAAGGAGAAGTCCGAGCAGGCGGCGAAGCTGGCAGCCATGCGGAGAAAGAGGGTGGTCTTCCCGCCGAGGCTTGGCGCGAGGGAGCTGCGGGACAAGTACTACTTGTTCTGGGTGAGGGAGACGAAAGCTCATCCCCGCACCAGAGTCCTCCCCGCCGTCGCCATCGACATGTTCCCGGGAGGTTACTTCTACTTTGCTGCCTTCTTCCATTGAGGTCTCTGCCCTCCGTTCTCGGAGTTCTTCTACGATGTAATGAACACTTACGGCCTCCACCTCCTAGACTTCACCCCAAACGCCGTCCTTACGATGGCTGTTTTCGCACATCTGTGCGAAAACTTTATCGGGGTCCACCCAAACGTCGCTCTTTTCTGCCATTTCTTCACGCCTAGAGTAGAGTCTGGATCCCCACTCTCCGGCGGCATCTCCTGGATCTTTAGATTGAACAAGAACGATGCATACTTGAAAGGAGAGCTCCGCGGCAAGTGGGAGGAGTGGAGGGACGATTGGTGCTGGGTTCTGGAAGATAAGCCCGAGCAGTTCACCTCGCCGCGCCGGACTGCAATAGTGCGCGGCAAGGATTGGAGCGAGTTGGCCCCGGAGGATGACAAGTTGCAGATTGCCCTCACTAGGATCCTTCGCCTCCGGGTCGCCAATCTGACTGTGGGTGAAGTTGGGGCCGATTTCCTCCGCCGCCGCATCGCCCCTCTTCAGGAGAGGAAGAGGCCCGCCTGGGAATTCGGCAATGCGGCAGATTGCATGAGGCTGCGCCCCGGGTTGAACAACAATTTCACTGTCTTGGAGCTGAAGGGGATGGTCCGGGAGCTGTTTAAGCATGACCCCAGCCACCCGGAGTGGTTCAAACCGTCCCAGGGAGTGGTGCCGTTGTGCAACAACACTGCCCTCAGTGCCATATGCGCGGTGATGCCCGAGTGCGACTCCCACGGGGTCGTCCCCACTTGGCTGGTGCCTTCAGCGGAGACCGTGCAGGCCTTCTTCGACAACCTGGTCGAGAAGCCACGCAAGGCCGATGAGAAGAAAGGCCTCACCCGGGATACCACCGATCGGGATGTAGCATACATCGCCTCCAGAATGGAGGAGGCCGCCGCAGCTGCGGCTGCGGGCGAATTTGGATATACAGTGGATGAAGCAGAGGCGGCGGACGCGGTGAGCCAGGCCGAGGAGGCGGAAATCCTCAAGCTCCTGAAGATTGCGCCCGAGGAGTTCGCCGGGGAGCCTGCCGGGAAGCTCGCCGGGGCAAGCGAGGTTGCCGGGGCGAGCGAGGCTGCCGGGCAGGGTACCGAGTCCAGCGGGCCTGCCGAGGAGGAGGAGAACGCCGAGTCCGGAGATTCCGATGAAGACTCGGGCGGGTCTCTGAATCTTGACGACGACGCCTCCTCATCCTCGGAGAATTCTCCGCCGCCACCAAGCCCTCCGCCACAACAGAAGAAGCGCCTCCGCAAGAACGCCGAGCCGGCGAGGCCACAGGCGCCTCGACAGCAGCCGAAGCGCCGCGCGACGCGTGCCACCACGACGAGCGAGGTCGTCAAGGAGGCGCCCCGAGCTCGAGCGACAAGCGGAGGAGGATCCTCCCGAAGTGGCTCTGGTGCTCCTTCGGCCCCTCGGTCCTCGGCGACGATCGGCGCTGGGTCTTCACAGCCCACAACTCCGGAGCCCGCCAAGCGCCCGAGGGAACCCTCTCCTCCAGCTCCTCGCGCTGGAGCACACGAGGCGGGATTCGACTTCTCCGCCCTCAGCTCCGATGAAGAGGAGGAAGAGTAAGTACTTGTAATTTCCTTGATTTTTGTTGCTTCTGTCTTGGTTTCTCTTGCTTGGTTCTGATCTTGTTTTGACTTCCAGGACCTTGACCCAGAGGATGGCGAAGAGGGCCAAGATCCCTATGGTCAGCATCGAGGACGACGAGCCCTTCGCGGCGACAGGTGGCGCTCCAGCGACAAGCTTGCCGGACCAACCTGCTGCTCCGGGGAGCAGCCCCCAGCGCAGCCCCCAGCATAAGCCTTGTGTTTTCCTTTCTGCATGATGGGTGCGCTTGAGCATGTTGTATCTACTGATGTCTTGTTGTCTTGTGCAGAAGTGGAGCCATAGCCGTAGGAGCGTCAGGAGGTTGCCACCGACGAGCCACCTGCTCCACCTTTCCCGCCAAAGGTGAGCTCCCCGGCGAGGGACAGTGCTCCGCTAAGGACGGGTACTCCGCCAAGGGCGAGTACCCCGCCAAGGGTGAGCAGCCCGACAAGGGTGAGCACCCCGCCAAGGGAGGGCGCGAGCAGCCCTCCGCCAGCGGGGGCCACTTCTTCGCCGCCAAGGAAGGATTCCCCGGCGAGGGACCCCGTTGTCGAAGAAGTCCGCGAAGGTAACCCTTGTAATTCATTCTTCTTGGATTCGTCTTTTTGGATATTTGCTTGACGATATTTCTTTTCTTTTTCTTCTACTAGACCGACCCACCCCGGAGCCGATGGAGACGGAAACCATCGCTGAGGAGGAGGTGCACGGCGACGGCGGCAATGCTACTACCGCCGAGGGAATGGCTGGAGCCGACGAGCCAGCCGTCGAGGAGACCGCCCCGACCGCCGACGCCGCGGCTGGGGAAGGGACCGGCGACCGCACTGCTGGCCCGGAGGCCGCAAGAGCGCCGGACGCTGCACCGGCCGCCGACCCTTCCACCACTGCGGCTGGACAGGGGGTCT
Organism: Secale cereale; assembly: GCA_902687465.1. NCBI lineage: Eukaryota > Viridiplantae > Streptophyta > Magnoliopsida > Poales > Poaceae > Secale > Secale cereale. The sequence goes on along the minus strand of LR738711.1, from coordinate 882,377,754 downwards.
ATCTGGAGGCCGCCAACGGGGTCTTTATACAAGTCCCGTGGGCGTCCTCATCAAGAGCACCCGCGGAGGGGGAGACGTTTGACGGAGAAGTCCTCGCCTCCGCCGGGCTGAAGGTCGTCCATGCGCCCGGCAGCAGCGATGAGCCCGAAGAGGAGAGACTCCTTCGTCGACTCCTGGCCTTGTACCGGGCCAGGCAGGCGAAGTTGGAGTCTCGGGAGGCTCTGGCTGCCAAGGCTGGTGCTGACCTGGAGAAGCGCGCCGCGGAGCTCCGTGCCGCCAACCAGGCGGCCCTCCGGAACTTGGCAGAGGAGCGCGAAGAGCTTGCCGGGGCGCAGCAAGCATTCGTCCTCGAAAAGGCTGAGGTCGAGGAGCAGCAGCGACTGGCCGCCGAGGAGCTGTCTCGGCGGGAAGGAGAGCTCAACCAGTGGAAGGTCGACCTCGACGCCCACGAGGACGACCTCACCGCTCGGGAGCAGGCCATTGGCGGGGCTCTGCAGGAGGCGAGGGATGCCGCAGAGATTGCCAAGAAGGATCTGGAGGCCAAGGTGGCGCAGACGGAGCTGTACTTGAAGGCGAGTGAAGAAAGGGTCACCGCGCTCAACGTGGCGCGGGAAAAAGACGCCCACACCAACTCGGAGTTGCAGATCCGCCTCTCCGAGAAGGGCAAAGAGCTCACTGACGCCAGGAACTCCATTGCTGATTTAGAGCTGAAGGTCTCCACCCTCACTGACTCGCTCGACGCCGCCCGGGATCGTGAGACGAAGCTGAAGGATGATCTCCGCACTGAACGGGCCTTGCTGGAAAGCACTGCCGTCTCGCAAAACAACTTCCAGCTGGTGGTGGAGCAATGGACTGATGAACTTGTCACTTCCGCCGCCAACATTGATAAGGAAATGGTGGCACTGAGGGCGGAGCACCTCGCGTACTCCCCCGACGAGAACCTCCCCCACAGCGCCAGACTGAGTCTGTTCTTCAGGGGAGTGGCGCCGGCGCTTGCGCGACTGTGGGAGAAGATCCCCGTGCTACTGGCCGACGAGGCGCGCCGGCTCTGCATGGGTACCATGGAGCGGGTGCTGTCGAAGATTGTCTTCCGCAACCCCGGGATCAACCTCGTCAACGTCCTCCGGACCCTGCCGCCCGAAGCTGACCAGGAGGCGCTGAAGGCGCAGGTCGCCCACATCGTAGCCAAGGTGGGGAAGATCCAGAGGGTCGATGGAGACCGCAGGGACTAGGCTTCCTTCTTTCTGCTTCCTTTGCCGCTGCATATTAAGTTATAGGCAGTAGTTGTTTAGAACAGCGGCAAGTTATCTTTGTAATATATACTTTTATTTTGAGCAACCAATGCAGTGTCATCTCCCTTGCTTAGTCCCTTCACTTTGTATACTTTCCACCCTACGCTTTTTAGGGAACTTGCCGGCAAAGGGACACTTGCCGCGAGCGCTGAGTACGGGACTCTTAGCAGCTTGCTGGCAAAGGCCTCGCCGGCAAGAAACCTTGCGGTAGCTAGTCGCAGCACACTTAGATTGCTGAGCGAACTCGAAAACGAAGCAAGGGCGCGACACTTGTCGCAGCTCACTTAAGTCGTTGAGCGTGCTCGAAACAAAACAAGGGCGCGGCTAGCCACGGGTAGGCTCCTTCGCGCACAGGTTTTCCATACAAAGTGTGGTTGTTCAAGGAAGACAACTAAAAATATTTAAAAAAAAAATTGAACTGCCCAAATTCTGGCAACTTAGCTTTCATGGAGTGTTTGTTTCCCGGCAAGGCTTTTATTTTCTTGAACATCACTTGGTCCACACTTCTATCTCCTTCCCCCCCGGCAAACTTGTGCGCGAAGAACGCTTCTTCTGTTTAAGAGAGAAAGGGAAAGAAGAGGGAACACAAGTAGGGAGCCTTGCGGCCTGTTGCTTCTTACCGGGGATGTGTGCTGCACAAAATGTCAGGTGATGCATGCAAGTAAAGGGAACATCATGAAATGACAAAATGGTGCGAAGCACAAAAGTTTTACTGATGCACGGGGTCTGCGCCGGCTTTGTACAAAGGTTTACATGCAACAGCGGCAAGACTTGTACAAAAGGTGGTTGCCGGAGCGGATCACGGCAACCACGCCTTATGGGTGAAACTTGCGAAGATGCTCTATGTTCCAGGAGTTGCTCACCGGTAAGCCTTCTTCGGTCTCAAGGCGGACAGCGCCGGGCCTTGTGACTTGTCTCACCCGATAAGGGCCTTCCCACTTCGGCTTCCACTTGTTGGAATTCTTGGCGGACTGAAACAAGGTCGCCTTCCTCGAGACTCCTGGCCTTGACCTTGCGGCTATGATAGCGACGCAAGGCTTGCTGGTATCGAGCAGCTCGTACAGCAGCCTGGAGACGTTCCTCCTCGAGGAGCAATGCATCATCTTGCCGCAGTTGCTCTTGCTCGAGCTCATCATAAGCGAGCACTCGAGGAGACCCGTATACGAGTTCCGTGGGGAGAACTGCCTCTGCTCCATAGACAAGAGCAAAGGGTGTCTGCCCGGTGGCTTGATTTGGTGTCGTTTTGATTGACCAAAGAGCCGCCGGCAACTCCTCTATCCAGTTTCTTCCGCACTTGTGCAGCCTGTCGAAGGTTCTTGTCTTGAGCCCGCGCAGCACTTCAGCATTTGCCCTTTCTGCTTGACCATTCCTCCTCGGGTGAGCAACAGAAGCAAAACAGACCTTGGCGCCAAGGTCTTGGACGTACTGCATGAAGGTGCGACTCGTGAACTGTGTGCCGTTGTCGGTGATGATCCTGTTAGGGATTCCGAAACGGCAAACAATTGACCTGAAGAACCTTACTGCTGACTGTGCTGTCACCTTCCTCACCGGTTCCACTTCTGGCCACTTTGTGAACTTGTCGATTGCAACGTACAAGTACTCAAAGCCCCTGACTGCGCGGGGGAAGGGGCCGAGGATATCGAGCCCCCAGACCGAGAAGGGCCAGGACAAAGGGATCGTCTGGAGAGCTTGAGCTGGCTGGTGGATTTGCTTGGCATGGAACTGGCACGCTTCACACTTGGTTACTTGTGCAGTTGCGTCTTGGAGGGCTTCTGGCCAGAAGAATCCTTGCCGGAACGCCTTCCCGACAAGTGCCCTTGCGCCAATGTGGTGGCCACATATGCCTCCGTGTATCTCTGCCAACAGCTTCTGTCCATCTTCCTGGGAAATGCATTTCAACCTGACACCGTTGAGTCTTCTTCTGTACAATTCGTTGTCGACGAACTGGTACATACTTGACTGTCTGGTTATCCTCTCTATCTCTTCTGGCTCGTCGGGAAGTTCTCCAGTTTGAAGAAAACGGACGATCTGCCGTGCCCATGCTGGAGCCTGAGGTTCAGCAGCAAAGACTAAAGGCATCACTTCTGCTGCGGGAACACCAGCTTCCACGGCAAGAACCTGCGGCTCTGCCGGAGCTGAAGGTTCCCCGGCAAGCCTGCCGGGGCAAGGCTTGTCGGGAACGCCTGCTTCAACTATACAGACCCTTGGGTCTGCAGGAGCAGACTGTTCCTCAGCATTTTGGTTGCTGATCTTGGGGACCTTGGCGGCGGCTTCGGGAAGGTCCGCCGGCAAGTAGTCACCGGAGACCAACTTCCTCTTCTTGCTCTGCCCAATCGACGGTGTAACGGATGGCTGAGTTAGCTTGAGCACGAAGGTCCCTGGTTCCACAGGTAACTTTATTGCAGCACACTTTGAGAGGCCATCTGCGATATCATTCTGAGCTCTTGGAACGTGCTCCATCTGTAAGCCTTCAAAGTGTTCTTCAAGCTTCCTCACTTCATCGACATAAGATTCCATCAAGGGACTCTGGTAACTCTTGTTTACTTGTCGGACCACCAATTGTGAATCTCCCCGGACAATCAGCTTCTTGATCCCAAGTTCGGCCGCAATTCTGAGGCCGGCAAGCAAACCTTCATACTCAGCAGTATTGTTTGTCGCTTGCTCCTTGGGAAAGTGCATTTGAACAACGTACTTGAGGTGCTCTCCGGTGGGCGCTATGAGTACCACGCCAGCACCGGCGCCTTGCAGCGAGAAAGCACCGTCAAAGTACATTATCCACTCTTGGCTTGTTTCTTGGACGGGGACGCTCGTTTCTAGAACTTCTTCATCTGGTGTGGGGGTCCATTCTGCTATAAACTCTGCCAAAGCTCTGCTCTGTATAGTCGAAGTGCTCTCAAACTTGAGACCAAAGCTTGACAGTTGCAGTGCCCACTCGACGATCCTGCCTGTTGCTTCTGGATTTTGCAATATCCTCTTCCACGGAAAGCGAGTGACCACTGTTATCTCATGTGCTTGGAAGTAATGGCGCAGCTTCCTTGAGGCCATGAGGAGGCCGAAAAGCAACTTCTGCACCCCAGAGTACCTTGATCTAGCCCCCTGCAAGAGGGAGCTTACAAAATACACTGGGCGCTGCACCATCTTCTTTCGTACTTCTCCTTGCTCCTGCGCAGACTTGTCCTTGTCGGGGCCAGAGCTTGTCGGGGAAGCCCCCTGCTTGTCGCTGGAAGTACTTGCTGGAGCTGTGAGCTCTTCCTCTACCTCCCTCTCCGCTACCAACGCAGCACTAACCACTTGATTGGTTGCCGCTAGGTACAGCAGCAACTTCTCTTGTGCCTAGGTGCGACAAGTATTGGAGTGGAGGACAGGTATCCTTTCAAGTCTCGCAGCGCTGCCTCCGCTTCTGGAGCCCATTTCATAGGACCTGCCTTTTTCAAGATTTTGTAGAAAGGCAAGGCGCGTTCTGCAGACTTTGAAATGAACCTGCTGAGGGCAGCCACACAACCAGCAAGTCTTCTTACGTCCTTGACACGCTTTGGGGCTTCAATCTGCTCGATGGCTTTTATCTTGTCGGGATTGGCTTCAATCCCCCTCTGGGACACGAAGAACCCAAGAAGCTTGCCGGAGGTAACTCCGAAGACGCACTTCTCGGGGTTCAACTTGAGCTGTATCTTGCGCAGATTCTCAAAAGTTTCTTCCAGATCTTGAATCAGGGTATCCTTGCTCTTGCTCTTGACCACTATATCATCCATGTAAGCTTCTACATTTCTGTGTATCTGTGGCTCAAAAGCAGTATGCACCACCCTCGCAAATGTTGAGCCTGCATTCTTCAATCCAAAGGGCATGTGTATGAAGCAGTATGTGCCACATGGAGTAATGAATGCAGTCTTCTCTTCATCTTCCTTGGCCATGAATATCTGGTGGTAACCTGAGTATGCGTCGAGGAACGAAAGCAACTCACATCCAGCCGTGGAGTCCACAATCTGGTCGATACGCGGCAAGGGAAATGGATCCTTGGGACATGCTTTATTCACATCAGTGAAGTCTATACAAAGTCTCCACTTCCCATTGGCCTTGCGCATAACAACCGGATTGGCTAACCACGTAGGATGGATCACGCCTCTAACCAGGCCTGCTGCTTCCAACTTCTTTATCTCCTCGGCAATGAACTCTTGGCGCTCCACGGCTTGCTTCCTGACCTTCTGCTTGACGGGCCGCGCATGAGGACAAACATCAAGCTTGTGCTCAATTACCTTCCTGGGAACGCCGGGGATGTCAGACAGTTGCCATGCGAACATGTCGACATTCGCCCGCAGGAAGGCAACGAGCGCGCTTTCCTATTTGGGGTCGAGTGTGGCACTGATGGTGAAGGTACCACCAGTGCCGTCCTCCTTGGTGGACACCTTCTTGGTTGCCGATGGACCTGCCATTCCTTTCTTGCACTTGCCGGTGGAGCTCGATGGTGCGTCCTCGACGGCAGCGCAGCATTCCGAAGAGGTGCGTTTGCCGGAGTGGGCCCCAGAGCTCTTGCCGGACTTGGTCTTGGTCTTCCCCCCGGGAGCTTTAGCGGCAAGTGTGTTGTTGTCTGCTGCGGCTGCTGCATCCCGGTAGATCTTGTCGGCGCAATAAGCGCGTCCTTCTTGTCGCCGGGGACAGAGATGACGCTTATCGGCCCCGGCATCTTGAGCATATTGTATGCATAGTGGGAAGCTGATACGATGCTCACGCGGGCGCAACCTTCAGCAACCTCTCTAGCTTCATCAACTTCATCAACTACAACGACATGCCTCCGAAGAAGAAGGCTTCGGAGGTCGGAGGCCCGTCCGCGTCGCTCCCACACAAGAACCAACGGTTGGTGGGGTAGACGCACCAATGGGACCGGAGCCCCTTCTACGTTGCAGTAAGGGAGCGGAGGGAGCACGGAGAGCAGATCGAGGAGCACACGCGGGCAGTTTACCCAGGTTCGGGCCGCGCGGACGCGTAAAACCCTACTCCTGCTTTGGTTATATTAAGTTTTTGGGTTCGGGAGCTTGAAGATCTACAATACCAGCTACACCAAGCGAGAGAGTTAGCGAGTTTCTGGGATCGAACCCCCTCTACGTTGTGCATGGGCCTCCTTTTATAGCTCAAAGGGGTCACCGACAGGTGTCAACATAGAGGAGGGTAGAAATGTAAATTTGGTGGTAGTTGTAACAGTGCATGAACAGTACGTGAACAGTGGTCTTTACCTAACTTTGACAGTGGGGGACAAGGGCATTGAATGCCCGTCGCCGTCGCCCCCAAAAGCGTTCGTCCATGCGTCTCCGTTCGCCACGGCGATGGCTTCGTCACCGTGGCTCGCCAGCGTGTCCCTCAGGCTGCACAGCCATCTGCCACGTGCCCCCGGAAGGGCCCCAGGGCGACGCGTGGCCGAATGAGCTGGAGCGCAGGCACACAGCGCAGGCTTCCCCCGGCAAGCACCTTGCCGGGGTCGCTATCTTGCCGGGCCCGGGAGCTTGCCGCTCTCCGGGTCCTGCCGGGGCGCACAATGCGCCACGATGCATCTTCTGACTTGTATACTTTGTTCTTGAATGGCTTCAAAGGGACCAGAGCGGATCTTGGCGAGCGCGTGGTAAGCCCTGCCACGGTGAGCTGCTACTGTCCGTGCACAAGTTGGGGTACTAAGGTACCCCTATCTTAGTACACCGACAAAGTACATGGACCATTCGCTTTTGTCTGACACGTGGAAGTCGAGGCGACGACGTGAATCAATCATCAAGGTGGGGGATAAAATTCAAAACTGAACTGTCATTGTTTCGAAGTATAACGAAGAACCTGCCTTGCAAGGCCAAATACATGAAGCCGGATACTACCTCATTGTTGAAGGAAAGCTCGGGGGCTACCGAGGGAGTCCTGGATTTGGGGGTCCTTGGGTGTCCGGACTACTTTAAGTGGGCCGGACTGATGGGTCATGAAGATAGAAGCAGACGATCATCCCCCGTGTCCGGGTAGAACTCCTATGTATGTAGAAAGGCAAAATAGATGTCCGAATGTAATGATTCCTTCTTCCTCAAGTCATGTATGTACGATCCCTAGGCCCCCTCCGGCGTGTATATAAGCTGGAGGGTTTAGTCCATAGAGGCTAACCGAACAATCATAGGCTAGACATCTAGGGTTTAGCCTTTATGATCTCGAGGTAGATCAACTCTTGTAATCTCCATATACTTCAAGATCAATCTAGCAGGAAGTAGGGTATTACCTCCATCGAGAGGGCCTGGACCTGGGTGAACATCGTGTCCTTGTCTCCCCCTACTACAATCGATCCTTACGTACGCAACTTGGGCCCTCCTACCCGAGATCTGCCGGTTTTGAAACCGACAGGTGGGTCCGGTGCCCTATAAAAATAGTCATGGCCGCCTATCCAAGGAGGAACCCGTCCCAAGAGTGAACTAACGTCACCCCCGTCACTTGTAATATGGTCACCATGCCTGCATTGGACTAGGTAATCAATAATGCCCCGTCCCATAAGGGGTAGAGTGGTTGTACATGTTTGGTTGGGACGGTAGACAATCTTAAATCTAATCCATCTTTTACACACACGCACACACACATGCTTGATCTGGTACACCACTTCTTCCACAAGTAGTGACCTAGTTCAACATCTCCCACGGGCATTAGGGGCACCCGATGGGGTTTTCGAATGAATGAAACCACAAGGTGTTCATGGCATACATACAACATTACGCATCAATAATTAAGCGCTTGACATCGTATCTCCAAGCACAAGGTAGAGCTACGAGTATTTACAACAAGTTCATCACCGTCATTTTCATCATCATGCAATCAGAAAAAGGTACCGATGAATAAGAGAGGTATCATGGTGAGAGGGCTGCTTGCCTTGGTTGGCATGGCTTCGAAGTCTTCAAGTCCTTATCCTTCTTCTTCTCCAATTACTTTGTCAAATACGGGATCTATTCGTCACAAAGAAACAACGGGAAAAATAAGGCAATAGCAAAAACAAAAAATTAAAGTGCTCAGAAAAATTCAACTTATTTTTGTTAAATAATAGGATGAAAACTAAGAATGGAAAATTCCTAATTTGGGATTTGGGCTATATAAACAGGGAATTTGATTTTTGAGGAGGGATTTAAGTGCTCAAATTTGAATTTTAATTTGAATAGTACAGAAAAGTGTGATGGATGTACATGAAAGTTACACCATTAAATAGGTGGGAATTTTACAAGAATTTAGGAGTTGGAATTATTGCATTTGATATTTATTTAAACCTTTGGAATTATTACAAAATATAAAGAAAAGAAAATAGGAAAAGGGTACTGTGCCACTAGGCCGGAACGGCCACAGTGCAGCGGCCCAAAGGGAAAAGAGGCCAGGCGAGCCAGAGTTGCGTGCATGCTAGGTTTCAAACCTGACGGGCGAGGACTGGCATTAGAGAGAGGGAGAGAGAGAGAGAGAGAGAGAGAGAGAGAGAGAGAGAGAGAGGAGCAAGTAAACCTGGGCAAACGTCGGGCCGGGCCGGGTTTCGGACCGGGCTTGCAAAAGCCCGACCTTCATTTCTCAAGCCCGAGCCCGGCCCGCAGCCCGAAATACTCCCTATTTTCAAGCCCGAGCCCGGCCCGAAATCAAGCCCGAAGCCCGAAAGCCCGACCCGAATGCTGTTTTTTAGTACGCGCACGTGTAAGCCCGGCCCGAAGCCCGAAAACCCGGCCCGAAATACAAGAAAATAGAAGCCCGAGCCCGGCCCGAACTATCTTCCAGGCTGCAAAACAAAGCCCGAGCCCGGCCCGAATGTCAAGCCCGACACGGCCCGGCCCGGGTTTTTCGGGACGGGCTCGGGCCGGGCTGCCCATGCCCGGGTTTACGAGCGAGGTAGAGGTGAGGATGACATGCGGGCTCCACCTGTCATCTCCAACCTCGCGGTAGAGAGGCTGGCGAGCTCACCGATGAAATTTCCGGGCACGGCAGGGCGAGCTGATGGCACGGATGGCTTCCTTGTTGTGTCGCCGTTCGGGTGGTGGTGGATGCGGTCGCTGGAGTGGCCAGGTTTGCCGACGATGAGGTTCCGCGACAGAGGAGCTTCAGGCGTCGATGGTTCTGACCGTTTCTGGCTGCAAAAGAAGCGGGGAAGAGAGGGGAAATGGTCAGTGGGTGGCGGTGATTCCAAATCGAGGAAGAGGAGTGGCGGAGGAGGTCTTTACCTCACGAACGCCAGTGAGACGAAGCGGCGGCGCTCGAGCTCGGGCCCTTCTGGAGAGGTGTGGGTGGTGCAGGGGGCGATAGGGAGTGAGAGGGAGCGAGTGGTGAGAAGAGAAGGGCTCGGGGAGGCCTTTAAATAGGCGGGCGACGGCCCACCATGGACCTGTGCACCGACGAGGTCGTTGACGTTGCTACGGGTCATGGGGGCTTGGAGAGATGTGCCAGGGGTGCTCGTGTGGTTGTTCTAGGGACAAGGGAAGGGAGAGAGAGAGAGAGAGAGAGAGAGAGAGAGAGAGAGAGAGAGCAGGGGAGGCCAGAGGCGCCGCGCTTGTGAGGCCGCTCATTGGAGCTCTCGGGCGGCCATGGCACGCGTGCGAGGGAGGCAGCAGGAGGGAGAAAGAGGAGGGGGACATGAGCGTGGTGAGTCATGGACGGCGAGGCACATCAGCAGGCGTGCTGGGGAGGCCCGAGGTGGTCACACGGCTCGAGCAGAGGGTCGCTATAGTGCTTGGCCGCACTGTAGCGTGCTCCAGAGCGCGTCCATTGCATGCCAGGGCATCTCTTTGGCAAAGTCGGCGCGACCAAGTATGTCTGGTAGTGCTAGGGGAGTAAAGAAGTGGGGAGGGGCATTGGATGCCCTGGATAGCCAGTAGGAGAGGAGAGAGGTTGAGGGAGAGAGAGAAAATGGATGTCCAGAGAGGGAGAGAGAGGTTTTC
>LR738711.1:882191631-882367482 GCA_902687465.1 Secale cereale | reverse complement strand
TAATGGAGCCATGGGGTTGCAATTGTTACTAGAGGTAGAAGGGGACTAGGAGGAGGTGTGGTAAAATTTTTAACTCATGGGGAATAGTGGAAGAGGTCAAAGTGATGATTTTGGAAACATAACAGAAAGTGTTTGATGCAAGTTTGAGCCACTTGCACTTATCCCCTCCTTGTGCCACTTGATGGGGGTGTTGTGCATGACCATATGGCACTGTGGTAGAAATTTGAGCTCATTTGGATAAAGTTGCCAATGCAACTTTTGGAAACCCTAGAAATCAACATAAATGGACTTGCTTAGATCTAGCTAAGCTAATCTCTTCTCCTTGATGAACCACTTGGTGTAGTGTCATCATTTGGGTACTTGAGAATGTCCACAAAGTTTGTGATCAAATGGGGAAAGTTGGCAATTAATGTAAAGTTGTTCAAACTTAGATTTGGACAAAGATGGTTTTGGGACACTTTTGTGAACCAAAACAATTCTGATTGGAATAAAAAATTCAAGATCATCACATTAGGCATATGTGACTATCCAGAATTTTTTTTGGAATTTTTAGAGAATATTCCCTTTTTAAATATTTCAAAAGCTTGAAATATCCAGAAGGGATTTCTGAGGGATTTGACCAATATTTTGAACATTACCATGCGTTGAAACTCGTATATATGCACTATATATGTCCACTGAGCGTCCCTAAATTTTCTCAAATATTTTTAAAAACTTAAAATAATTTTAACATATTAAAGACCATTTCTAGCCTAAAGAAAAAAGCCTTTAAATAAAGTAGGAAAATAAGTTTTAAAATTATATTTTTGTGGTTTATGGGAGTCCTATGCCTAATAGGAGTCAAATATACTCTTCGAAAGATTTCTCATACCCCAAATTAAGTATTTGTAGTGCAAGCCTCAATTCAGCGGTTTTTGGAAAACCTAATTTGGAAAGTACTTTTTGGCAAAATTATTTTGTAGGAAAATACTATTCTGTCCTATTCACATGGCAAGATCATTGGGCAAAAGTTTGGATCAAGCAGATGAAGTATAGAAGGTGGAGCTATGTTGACTTTAAAGAGTACTTGAAATTACACACAAAATGCAACTCAAATAAAAAGCCAAATAATGCAAAAGTTCTTGTTGATCCAAATTTTCATGCTTTATTAATGCAAATGACATGTTACAAAATGTTGGGTGTGACAGACCTACCCCCCTTACAAGAATGTCGTCCCCGAGATTCCTAAACTAGGCTTTAAAGAGATAAGGGGACTCGGGTCTAATGTAGTCTTCATGCTCCCAGGTTGCTTCAGCTTCAGTGTGGTTGCTCCACTGGACCTTTAAGTACTTGATAGTGCAGCTTCGAGTATGTCATTCTGATTCATCTAATATGCAGATGGGCCACTCACGGTAGGTCAGATCAGGCTGAAGGTCAATGGCTTGGTGATCGATGTGCTAGTAGAGATCAGGCTTGTCTGGAACTTGGAGACACTTCCGGAGTTGTCACACGTGAAACACGTTGTGCACATCGGATAGTTCAGGTGGCAGTTCCAACTAGTAGGCAACTTCTCCTCGTCTTGTAGTGATCTTGAAGGGCCCAATAAATCATGGTGTAAGCTTCCCCTTAATGTGGAAATGCTTGGTTCCCTTGAGAGCAGTTACTCTCAAGTACACCTGGTCTCTGACGTGGAAGCTCACTTGTTGGCGACGAGTGTCGGCATAGCTCTTCTTTCTTAACTTGGCAGTCTCCAGACACTCTCTGACTAGTTGAACTTGCTCTTACACTTCGTGGAGTACATCCGGTCCAAAGACTAGCCCTTCTCTGGTCTCCGACCAATTGAGGGGTGTGCGACACTTGCGTCCATACAACACCTCAAATGGCGCCATTTGGAGGCTTGACTGATAACTGTTGTTATAGGAGAACTCGGCAAAAGGGAGGCAATCTTCCCACTTAGCTCCATATGCTAAGACACATGCTCGGAGCATGTCTTCGAGTATCTGATTCACTCGTTCTGTCTGACCTCCGATCTATGGGTGGAAAGCAGTGCTGAAAGACAACTTTGTTCCCATGGCCTCTTGGAACTTTTTCCAGAACCTCGAGGTAAACTGGGTTGCTCGATCTGACACAATCTCCTTAGGAGCACCATGAAGGCTTACAATTCTGCTGATGTAAAGATTTGCCAGCTGATTGCCATCATAAGTAGTCTTGACATAAATGAAATGGGCTACCATGGTCAAATCATCGACTATGACCCAGATGGAGTCATGCCCCTTATTCGACCTAGGTAATCCAGTGATGAAATCTATTCCGACTTTATGCCATTTCCACTCGGGAACCCTGAGTGGTTGGAGCAATCCAGCAGGTCACTGATATTCAGCCTTGACCCTTTGGTATACATCACATTTTGCAGCATAGGTGGCAGTCTCCCTTTTCATCCAGTGCCACCATAATTTTTCCTTCAGGTCTTGATACATCTTGGTTTCTCCAGGATGGATGGAATATGGGGTGTCATGGGCTTCTTGTAGGATCAAATCCTTCAGTTCCTTCTTGTTTGGCATGCAGATACAGCTTTTGTACCAAACAATTCTGTGTTCGTCTTCGGAGAATCTTGGGGCCTTGCCTTGCTTCATCTTCCTCTTGATGCCTTCAATTCTTTCATGTCCTTTCTGCACCTCTTTGACTTCGTTCACCAGGGTCGTCCTGATTTCCAGGTTGTCCAGATATCCATAGGTAACCAATTCCAAGCCAAGTTGTTCCGGCTCTTCAAACAATGCTGGCTGCCTTCCTCTAATCATGGCATTTAGGGAGCAAGCCTTTCGGCTCAGGGTGTCTGCTACCACATTAGCCTTCCCAGGTGGCATTGAACACTGAGGTCATAATCCTTGATCAGTTCCAGCCATCTTCTCTGCCTCATGTTCAATTCCTTTTGAGTGAAAATATAGTTTAGACTTTTGTGATATGTGTATATCCCACACCGTTTTCCTAGGAGGTAATGTCTCCATGTCTTCAGAGCATGAACCACTGCTGCTAACTCAAGATCATGAGTAGCGTAGTTCTCTTCATGAGGACGTAGCTACCTTGAAAGGTAAGCTATGACTCTGCCTTCCTGCATCAGAACTCTTCCTAGTCCGGTTCATGAGGCATCACAATATATCACAAACTCCTTGTGAATATCTGGTGTCGGCAGAACTGGTGCAGTGGTCAATCTCTTCTTGACCTCTTGGAAGCTTTCTTCACACTTAGGTGTCCATTCGAACTTCTTGTCCTTCTTCAAGAGCCGAGTCATTAGCCGGGCAATACTGGAGAATCCTTCTACGAATTTGCGATAATAGCCCGCAAGTCCGAGGAAGCTTCTAACCTCCTTGATGGTTGTTGGGGATTGCCATTGGGTCATAGCTTCAATATTCGCATGATCTACCGACAATCCTTCCTCGGTCAAGACATGACCCAAGAATCCAACTTTGTGTAGCCAAAACTCACAATGCTGAATTTGGCATATAGTTGGTACTCTTGAAGCTTTTTCTAGGACCATCCTTAAGTGTTGTCTGTGCTCTTCTACCGCCTTCGAGTGGACAAGAATTTCATTAGTGAAAACAACAACAAGCTTGTCCAAATATTCCATGAAGACCTTGTTCATGAGATACATGAAGTGTTGGAGAATATAGTATTTCAAAAAAATCCTACGATCACGCAAGATCTATCTAGGAGAAGCATAGCAACGAGCGAGGAGAGTGTGTCCACGCACCCTCGTAGACCGAAAGCGGAAGCGTTTAGTAATGCGGTGGATGTTGTCGAACGTCTTCGCGATCCAATCGATCAAGCACCGAACGCATGGCACCTCCGCGATATGCACACGTTCAGCTCGGTGACGTCCCTCGTACTCTTGATACTGTTGAGGTCGAGTTAAAGTTTTGTCAGCACGACAGCGTGGTGAAGGTGATGATGAAGTTACCGGCGCAGGGCTTCGCCTACGCACTGCAACGATATGACCGATGTGTGTAACTATGGAGGGGGGCACTGCACACGGCTAAAACAATTGTCAACTTGTGTGTTCTAGGGGTGCCCCCTGGCCATGTATATAAAGGAGCAAGGGGAGGGGGCCGTCGGCCTCATAGGGTGCGACCCAAGGGGGGAATCCTACTCCTACTACGAGTAGGTTCCCCTTTCCTAGTTGGAGTAGGAGAAGAAGGAAGAGGGAGAGGGAGAGAAGGAAATGGGGGCCGATACTCATCTCCGGTCACTAACCAATAGCAGAACTTGGATGCTGATATTGGTTCCTACATATTCTACGAAGATCTTTATCGGTCAAACTGCACAACAACATACATTGTTCCCTTTTCATCGGTATGTTAATTGCCTGAGATTCGATCATCGGTATCATCATACCTAGTTCAATCTCATTACCGGCAAGTCTCTTTACTCGTTCCGCAATACATCATCTCGTGACTAACTCATCAGTGATTTGCTTGCAAGACTTATTATGATGTGTATTATCAAGAGGGCCCAGAGATACCTCTCCGACACTCGGAGTGACAAATCCTAATCTTGATCTATGCCAACACCACAAACACTTTCGGAAACACCTGTAGAGCATCTTTATAATCACCTAGTTACGTTGTGACGTTTGATAGCACACAAGGTGTTCCTCTGGTATTCGGGAGTTGCATAATCTCATAGTCATAGGAACATGTATAAGTCATGAAGAAAGTTATAGCAGTAAAACTAAACGATCATAGTGCAAAGCTAATGGATGGGTCTTGTCCATCACATCATTCTCCTAATGATGTGATCCCGTTGATCAAATGACAACACATGTCTATGGTTAGGAAACACAACCATCTTTGATTAACGAGCTAGTCTAGTAGAGGCATACTAGGGACACTCTGTTTTGTCTATGTATTCACACATGTATCAAGTTTCCGGTTAATACATTTCTAGCATGAATAATAAACATTTATCATGATATAAGGAAACATATATAACAACTTTATTATTGCCTCTAGCACATATTTCCTTCAGTCTCCCACTTGCACTAGAGTCAATAATCTAGTTCACATCGCCATGTGATTTAATATCGATAGTTCACATCGTTATGTGAATAATACCCGTAGTTCACATCGCCATGTGACCAACACCCAAAGGGTTTACTAGAGTCAATAATCTAGTTCACCTCTCCATGATATTTAATACCCAAAGAGTACTAAGGTGTGATCATGTTTTGCTTCGTGAGAGAAGTTTAGTCAGCAGTTCTGTTACATTCAGATCTGTATGTATTTCGCAAATTTCTATGTCTACAATGCTCTGCATGGAGCTACTCTAGCTAATTTCCCCCACTTTCAATACGCATCCAGATTGATACTTAGAGTCATCTGGATTAGTGTCAAAGTTTGCGTCGGCGTAACTCTTTAAGACAAACTCTTTATCATCTCCATAATCGAGAAACATTTCCTTAGTCATCCAGTAACTAAGGATAATTTTGACCGCTTTCCAGTGATCTACTCCTGGATCACTATTGTACCTCCTTGCCAAACTCATGGCAAGGTACACAACAGGTTTGGTACACATCATGGCACACTTTATAGAACCAATGGCTGAAGCATAGGGAATGACTTTCATTCTTTCTCTATCTTATGTCGTGGTCAGGTTTTGAGTCTTACTCAACTTCATACCTTATAACTCAGGCAAGAACTCCTTCTTTGACTGATCCATTTTGAACTACTACAAAATCTTATCAAGGTATGTACTCATTGAAAATCTTATCAAGCGTCTTGATTTATCTCTATAGATCTTGATGCCCAATATGTAAGCAGCTTCACCGAGGTTTTTTATTTAAAAACTCCTTTTAAACAATCCTTTATGCTTTCCAGAAAATTCTGCATCATTTCTGATCAACAATATGTCATTCACATATACTTATCAGAAATGTTGTGGTGCTCCCACTCACTTTCTTGTAAATACAGCTTCACCGTAAGTCTGTATAAAACCATATGCTTTGACCACCTTATCAAAGCGTATATTCCAACCCCGAGATGCTTGCACCAGTCCATACATGGATCGCTGGAGCTTGCATACTTTGTTAGCACCTTTAGGATTGACAAAACTTTCTGATTGCATCATATACAAATCTTCTTTAATAAATCTATTAAGGAATGCAGTTTTGTTATCCATTTGCCAGATTTCATAAAATGTGGCAATTGCTAACATGATTCGGACAGACTTAAGCATCGCTACGAGTGAGAAAAACTCATCATAGTCAACACCTTGAACTTGTAGAAAAACTTTTTTGCGACAAGTCGAGCTTTGTGGACAGTAACATTACCATCAGCGTCGGTCTTCCTCTTAAAAATCCATTTATTTTCAATGGCTTGCCGATCATCGGGCAAGTCAACCAAAGTCCACACTTTGTTCTCATACATGGATCCCATCTCAGATTTCATGGCCTCTAGCCATTTTACGGAATCTGGGCTCATCATCGCTTCCTCATAGTTCATAGGTTCATCATGATCTAGTAACATGACTTCTAGAACAGGCTTACCATACCACTCTGGTGTGGAACGTACTCTGGTTGACCTATGTGGTTCAGTAGTAACTTGATCTAAAGTTTCATGATCATCATCATTAGCTTCCTCACTAATTGGTGTAGGAATCACTCAAACTAATTTCTATGATGAACTACTTTCCAATTCGGGAGAAGGTACAATTACCTCATCAAGTTCTACTTTCCTCTCACTCACTTCTTTCAAGAGAAACTCCTTCTCTAAAAAGGATCCTTTCTTAGCAACAAATACCTTGCCTTCGGATCTGTGATAGAAGGTGTACCCAACAGTTTCCTTTGGGTATCCTATGAAGACACATTTCTCCGACTTGGGTTCGAGCTTATCAGGTTTGAAGATTTTTCACACAAGCATCGCAGCCCAAAACTTTAAGAAACGACAACTTGGGTTTCTTGCCAAACCACATTTCGTAAGGTGACATCTCAATGGATTTAGATGGTGCCCTATTTAACGTGAATGCAGCTGTCTCTAATGCATAACCCCAATACGATAGTGGTAAATCGATAAGAGACATCATATATCGCACCATAAAGCATGGTTACGACGTTCGGACACACCATTACGCTGTGGTGTTCCAGGTGGCGTGAATTGCGAAACTATTCCACATTGTTTCAAATGAAGACCAAACTCGTAACTCAAATGTTCACCACCGCGATCAGATTGTAGAAACTTTATTTTCTTGTCACGATGATTTTCCACTTCACCCTGAAATTCTTTGAACTTTTCAAATGTTTCAGACTTATGTTTCATCAAGTAGATATACCCATATCTGCTCAAATCATCTGTGAAGGTCAGAAAATAATGATACCTGCCACGAGCCTTAATACTCATTGGACCGCATACATCGGTATGTATTACTTCCAATAAGTTAGTAGCTCACTCCATTGTTCCTGAGAGTTTTAGTCATCTTGCCCATGAGGCATGGTTCGCAAGCATCAAATGATTCATAATCAAGTGATTTGAAAAGCCCATCATCATGGAGTTTGTTCATGCGCTTTACACCAATATGACTTAAACGGCAGTGCCACAAATAAGTTGCACTATCATTATTAACTTTGCATCTTTTGGCCTCAATATTATGAATATGTATATCACTACGGTCGAGATCCAGCAAACTATTTTCATTGGGTGTATGACCATCGAAGGTTTTATTCATGTAAACATAACAACAATTATTATATGGCTTTAAATGTATAACTGTATTGCAATAAACATGATCAAATCATATTCATGCTCAACGCAAATGCCAAATAACATTTATTTAGGTTCTAAACCAATCCCAAAAGTATAGGGAGTGTGCGATGATGATCATAGCAATCTTGGAACCACTTCCAACACACATCGTCACTTCACCCTTAACTAGTCTCTATTCATTCTAAACTCCTGTTTTGAGTTACTAATTTTAGCAACTGAACCGGTATCAAATACCCAGGGGTTGCTATGAACACTAGTAAAGTACACATCAATAATCTGTATATCAAATATAACTTTGTTCACTTTGCCATCCTTCTTATCCGCCAAGTATCTAGGGCAATTCCACTTCCAGTGACCATTTCCATTGCAGTAGAAGCACTTAGTTTCAGGCTTGAGTTTAGCTTTGTGTTTCTTCACGGGAGTGATGATACGTCCAAAACGTATCTATAATTTCTGCTTGCTCCATGCTTCTTTTGTGTGATATTGCTGTGATATTGATGCACTTCCATACACTTTTGATCATATTTGGACTAACCTATTAACTCAGTGCACCACAGTGCCAGTTCCTGTTTTCTGCTGTTTTTCTATTTCAGGTTTCCCCCATATTAAAAGTGCTCCAAAAATTCCAGGAAAAGTACAGGAAAAATCAGCGTACAGGAAGCTTCGCGAAGAACCAAAGATGGGCCAGAGGGGTGTCAGGGGAGGCCCAGGCGGCCACCTGGCGCGGCCCCACCCCTGGCCACGCCAGGGGGGCGCCTGGGGCCCCTGCTCCGCCTCTGGCTGCCCCCCTTCGCATATATATCCCTCTCGTCCCGAAACCCTCGAGGACAGAACCCTTTTTCGCGATCTCGCCTCTGTTCCGCTGCCGCAGCGCTTCCAAGATCGGGAGCATCAGGAGAACTCTTCCCGGCACCCTGCCGGAGGGGAGAACCACCACCGGGAGCTTCTCCACCACCATGGACGCTTCCCGGATGAGTCGTGAGTAGTCCACCTTGGACAATGGGTCCATGATCAGTAGCTATGTGATGTTCTCCTCCCCTCTTTGCTCTTCATGGTTTAGACCTCGTGAGCTGCCCTACATGATCGAGGCACATATGTAATCTTTCTGCTGTTGCTTTGCTGAGTTTGCTGGGATCTGATGGATTATGAGACTATGTTCAGATTGTGTTTGAGTAATATATTTGATTCACCTCTTTTATATCTTTGTTCTTGAGTAATTCTTGCATGTTCTCCGTTGCTGTTTATTGCTTTGGCCAAGTAGTAGGTAGTAACTCCAAGAAGGAGCGTTATGCTTGATTGTGGGTTCATGCCCCCTGATGACTAGCTTGAGTGACAGAAACATGAGTCTAGGGGATGTGTTGTTGCCACAAGGGAGAAAACAACGGTGCTTGTACTTGCGGGTGCAAGGATTGTTTACTTTACGCAAAGTTCTTTTAATGCAGTTGTCTGTTGCTTTGAGTTTACACTTTGGGTGGGATTCGCAACTTAATACCAGCGAGATGTTCTGGATAGATATCTCAAGGTGGATGATTAGTAGTAGATGCAGATGGATTTCGGTCTACTTGCCTTGGCGTACCGCCCATGCTTTTGAGCCTCTACCTTTCTTTGCAGCATAGTTAGCATTGGTTTGCGCACATAATCCTGTCAATTGCCCAGCTGTAATTTGTTTACCTCGCTTTGCTGTTTTATCGTCTTTTGGGAGAGAGACATCACTAGTGAACATCATGGGACCCCGGTCCATATTACCACCTATTTTTATTTCCTCTATTTACTTCCTATTTTTATTTCCTAGTTGCAGTCATAGCTATCATTACTATCTCTTGTGTTTGATCCTTTGTAAACAACAAGGCCGGAGGGATTGACAACCTCTCTGTACTCGTTGGGAGTAAAGTTATCTGTATCTGTGTGCAGGTCCCGTCAACCGCTAAGTTTCTGGCGCCGTTGACACCTACTTGTCAACCCTCGGAGTCTCACGGGATTCGATCCTTGGTACCTTTGCCAAGGGAAATTTGCTGCTACTCTACATCTCAACCTTCCACTTGGGGTAACCAACGAGGGGCGAAAAGCCATCAAGCAAGTTTCTGGAGCCGTTGCCGGGGAATCCACTCTTCAAGATAGGGGAGTTGCACGCTATCTTTTATCTTTGATTTTTAGTCTTGTTAGTTTACCTTTCAGTTTTTGCTTTAGTGTCCCTTACCAAAAATCACAAAAATAGTTATCTTGCTTGCTGCTACTATGGTTTCCACCGAGAACACCAAGTTGTGTGACTTCACTATTCATAACAACAATGACTTTATCTGCACGCCTATTGCTACACCTGCCACTTCAGCACCTTATGAGATTCAACCTGCTTTACTGAACTTAGTTATGAAAGATCAATTCTCCGGTGCTGGAGATGATGCTGCTTTGCACTTAAATAATTTTGTTGAGCTCTGTGATATGCAAAAGTACAAAGAAGTAGATGGTGATATTGGTAAGCTTAAGCTTTTTCCTTTCTCCTTGATAGGAGGAGCTAAAATCTGGTTTCAATCCTTGCCTAGGAATAGTATAGATTCTTGGGACAAGTGCAAGGATGCCTTTATTGGGAAGTACTATCCCCCTGCTAAAATTATCCAATTAAGGAGTAACATAATGAATTTTAAACAATTGGATAATGAGCACGTTGCCCAAGCTTGGGAACGCATGAAATCTCTTGTCAAGAACTGCCCTACTCATGGTTTGACTACTTGGATGGGTATCCAAACTTTTTATGCAGGCTTGAACTTTACCTCGCGGAACTTGTTAGATTCGGCCGCGGGAGGAACCTTTATGTCAACTACACTTGGTGCTGCCACGAAGCTTCTCGACGAGATGATGACCAATTAATCCCAATGGCACACCGAACGCGCTCCAACAGGTAGGAAGGTAAACTCTGTCGAGGAGATTTCCACCCTAAATGAAAAAGTTGACTTGATAATGTCTCTACTTTCCAAGCAATCTTCTATTGATCCTCATGATGTTCCTTTAAATTCTTTGATTGCTCAAGATCAAGTAGATGTGAACTTTATCTCTAAAAACAATTTCAATAACTATGCTTATAGGAGTAATTTTGGTAGCAACCCTAGACCGTTCCCCTGTAATTCCTATGGGAACAACAATACTTATCCTAGCACCAAGAACTCCACCCCTAGAGATAGAGACATTCCTAGTTATGAGAAACTTCTAGAAATAGAGAAGGCCACTAAGAACTACATGTGCACCCAATATGAACAAAACAAGACCTTCTCGAGGCAATTAGATGAGCATACTGCTATCTTGCAAGACATTGGTAGACAACTGGAGAGCCTAAATATTGAGATTTTTAACCTCCAGACTAGGCTCACCATCACTGAGACCCAAGTTTCCAATATGTCCCACACACAAGCCACTTTGATAAACCAAATGGCAGCTAAACCTGAAGTGTTTGCACCCTGAAGGAGGAAGAAGATAGAATTAAGAGCCTTCCTACCCACCACACTATTGCTACTATCCAAGTTGTTGAGGATATCCAAACTCTTAGCACCCAATGCACTCCTAGTCCCATTGGACCTATTAATGGTGATGCTATGACCTCAACCGTAGAAGAAGAAACTCCTATGACCATAGAAGCTACCAAACAAGTGAGCCTAAAGGACACCACTACCACTTTACTTGATAGTAGTGACCTTGATTTTGATAATTGCACCCTTTCTGAAGTTATTAGTTTTCTTCACAAGATGTCTAGAGATCCCCACACTAGCACACTTAATCTTGCCTTCACGGAGCATATCACTAATGCTCTTATCAAAGCTAGGGAGGAGAAGCTTAGGGTAGAAGCCTCCATACCTAGAAAGCTAGAAGATAGTTGGGATCCTATGATTGAAATTAAGTTGAATAACTTCTCTTGATATGCTTTATGTGATGTTGGAGCTAGTACCTCCGTTATGCGCAAAAGAATGTATGATATGTTTGAATTGAAACCTTTTGATCCTTGTTCTTTTGGTGTTCGTCTTGTTGATTCTTCCGTAAAGAAACCTTTGGGGAAGATCGACGATGTTCTTATCATTGTCAATGACAATTATGTTCCCGTTGATTTTACTATTATGGATATTGAATGTGAACCTTCATGTCCAATTATTTTGGGACGTCCTTTTCTTCGCACCGTTGGTGCTATCATTGACATGAAAGAGGGGAATATAATATTCCAATTCCCTCTCAAGAAAGGGATGGAACACTTCCCTGGAAAGAAGATTAAGTTGCCTTTTGAGTCCGTTACACGGGCTAGCTATTCTCTTACTCTTGATAAAACTTGATCTTCTCTTTTTGCATCATGCCTAGCTTAAAGGCATAAAAGAAAGCGCTTTTGGGAGGCAGCCCACAACAAATTAGGTTTTATTTTGCTTTTGTTGTGTCTTGATGTTTGTTACTACAGTAGCATCATCATTGTATCTTTTCTTTTCAGCTTTGTGCCAAGTTTAGCCTCCGATTGCAAGAAAGTTCAAAAGTTGTGACGTGCTGTCCAGAAAACAGATTATGTCCTTGGACAGAAAAATTCGAATAAAATCACCAGATCATCTTTTTGATCTGAATTTTTTTGACAGCGTGCTCTATACAATTGGCTTTCGAGCGTCTGTTCTGAGTTTTTTGATTTGAGTTGCAGAAGTGCCCCGAAAAAATTATTTACTACTTGCTGGTCTGTTTTTCACAGATTTTGTCATGTTTTGCCTTTTCTTCGTTTTGCAAACCTTGAGCTTGCTTTTTCTTTGCAAAAACCTTTTGGAAATCTTGAGAAACAGTAGCTCTTCAAGATTATTTTTATTTCCAGTGGGGAAAAATTATTTTATTGTGAGTACTAACCTCGCTAATCAGATTATGATGAGTTATGTATGAAGGGAGTTTTCAAGTGTGCGAGGGAAGATGATAAAAGAAGATTCAGGAGGGTCAAACGCTCAAGCTTGGGGATGCCCCCGTGCACCCCCAAGAAATATTCAAGAAGACTCAAGCGTCTAAGCTTGGGGATGCCCCCATGCATCCCCTTCTCCATCAACAATTATCAGTTCGTCTTTCGTTCCACTATATTCTTATCACTTCATGCGTTATGTGCTATGCTTGGAGCGTCTTGCTCTTAGTTTCCTTTTTTTTAGTTTTCTTTAGCTTTGCTTGCTGTTCATAACAAGTTAGAACCCAGCTTTCTTTGTGTGGGAGAGAAACACGCTCCACTTCAACCTAGAACACAACATAGGATTTTCATGCTTATCTTTGCTGTGTGTGTTCTTTGTCTTTCCATAGCTGTTGTCATGTTTAGCTCTTAGTTTTCATGCTTTTCTTTTTAAAGAGCTTTTGTTTAGTTGGTCGCTGAACTCTCTTGAGTTTTCATGTTTATCTTGTTAAGAGAGTTTGCCTGTTGCACTGAGTTGTGTGTCTTAACTTAAAGTAGGTAATTGAGGTTGCTATTTAATTTTAGTAGTAACTTGCAATAGTTTTGAGGTATTGCCATACTATGTCTGAACTTTTGGTGTCAAGAGCTTTAGCCTATTAGTGATAGATGTCGTATTTTGGGCAATCTGTGTTTATTTTCGAAAACCTACAAAATAGTTGAGAACTTTAGCTACTAGATGGATCACTAATCTTTGGAGGGATCGAATATTAGAGTACACTCACGTACCATGAGTCGAGGATGCGCAAGGATAACCAAACCCCCATACACTCCTCCTCGGGGTACTTGTATCTTTGTGAACCTCCTAATTAGATTGAGAGTTACCGATAATAAGTGCATGAGTTCTTCGGACTAATGTGAGTATTCGAAAGTTGACACTTCCACCTAGCCATATTTTTCTAGCCTCTTCGGTACCGTGCATTGCCCTTTCTCACCTCGAGAGTTGGTGCATACTTCGCCGGTGCATCCAAATCCTTCGCACGATATGCTCTGTCATCATAAGCCTCATTATATCCTTCCTCAAAACAGCCACCATACCTACCTATCAAGGCATTTCCATAGCCTTTCCGAGATACATTGCCATGCAACATCCATCTTCTCATGACTAGATCTTCATGTCATACATGCTTTTTGCTTGATCGATGAGCCGCATGCTAGTTGGGCCTTGCCCTAATCATTGCTACATGACGCGCTAGTATCATTGCATATCCTGCTACACCGCCAGAGGCATACATTTGCATACATCATGATAGTTTCATTTTCTTTATGTTGAGTACTTTTGTAAAGTGTGAAAGATCTTCTATACTTCTTGTAATATATAGAGTGTTGCCCCTAAAGTGAGGAAAAGATCCCAAAGAGGACAAAATCAAAAGATCCCAAAGAGGACAAATGAGAGTTAAATAGAAAGAGCCATTGAGGCCACAAAAACATAAAAAAATAGATTAAAGAGAAAAATAAATAAAAAGAGAGAAGGGGGCACACTACTATTCCTTTTGAGAGATCCACACTCGTACTCCATCTTATACCTTGTACTCCATAGAGATTATCATTCATGCATATAGCTATGTGGGGACCTTCACACTATAGAACTTGGCTTGTATATTCCAATGATGAGCTTCCTCAAAAGAGCTCTAGGTCTTCTTGAGCGAGCAAGTTGGATGCACCCCCACTAGTTCCATTGGAGAGCTTACCTTAGCTCATATGTGCATCCGTTGCATGGCAATCCCTACTCCTCGCATCATATCTATCATTTGGCTTTCTCTCGCCTATGATTGTCCTCATTGATGTGAGCCTTTCACACATTTTTTGTCTTCCCCCTTCATCATTTTTCTCTCTTTGCCATCCTAAGTGTCAACTTTCTTGCTTACGCTCATCCATTGCATGAGTGCTCAAAATATCGAAAGGGAGTGGATCATTTTGACCTGTACCTGGCTAGTGGTCTGGGGATGAGTCAAGATAAGATTCCAAAGAAGACCAAGTGTGAAACTTTAGTAGATTAAGTTCTCAACAATACAAAAACTATGTTTTACTCTCTCGTATATCCCTATCCCCTTTCTTGCGCGCAAACACCATTTGGAGACATTCGAGTCACGGACAGCGAGAGCTCTTGCACCTTTATGTTCTTATGTTGCTTGTTACAATGCTATTATAGACTCTTGCTTGTTATGACTTGAATTGAATTACATGCCTTGATTGCTTTACTTAAAAAGTTCTTATATGGTTGGTAGCATGTCACCACAGTAATTATGCTTGTTATCATTTACCTACTCGAGGACGAGCAGGAATTAAGCTTGGGGATGTTGATACGTCCAAAACGTATCTATAATTTCTGCTTGCTCCATGCTTCTTTTGTGTGATATTACTATGATATTGATGCACTTCCATACACTTTTGATCATATTTGGACTAACCTATTAACTCAGTGTACCACAGTGCCAGTTCTTGTTTTCTGCTGTATTTCTATTTCAGGTTTCCCCCATATTAAAAGTGCTCAAAAAATTCTAGGAAAAATACAGGAAAAATCAGCGTACAGGAAGCTTCGCGAAGAACCAAAGATGGGCCATAGGGGTGCCAGGGGAGGCCCAGGCGGCCACCTGGCGCGGCCCCACCCCTGGCCGCGCCAGGGGGGCGCCTGGGGCCCCTGCTCCGCCTCTGGCTGCCCCCCTTCGCACATATATCCCTCTCGTCCCGAAACCCTCGAGGACAGAACCCTTTTTCACGTTCTCGCCTCTGTTCTGCCGCCGCAGCGCTTCCAAGATCGGGAGCATCAGGAGAACTCTTCCCGGCACCCTGCCGGAGGGGAGAACCACCACCGAGAGCTTCTGCACCACCATGGACGCTTCCCAGATGAGTCGTGAGTAGTCCACCTTGGACCATGGGTCCATGATCAGTAGCTATGTGATGTTCTCCTCCCCTCTTTGCTCTTCATGGTTTAGACCTCGTGAGCTGCCCTACATGATCGAGGCACATATGTAATCTTTCTGCTGTTGCTTTGCTGAGTTTGTTGGGATCTGATGGATTATGAGACTATGTTTAGATTGTGTTTGAGTAATATATTTGATTCACCTCTTTTATATCTTTGTTCTTGAGTAATTCTTGCATGTTCTCCGTTGCTGTTTATTGCTTTGGCCAAGTAGTAGGTAGTAACTCCAAGAGGGAGCGTTATGCTTGATTGTGGGTTCATGCCCCCTGATGACTAGCTTGAGTGACAGAAACATGAGTCTAGGGGATGTGTTGTTGCCACAAGGGAGAAAACAACGGTGCTTGTACTTGCGGGTGCAAGGATTGTTTACTTTACGCAAAGTTCTTTTAATGCAGTTGTCTGTTGCTTTGAGTTTACACTTTGGGTGGGATTCGCAACTTAATACCAGCGAGATGTTCTGGATAGATATCTCAAGGTGGATGATTAGTAGTAGATGCAGATGGATTTCGGTCTACTTGCCTTGGTGTACCGCCCATGCTTTTGAGCCTCTACCTTTCTTTGCAGCATAGTTAGCATTGGTTTGCGCACATAATCCTGTCAATTGCCCAGCTGTAATTTGTTTACCTCGCTTTTCTGTTTTATCGTCTTTTGGGAGAGAGACATCACTAGTGAACATCATGGGACCCCGGTCCATATTACCACCACTGATCACACCTTCTATTTACTTCCTGTTTTTATTTCCTAGTTGCAGTCATAGCTATCATTACTATCTCTTGTGTTTGATCCTTTGTAAACAACAAGGCCGGAGGGATTGACAACCTCTCTGTACTCGTTGGGAGCAAAGTTATCTGTATCTGTGTGCAGGTCCCGTCAACCGCTAAGTTTCTGGCGCCGTTGACACCTACTTGTCGACCCTCGGAGTCTCACGGGATTCGATCCTTGGTACCTTTGCCAAGGGAAATTTGCCGCTACGCTACATCTCAACCTTCCACTTGGGGTAACCAACGAGGTGCGAGAAGCCATCAAGTGACAACTTGCTTGACATTCTTCTTGAAGTTCCCCTTCTATCCCTTTGCCTTTTTCTTGAAACTAGTGGTCTTGTTAACCGTGAACACTTGGTGCTCTTTCTTGATTTCTACCTTCGCCGATTTCAGCTGTCAGGACCCCGATCTTAAGTCACACCGATCTAGCTGTAACACGTCATATCACTTTGCGGCCTCATGCACGGTAACCCCACGGGTGCCACCTTACCTGGCCCGGGACCGTTTGCGCATTTTGGCACACGTATATGACAGTGTCGCTACCATCCATATGACAGAGAACCCGGGCCGACATGGCTAGTTATAAACCAAAAGTGGCACTAAATTATAGAGACAGGCATCCATGACCCAGCAACGAACGTGTCGGTCATCAACGTATGAACCCAAGTCGTAGCAAGCTACATGGACTTAAAGGAACAACGCGTGACATTTCCCCTAAGGGACAGACACAGGAACGAAGAAGGACACATGCCGGCCAGCCTACGTGTTCCAAGCAGTAGCAAGCTACCAAGGCTCATTGGAATCACTAGGAGGCATTTCCCTGTAAGATAGGCTACCAAAGGAAAACAACTAGGTGTCGGATCCCACACATACCAAGCATTTCAATCATACACGCAATATGCTCAATATGTGCAAATAAAACATTGCATCACAACAGAACTCTATGACTCAAAGTACTTTATTTAAAAGGCTCCAAGAGCCATACTTAACATATCCATATAGGTAGGGGTCACATGACCCAACACTCAAGTCATACAGTCATACAAGCACAAGCGGAAGCTACATGTCTGAGTACAGACAACTTAGAAAATAAAACAGGCTTAGTGTAGCCTGACTATCTACAAGGCCCTTCACAAGCTCCAGATCTCCGTCTGGGTGTCAAGCTACTCGTCGACGTCAACGTCTATGTAGAACCCATTAGCAGGGGCAGGGTTCTCCTCTGCAACAGTTATTAAGCAAACATGAGTACAAAGGTACTCAGCAAGTCTTACCACAGAACCTATCATACATGCAACATTATCAAAGGGGGTAGTGGAGTTCATAGCAGAATGCCAGCTTTCACCTTGGCTAACCTATACTACAACTCTTAACAGACTGCAAGATGTTATTACGAACACGAGTCCTCTACTCACCACATCAATACAGTACCGAGGATCCTCTTCCGCCATCCTACGGAAGGGCCATCCATGGCACTCACACTTATCTTGAGGCTTTTAGTAGTATCCATCAACTTGTCTATGAACTGTAAGAGTAACCATGTAGTTCGTACCGCGAACAACGGCTATTCGAATAGATTGATAACCCTGCAGGGGTGTACCTCTTCACACACGCTTTCACCACTTATCGCCGTTTACTCGGCGTGTACTCGGCAACCTTCAAGCGGAAGCCCAGCGAGGGTGTCGGCCACGACCTGACTAACTACTCAAGTCTCTCGTCCAGGTGTATCGCCTATTTGGGTTCCATCCGTGGGGAGATCCGGCCGGGGTGTCGCTCACGGCCCCAAATGATGTGTACAGGGTTCCCGAGTCACCAAACGGGCAACCGGTACACCGTGCCACGTACCTATCGCTTCACAACCCACCCCGAGGGTCAGCGTTGTGCACGACCTCCAGTAAGCTATAAACACCAGAAACTAGTTGCAACTCCTGGACAGAGATCAAGGGTAATCAATAAGCCGAGAGGGTCAATTAAGGATCCCAATGTGTGGTAGTAGCTGTAACTTGAACCACACATACAGATCTCAGGTCCTAAGGACGATTCCAATGAAACAACCCACCATGTACTCCTACATGGCCTTTCATCGATACCTTCACCAAGCGTATTCCACACTTCATTCTCTTTATCGGTGTGATCATTTCACTCTGATCCATCACCCAGATGAACCAGACCAGACACAACTCTAAGCATAGCAGGCAACATAACAAATAGCATGGTGGATCACACATCACATGGCTCAATCAACTCCTACACATGCTAGTGGGTTTCAACTATTTACTGTGGCAATGACAGGTCATGCAAGGGAATAGGGTTCAACTACCGCAGCAAGTAGCAGTTCACACGTTGTTTCCTTAATGCAGTAAAAGAGAGCAGGAGCGAGAAGATTGGGTTTGTATCGGAATGATCAATGATTGCTTTCCTGACAAGGTAGTTGTCGGGTACTGCTCTTCAACTGGATACGCAACAGTATCCTCGGGAGCAGGACCTAACACAGAGAATACCGGCCATACAATCATTAACAAACAAATGCAACAATATGATGCATGCTCATGTCATGGCAAGATGCATGTGTGTTGGCTAATGCAACTAAAACCAGAAGGGTTTGAACCTATTTGAATCAAGGATTCAAATTGGAGTTCAAACTAATATTTAAATAAGTGCATTATCATGTTTTTGATGTATACAGCAAGTTAACTTGTTCAAGCATGCATGAAACCGGTGCCATTGGAAAGATTGGATTTTTCTGATCATTTTTCATATATAAATCTTTTCCATCTGAGCTATGGTTGATTTTATATGATTTTTAGAAGTTTTGGGTATTTTCTGGAATTTCCTGAATTATTTTTAATCTAAAAATCCCAGAAAATCCTTTACTGCGTCAGCATGACATCATGCTGACGTCAGGCAGTCAACAGGGCCAGTCCAAGTCAAACCTGACCAGTGGGACCCACTGGTCAGTGTCACAGCTAATTAACTAAGTTAATTAGAGTTAAACTAAAACTAATTAGCTGTCAGTGGGGTCTGGGCCCACGGGTCAGTGACTAAACTAATTAGCTAATTAAAATAAAAAAAACTTAATTAAACTAACTAATTAGCAGAGGGTGGCCCACACGTCAGTGACCCAGGGGTAGTCAACCCCCTGGTCAAACAGGTCAAACTCGTCGGCGTTTAGCCGCCGGCGAGGCCAAGTGCGGCGGCATGCTTCGGAAAACGTCTGTAGGGCACGGCTCGAGCTGTGGCTAGGCGCGTTGGAAAGCCCTTGCTGTTGCGCGTCGGATGGTGGTGGTCGCCGGACCTGGGGTGGCCGGAGACGACGGCAACGAGCTCGAAGGCGGCGACCGGCGTCGGGCGTGTGTGGGGATGCGGCTGCAGGGGCCTAGGCGATGCGTGCGTGGCACCTTTCGCACCTACGCGCTGCGGCGAGTGTGGTGGACGGGTGCCCGTTACCAAATGGTCACCGGAGCATCGTCGGCAGCGAGCACGGCGGCGGTGCGTTTCGGTGATCAACAGAACGGCGGCTACATAGTGCAAAAGGAACCGAGGAAGGAGGGGTTCGACGTAGAAGGTCACTGCGGTGCTAATGAGCTCGACGGCGGGGTCGGGGACGCGCTGTAGCTTCGTAACGGTGGCGAGGTACTCCGGCGATCCGAGGAAGGGGACGACGGCGTCTAGGCGTTGCAGGGCTTCCGGCGGCTCGTGGCTCAGCGAGGAGGAAGGGGGCGATGCGGCGGACCTTCTGGACACACTCACGGGGCGAGGGGGTGGCTCTGGGTGCGGCTACGGCGAGCGGCGGCGACGGCGGCTCGGTGATGGAGGAGGAGAGAGCCAGGGGAGGCGACAGGGACGAGGGGGAGAAGAGTGAGCGGTCGGGGCAGCTGCGTGGCGTCGCGGGGAGTCGTCCAGGCCGTCGGGATGCAGGCAGGCAGGGTGGAGGTGGCCGGACGCGTGCCGGCGTGCGGCGACCACGCGCGCGTCCTTCTAGCGCGAGGAGGAAGGCGACAGAAGAGGCCGTGGGCTGGGCCGGCTTGCTACAGGGCTGGGCCCGAGGTAAGTGTTTCTTCCTATTTTTCTTTTTCCTATTTTCTTTCTGTTTCATTTCTTTTGCAGCTTTGTTCAATTAATAAAAAATGCTAGAACATTTTTATAACTCATAACACTTGTCATACCTACTGTATATAATATGAACAGTAGGAAACATTATAGTTCATGATTATTTGAGCATTTAAAATATTTTATAGCATTTTAAATGCCCAAATTCAAATAACATATGATTTAATCCAAAGCCCTTAGATGTCCTAGAAAATTGTGCACCATTTTTGGCAGAGGTTTAAGACCAAGGCAGAAATGATGAACATTTTTTAAGGGCATTTTGGGTACATTGGAAAATATTTTATCAAACCCTAGTTGTTAGGAGAGGGGTGCTGGGGTTTCTGTTAATCCCATTTCAAGTTTCTTTGAAAGTAAACATGATGCACACTCTAGCTAGGTCCTAATGCAAGTGCTAACTAGGGATGTGACAACTCACCCCCACTTAAAAGAATCGCGTCCCGAGATTCGGGTTCCTCCGGAAAGAGGGTGGGGTACTCAAGTCGAAGACGATCCTCCCTTTCCCAAGTAGCTTCACTCTCGGAATGATGTGACCATTGAACCTTGAGAAACTTGATATTGTGGCGTCGAGTGGTGCGCTCGGTTTGATCAAGAATACGAACGGGGTATTCTCGATATGTGAGATTGTCCTGGAGATCAAGCGTTTCGTGGTCCACTCCGCGGATAGGATCCGAGAAGCAACGCCTGAGTTGAGAAACGTGGAACACGTCATGAACTCTGGAGAGGTGCGGAGGTAGTTCCAGTTGGTAGGCAACTTCTCCTCGTTTGGCAAGAATGCGAAAAGGACCGATGAAACGAGGGGCCAATTTGCCTTTGATACCGAAGCGATGGGTTCCCTTAAGAGGAGTAACCCGGAGGTAAGCCTTATCGCCGACTTCAAAAGTCACAGCCTTATGATGACTATCATATTGGCTCTTTTGGCGAGACTGGGCTGTTTTCAATCTCTCACGAACGATGCGAACTTGTTCTTCTGCTTCCTGAATCATATCCGGGCCAAAGAATTGTCTTTCCCCGGTCTCCGACCAGTTAAGAGGTGTTCGACACCTTCGTCCATAAAGAACTTCGAAGGGAGTTTTACCCAAGCTGGCTTGATAACTATTGTTATAAGAGAATTCGGCAAATGGAAGACATTTTTCCCATTCCATACCGAAAGAAATGACAGAGGCTCGAAGCATGTCTTCCAGGATTTGATTGACTCGTTCCACTTGACCACTTGACTGCGGATGGAAGGCAGTACTGAAGGAGAGATGAGTTCCCATAGCATTATGGAAACTTTCCCAAAATCGTGAAGTGAAAAGACTTCCACGGTCCGAGTTAATCTCCAACGGTACACCATGAAGTGATACTATTCGAGAGATATATAAGTCTGCTAGCTGGCTAGCGGTAATACTCTCTCGAACAGGCAGGAAATGAGCTACTTTAGAGAGGCGGTCGATAACGACGAAGATAGCATTATTCCCTTTCCTGGACCTGGGAAACCCGGTGATGAAGTCCATACCGACTTTATCCCATTTCCATTCAGGAATAGCTAAAGGTTGAAGGGTGCCAGCAGGCCGTTGATGCTCTGCTTTGACTCCACGGCAAACGTCGCAGTTAGCAATGAATTGAGCGATTTCTCTCTTCATCCTAGTCCACCAGAATCTCTGACGTAGATCCTGATACATTTTAGTACTACCGGGATGAATCGTGAGAGGAGATTCATGAGCTTCCTTAAGAATCATTTGTCGTAGTTGTGGTTTCTTGGGTACCACCAAGCGGTTCTCGAAGTACACAACACCTCGATCATCCATAGAGAAACTTCTAGCAACTCCGCTAGCAATGTTCTCCTTGATTCAAGATATGCCTTTATCATACCGCTGGGCAACTAGGATTTGATCCATAAGGGTAGGTTTCGCCACCAAGGTGGAAAGGAATCCTTGAGGAACAATGTGAAGGTTAAGCTTACGAAATTCCTCGTGGAGAAGTGGTTGACCTTGTTGTAACATTAAATTGTTACAATATGACTTACGACTTAGTGCATCAGCCATGACATTGGCCTTTCCAGGAGTGTAAGTGATTCCTAAGTCGTAGTCTGTGAGCAACTCAACCCAACGTCTTTGCCTGAGATTTAGATCCGGTTGGGTGAAGATATACTTCAAACTTTGATGATCGGTGAAGATTTTGCAGCGATTACCAAGAAGGTAATGTCGCCATGTTTTGAGTGCATGGACTACAGATGCAAGCTCTAGATCATGAGTAGGATAGTTATCCTCGTGTGGACGCAACTGTCGAGATGCGTATGCAATCACTTGACGATCTTGCATGAGAATGCAACCTAGTCCTTGTCGCGAGGCGTCGCAGTAGATTATAAAATCCTTGGAAAAATCTGGTGGTACCAGTACAGGTGCAGATGTCAGGCGTCTTTTCAGTTCCTGAAAACTGGACTCGCACTGTGGGGTCCACTCAAACTTTTTATCTTTCTTGAGGAGTTCGGTTAGAGGTTTAGCAACCTTGGAGAAATTCTCGACGAAGCGTCGGCAATAGCTTGCTAAGCCAAGAAAACTCCTAACTTGCTTGACCGATTCAGGGGGAGTCCAATCAAGTACGGCTTGAACTCGCTCGTGATTGACAGCAATACCCTTGCCAGAGATCACATGACCTAGATAGGTTACTTCTGGCAACCAAAATTCACATTTAGAGAATTTGGCATAAAGGCGGTGCTCTCGAAGTTTTGTCAATACCAGCCTTAAATGCTCGGCATGATCTTCCTTGTTCTTGGAGAAAATGAGTATATCATCGAGGTATACCACGACGAATTTATCCAAATACTCCATGAATATAGAATTCATTAACCGAGAAAAGGTAGCTGGGGCATTGGTTAATCCGAAGGACATGACGGTGTACTCGTATTGGCCATAACGAGTAACGAAAGCCGTTTTAGGGATGTCCCCGTTCTTGATTTTGATTTGATGGTAGCCCAACCTCAAATCCATCTTAGAGAAGACTCAGGATCCAGCGAGCTGATCATACAGGTCGTTGATCTTGGGGAGCGGATACTTATTCTTTATGGTGACCAGATTAACAGGTCGGTAATCTACAACCATCCGCTCCGTTCCATCCTTCTTCTTGACGAAGAGGACGGGGCAAGCCCAAGGGGAAGAACTAGGACGGATGAAACCTTTTTGCAAGGACTCATCGAGTTGTTTCTTTAGCTCAGCTAATTCTAGTGGTGCCATCTTATAAGGTCTCCTAGAGATTGGGACAGTTCCAGGGATAAGATCTATCACGAACTCGACTCTCTGTCAGGTGGAATTCTTGGCAGTTCTTCTGGAAAACATCCGGGAAGTCACGGACTACCGGGATATCTTCGAGTTCTGGTAGAGGGCTGGCATTAAGAGAGTAGAGCTGACGCTCAGCCATTCGAGTCAAGACATTGACTATCTTGCCGGATGGATGTGTAAGTTGAACGGTCCTAGTATAGCAATCGATTTTGGCGTAATGAGTTGTCATCCAATCCATACCCAAAATGATGTTTATGTCCGAGGACTTGAGAGCGATTAAAGAAGCAAGGAAAACAAGTCTATCGACAAGGATTTCATTTCCATGGCTTACCCTAGAGGTTTGCCACTTTGAACCAGGAGTTTGAATAACCATGGAAGTAGGCATGTCACAAAAAGTCATGTTGTGCAATCGAGCATAGCTCTCAGATATGAACGAATGGGATGCTCCAGTATCGAAAAGAACAGATGCTGGATGGCAGTTGACGAGAAATGTACCAAGGACGACGTTAGGATCCTCATAAGCTTCTTCGGCAGAAACATAGTTGACATGACCACGTGCAGTGGGGATTGGCTTGACATAGTTCACCTTGCCGGTTGGCTTACCACGGCCAACGGGTTTTCCTGGCTGGTTCTGGGCACAATCACGCATGTAGTGTCCCGGTTCTCCACACTTGAAACATGTCACGGTGGTGGTGCGTGGAGCAAAGTTGGATAGTGGTCCTCCATAGGTCTTGGCAGGTGCAAACTGTTGAGTTGGGCGAGGCGCCTCATAGGATGGCCTCGGTGTATACTTGGGTGGCAGAGCAGTGTTAGGAACCCACACACGGCGCTTGTGAGAGCCAGAGCCGGATGAGGAACCAAAGTCTCGAGAATGCTTGCGGGTGGCCTCGAAGTCGGTCTGGCCTGTTTCAGCACTGATAGCCTTGTTAACCAACTTCTGGAAGGAAGTGCACTCGTGCAGACGCAAATCTCGGCGGAGTTCAGGGCTGAGTCCCTTGCGGAACCTCGCCTGCTTCTTGGCATCGGTGGATACTTCCTCAGGTGCATAGCGTGCCAGGTTAACAAACTCACGACTATAGCCATCCACAGTTAAACGGCCCTGGGTGAAATTGCAAAATTCCTCCCGCTTGCGATCCATGAGACCTTACGGAATGTGGTGTTCACGGAATGCCTCACTGAACTCAACCCAGGTAGTGACTTGGCCAGCAGGACGCATAGCTTCAAAGTTTTCCCACCAAAGACTGGCAGGGCCCTCAAGATGGTAGGCGGCGTAGATAACCTTGTCAGCTTCGGCCACACGGGCAGAGTATAGATTGTGGGTGATACTACGTAGCCAGTCATCAGTATCCAGAGGTTCAGTGGAGTGATGGAACTTCGGTGGACACATCTTGATAAAGTCATTGATTGACACCACGTCGTTCCTCTAGCGGAACCCAGTGTTCTGCTCTATGCGTTCCAGCAGACGGTTGGTCTCTCTCTTGTTCCGTTCTGCTTCAAGCATAACTTCCGCCAAGGAGGGTGGCTGGGGCAGATTTCCATCCCTAGTCCCACTAGCCTCACCCTACTCCTGAGCAGCAGGAGTGTTGCGAGTGTTGACCATCCTAGGAAAACAAAACAACGGTTTAGACAAGGATGGCAAGATTTAACATAGAAGTGCAGAATGTAATGGATGACACGGAATGCAAGGATGTTCATCCGTACGACATGGTAATATAGGAACTGCTATATATACATGAGTGGTCATACTCACCATACAAAGTTTAGTACAAGCCAAGGCTAAAGTACAACTGCGGTGAAGGACGATACATCCCATCAGAGGCATTCCAAGCTCCTATACATTATTTAACTACACCTCCGGAACTCAGTACACACTAAGTCATATTCCACAAGACGCGCAGGACTGTGGAAATACAACTAATACAATACTACTACAACCACGGCCTAGCTCAGACATTCGCGTAGTAATCCTCGTAAAGATTACCACCGTAGCCTGGAAGTGGAACAGATGGATCTTGGAACTCGCGAGCACTCGAAGGCTGTGGACCATAAGGGCATGGGTGTGGTCTCGGTCCCGATGCTGGTGGTAACCGACGCCCACGTGGAGGTGTAATACCCCCAACGTCACGCCAATCCATGCGATCAGGCAGACGAGTCCGCACGGGGTACAAATCCCGCATGTCCAGATATCCGGCGTGCACAGCAGGTGCAAGCCGTGTCAAAGTAGTCCAATGAGCGGCTCGAGTGTTATACAGCTCCATTCGGAGGGCACGGACCTCACGGTCCCTATCCTCCAACATCTGAACAGTAGTCTGAAGCAGTGGCTCTTCATGAGCAGCATCAGTATACAGACCTGTGTAGTAGCCTTCCTCTCCGGGAAGTGAGGCTGGCATGTAACAGAACTCAGTGTTCAGCAACAGGGCATGCCTAGCACGGAGAATGGTCATCATCGAATAAGCAGCATCCTGCACTGCCATCTCGATGGTAATCCCGAGTCCATAAGACCAATGGATGGGATCATTAGCTCCGGGATATGAGGGGTATATCCGGACTGTGTAGAAATACTGACTTCGATTGAAATCCCGGTACTGTTCCTCCACAGTGTATTCAGGATACCAGCGATAACCGGTCTCAGTCATCACACGGACTAGCATGGCCGTGTGACCAGGCACATTAATGCACCGAGTCAAACGAACCACTTGGTGAGGGATGCGGCCAGACATCTGAAACACGAAATAATGCAATTGCATTAGTGTTTCTGGAAGAAATCGGGCAACATAACAACTGTAAATGCTCAAACAAAGATTTGAGACATCATACAAATGATAGCATAGCCACTCAACAATCCATATCAAGGTTCCGGCCCAACAATCATCATACTAAAAGGATAGAAACTGAACTGAGGCTTGAAACCAACAATCCTAAGAGTCTACGGATTAGTAACACGTGAACCTAGTAAGGATAAGAGGCCTAGTCCTAAATCCCCGTAGAAATAATAGACTGACTCAGATCAGAAGGGCATAAGGAAAAGAAGTAAAAAGAGCCTTACGTTCCCTTCCACAATCAATTCCCCTACATATAACTAAGAATTTTTCTAGACTCAACATCGACCAGTTTGGCTTGAGAAACCTACATGCAGTCCAGCTCTGATACCAACGCTGTCAGGACCCCGATCCTAAGTCACACCGATCTAGCTGTAACACGTCATATCACTTTGCGGCCTCACGCACGGTAACCCCACGGGTGCCACCTTACCTGGCCCGGGACCGTTTGCGCATTTTGGCACACGTATTTGACAGTGTCGCTAGCATCCATATGACAGAGAACCCGGGCCGACATGGCTAGTTATAAACCAAAAGTGGCACTAAATTACAGAGACAGGCATCCATGACCCAGCAACGAACGTGTCGGTCATCAACGTATGAACCCAAGTCGTAGCAAGCTACATGGACTTAAAGGAACAACGCATGACATTTCCCCTAAGGGACAGACACAGGAACGAAGAACGACACATGCCGGCCAGCCTACGTGTTCCGAGCAGTAGCAAGCTACCAAGGCTCATTGGAATCACTAGGAGGCATTTCCCTGTAAGATAGGCTACCAAAGGAAAACAACTAGGTGTCGGATCCCACACATACCAAGCATTTCAATCATACACGCAATATGCTCAATATGTGCAAATACAACATTGCATCACAACAGAACTCTATGACTCAAAGTACTTTATTTAAAAGGCTCCAAGAGCCATACATAACATATCCATACAGGTAGGGGTCACATTACCCAACACTCAAGTCATATAGGCATACAAGCACAAGCGGAAGCTACATGTCTGAGTACAGACAACTTAGAAAATAAAACAGGCTTAGTGTAGCCTGACTATCTACAAGGCCCTTCACAAGCTCCAGATCTCCGTCTGGGTGTCAAGCTACTCGTCGACGTCAACGTCTATGTAGAACCCATCAGCAGGGGCAGGGTTCTCCTCTGCAACAGTTATTAAGCAAACATGAGTACAAAGGTACTCAGCAAGTCTTACCACAGAACCTATCATACATGCAACATTATCAAAGGGGGTTGTGGAGTTCATAGCAGAATGCCAGCTTTGACCTTGGCTAACCTATACTACAACTCTCAACAGAATGCAAGATGTTATTACGAACACGAGTCCTCTACTCACCACATCAATACACTACCGAGGATCCTCTTCCGTCATCCTACGGAAGGGCCATCCACGGCACTCACACTTATCTTCAGGCTTTTAGTAGTATCCATCAACTTGTCTATGAACTGTAAGAGTAACCAAGTAGTTCGTACCGCGAACAACGGCTATTCGAATAGATTGATAACCCTGCAGGGGTGTACCTCTTCACACACGCTTTCACCACTTATCGCCGTTTACTCGGCGTGTACTCGGCAACCTTCAAGCGGAAGCCCAGCGAGGGTGTCGGCCACGACCTAACTAACTACTCAAGTCTCTCGTCCAGGTGTATCGCCTATTTGGGTTCCATCCGTGGGGAGATCCGGCCGGGGTGTCGCTCACGGCCCCAAACGATGTGTACAGGGTTCCCGAGTCACCAAACGGGCAACCGGTACACCGTGCCACGTACCTGTCGCATCACAACCCACCCCGAGGGTCAGCGTTGTGCACGACCTCCAGTAAGCTATAAACACCAGAAACTAGTTGCAACTCCTGGACAGAGATCAAGGGTAATCAATAAGCCGAGAGGGTCAATTAAGGATCCCAATGTGTGGTAGTAGCTGTAACTTGAACCACACATACAGATCTCGGGTCCTAAGGACGATTCCAATGAAACAACCCACCATGTACTCCTACATGGCCTTTCATCGATACCTTTACCAAGCGTATTCCACACTTCCTTCTCTTTATCGGTATGATCATTTCACTCTGATCCATCACCCAGATGAACCAGACCAGACACAACTCTAAGCATAGCAGGCAACATAACAAATAGCATGGTGGATCACACATCACATGGCTCAATCAACTCCTACACATGCTAGTGGGTTTCAACTATTGTCACACCCTGCATTTTGGAACATGTTATTTGTAACTTTGAAGCATGAAAATTTGGACCAGCAAATTTTTTTAGCATCATTTGGCTTTTATTTGGAAATTGAGTTTTCTTCATTTGCTTTTTCATGTGCTCATTAAAGTCAATTATGACCTCTTGTAGATTTCATCTCCTTATCCAAAACTTCTGCCCAATGATCATGCCAAGTGTTATATAACAGAATAGTATTTTCTTACAAAATTAATTTGGCCAAAAAGTATTTTATAAAATTAGTTTTTCAAAAACCCCTGAATTGAGATTTGCACTGCAAGTACTTGAATTAGGGTGTGAAAATTATTTCAAAAGGTTTATTTGAGACCTAGTAGTCATAGGACTCCCAGAAACCACAAAGGTATAATTTTAAAAGTTATTTTCCTATTTTATTTAAAAGCTTTTTCTTAAGGACAGAAATGGTCTTTAATAGGGGAAAATTATTTAACTGTTTCAAAAATATTTGCCAAAATTCAGAGAGACTCATAGGACATATATTGTCCATATATAAGAGTTTCAACACTTGGTCATGTTCAAAATAATGGGCTAAACCCTCTAAAACCCTTTCTGGATATTTCAAGCTTTTGAAATATTTACAAAGGAAACTTTCTCCAAAACTTCCAGGGAAATTCTATCATGTCATATATGACATATTTGATGATCTTGCCAAGTCCCATGCCTTGGGAAGCAAGAAAACCTCCTCAAACCCCTTCATAACCATTCTGTCCATATTTGAAGTTTGAGCAACTTTACATTGCCAAACTTGTCCAAATGCTCTCAAACTTGGTGCACATGCTAGAATGGCCTAATAAGGCACCTAGACCAAATGGCAAAAGAATTTGAATAGAGCAACTTGATCAGATCACCTCAAAACCCTTTCTGTTCAAATGCAAATTTGAACAACTTTACATTACCAACTTTTTATCTGGAGCTTCAAACTTTGTGAGCATGATCAATACCCCAAATGATGATGCTACACCAATTGGTGCATCAAGGGGAGATGATTAGCTTGACTCAATCAAGATGAAACTGTTTCTGTTGATTTCTAGGGTTCACCAAAGTTACATTGGCTAGTTTCTCCAAATAAGGCCAAATTTGGTGAAGCACCCTATTTTCTCATGCCTTTCAACCCTGTCAAGTGCCATGTCAAGTGGACTTCATTTACTTGATCAAACACTGATCAAACACCTTCTGCAGAAATTCTAAAACCCTCAACTTGATCACCTTTTCTTTTCTCCATGGCCTCAACTTCTTACCACAGGCTCAATGAGTTACCAGCTACCTCCAGTAACTCCCGCAGCACCTCAGCTCCATGATTGAGAGGTGAAACCCCAGTTCTTCCTTGCTGTTCAGCCAACTTCTACCATGTTACCAGCCCTCTCCCTCTCTCTCTGCATCCCCAGGGCATCCAAGGCCTCAGGGCATTTCTTTACTTCCCCCTCTACGCGATGGACACTGTTGGACACGCTGGAACGGACCAAGCCGGCGAGAGCA
Organism: Secale cereale; assembly: GCA_902687465.1. NCBI lineage: Eukaryota > Viridiplantae > Streptophyta > Magnoliopsida > Poales > Poaceae > Secale > Secale cereale. The sequence goes on along the minus strand of LR738711.1, from coordinate 882,337,217 downwards.
CGCTGATGCCAGTCAAACGCACGCTCTGGAGCGTGTGAACAGTGCATCCCGCACGCTGGTCCTGGCCAATCAGCCTCCCCCGACAACCTCGAGCCTCCCCCTCGCGCCAGTCGAGGCGCCTCGACGTCCGCAACCTCCCCGGCGCTGTCCCCCCTCCTCCTGCGCCCTCCAGTGTACGTCGCCGCACGCGCACCGGCCGCCCGCTTCGGCCATTCCTCTGCCTCACACGCGCGCCCTCCTCTGGCACTCCCCCGCTCCTCTTCTCACCTCTACTGGGCGTGGAGGACGTCCAGGAACTCCCCAGACTCATCCCCGTCACCTCCCGTGCGCTGTAGCGTCAAGCCGGAGCTCGCCGGCGCACTGGACCACGGGTCCCCGCCGAGGCCCTATAAATAGGACCTCCCGAGCCGTTCCAATAGCACCAGCAGCACCTCCTCCTCCCCAGCATCACTCCTGCATCACCAGTTCGACCCCAGGAGGTCCCAGTGCTCGGGATCGACCGGAGCTCCGCCGCGTCGGGCCGCCGGCGATCTCGAGGTACAGGCCTCCCCTGCCTCTCCTTGCACCCGTTTTGAAACCCCCTCGCCTCACTGATCATTTCCCCCCTGTTTCCCCTCTCTGTGGCAGCCGGAAACAGCCGCAGCCACCACCCTCCGACGAGCCTCCTCCGTCCCACCTCATCGCCGGCGAACCAGACTTCCCCTCCGTGCCGCACTACCACCACTACAACCGCGACACGACGCTGAGCTCAACCCTGCCCTCCGTTGCCGTCGCCGTGGCCGGAATCGTCGCCGGTGAGCTCGCCGCCGCCGTGACCGCGGGGTTAGAGATGACAGGCGGGCCCCGCCTGTCATCCCCCCACCTCTCTCCCCCTCCTCTGTGCCGCTGACCCACGGGCCCCGCCCGTCAGGTTTGAAAACCTGACGTGCGCGCGCGCTGGCTCCGTGCGGCTGGGCCAGTTCGTCTGGGCCGTGCACTGTAGCCTTTTCTGGCCCAGTGCACAGGACCCTTTTTCCTTTTTCTTTTCTGTAAATGATTTAAACATTTCTACAGAAAAGAATATTGATCCAAATTAAATATTTCCAACTCCTAAAATCTTGTAATATTCCAACCTATTTAATGGTACTACTTTCACTCAAATCCATAAAACTTTTCTGTACTGTTCAAATTTAAATTCAAATTTGAGCAGTATAACTCCTGTTCAAAAATCAATATATCCTATTCTGTTACTCCAAAACTCCAACTAAGATTTTTCCCCATCTTAGAAATCTCTCTAGTATTTTACAAAAATGAGTTGACATTTTTCTGAGCACTTTGATTTTTCTGTTTCATTTGTATTCTTATTTTCCCGTGGTTATTATGCGACATATAGATCCCGTATTTGACGAAGTTGCTGTGGAAGAAGAAGGAGAAGGACTTGAAGACTTTGAAGACCAAGCCAATCCAGGCAAGCAGCCCTTTGACCATGATACACTTGTTCCTCGGAACCCGTTTGTTTCCGATGCATGATGATAGGGTTACGATGGTAACCTAGATGAACCACCACATGAGGCATGCTTTATTGTTGATCTTGCTATATGCTAGATAACATGCAATAGGTGGCCATGATGCTTATATGATGCATGACATGATCTTGATCTTGTTATGTGCTAGATGACTTGCATATGGTTAGTAGTTATGGAAAGTGATGCATGTGTGACATGAACCCTCATGGTTGAAGTCTTTGCATAAAACCCCGTCGGGTGCCATTTATGCCCGAGGGAGATGATGATGATGAGTTGGGTGACCACTTGATGACGAAGTGGTGTGCCAAGGCAAGTGTGTGTGTTTTGCAAACGGATTGGTTGAAGTTGCGACCGTTATTCCAACCATACATGTGCAACCACACTACCCCTTATGGGACGGGGCTTTATTGATTACTTAGGTCGATACTAGCATGGTGCCCGCATTACTAGTGACGGGGAGACTTGAGGTCTTTCCCGGGACGGGGTCGTACTTGGATAGGCGACCATGACTGTTTTCACAGGGCACCGGACACACCGTTGGTCCCTTCGGGTACGCGTGAACATTGAAATTAGGGCAAGTCCCGTGACCTATTGTTTGTACCCGAAGGCCGTGTGCCAACGAGTGGACTCTATGTTAGTGTCGTCTAAGGAAAGGTAATGACCGGGTGCTTACCCCGGGTACTTGAGGTACCGCGGGTCGTGGATGACACGGAAGTTCCCCGGATCTTGTGGGTAAAGTGCGCAACCTCTGCAGAGTGTCAAACTATTTGAATAGCCGTGTCCACGGTCATGGACAGTTGGGTAACCGCTCTTGGGCTACGTCCAGTGTTTGGGAAACCATGCGTGTGTATGTGAGTCAAGGTGGTGACTTGACTCGATGAGTTGAATCATATTCATGTTGATATCGGTAACCTGTTCTCGAGGTTACGCGAGGTTATTGATGCATAATCTTGATGATAGCATATCGTTCTAGCTTCCTGCTAGATTGTTCATTATTATTCCATTGCATTGTTACCACATCATGGGTTGCTTGCGAGTACATTCAAAGTACTCATTGGCTTGCCACTGGTTATTTAATTGGCCAGGCATGGAAGAACATGAATATGAGGAAGAGTTCTTTGGAGATGAACATGCGAACTAGGACGCTATCCCAGTCAGAATGCCTGTAGGGTTAAGGCAGATGGCATGGGTTCTACCCGTTTATCGAAGACTTCCGCTATTTGAGTTATTTGCTATTCAGCCCGTGAGGCTCTATCTATGTAAGACTTGGCCATAACGGCCTTAATTCGTGTAAGACTATTTGTATGGATGTAAGACTCTTGTTATTTCAGCTTCTGTGTGTTCAGTGAGCATTGATCTCTTGGATCACTGTACACGTGCATTCGGTGATCTCGACTTCCAAGTCGGGGTCCCCACAGAGCTGGTATCAGAGCCATCCTGACTGTAGGAAGCCTTAGTTAGCATGGGCGTTAGTTAGTTGAGACCCCTTTTCAAAACCTTCTGAACCTCTCTTCTTTTCTAAACCTGAGATTTCCTCAGCTTATTAACCCCTCCTATTACACCTTTTTAGATGGCCGCTATTCCCAAATAGCACCTGACCACTGGGTTTCCCCTACTTCTCGAGGATAGCCTCCAGGAGTGTCAGTTCCACCGAGCACCCATCCTCACCTACCTTGAGCATTGGGTGAGCGATACTGAGGTGGAGTACCATGTGGAAGTGATCGTGAAGGCAAACGATCCTCCCACAAGTTGGTTCTTCGAGGGACCCCAGATGGCAACACTACCACTTGCTGTCGAGGCTGCTGCACTCAAGGCACTAACCCGTCTCCGCGAGCTTCTTCCGGAGATGGCAGCCAAGATGGCAACTCGCTTCTTACCTTACCGGAAGGAAGGTGACGAAGAAAGCAGTGCACTAGCCCCTCCACTGATGGAAGGACTCTCGCTTCTGTTCCAGACCTACTTCAGTCTATGTGCCGACAGCTTGGCACAAGACTTGGCCTCGGAATCAATGAAGCTTCGAGAAGAACTTTACAAGACCAAGGCACTTCTTCGTCGAGCTCAAGAGAAGGCAAACCGGATCAAGAAGGAAGGAGCCCCTTCTGGACAATCCGCTATCGCATATCGAGGCGGAAGGCCCTCCGAGGATATATCTTCCAAGGGTGAAGAACCACCTCGGCGACGCCGGATGACGGCAAGGGAATATCGCCAGCTTTTCCCTGCACCACCGTCGAAGCACCGTCGTATCCAACTCCTCCACTCCCCCACTCCCTCCAACGACAAGGGAGCCCAGACAGATGAAGACAAGGAGGAAGACCCAGAAGAGCCGGAATACGCGACCGAGCATTCCGCCGCTTAGGCATTATCCGCTACTCGGATATGCCAGTTGTAACCCCTACGGTAGGATAGGTCGTGTAACCCCTATGCGCAGTCGAGTCCTTGTATGGTTCATATGAAACCATCTAGTATTTGCTTTTGTTGTGTCTGGATGTAAGTCGTAATCTTCCTTCGGGAATGTGTAAACGACTACATCACCCCCTTTGGATTTTTAATGGATGTGTTTTGGCCCCTTGAATGATTTGATTTAGTGTCACACCCACCCCCTTACTAGGCACCCATCTATCTTGCTTTCCCTCTTCCGAGTCATGAGACCTTTTACCGCTCCAACAGGATGCCTGTTGTAACTCGTACTGGTACCTCTACCCAGCAGCCCGAAGCCGGAGCATCCTCTCAGCTAGAGGCAGACCACGACCAAACCAACGACCAAGCTCTACCACCACCTCCTCCAAGCATGGACATGGCTCAGCTTCTCCAAGCTTTCCGAGAGGAACGCCAAGCCAACACTGCAGCTCTCCAGCTGATTGCTCAAGCTGTTACCAACAACCGCCAGCCGGCGGGGAATGGCAATGGACGTTCCACGTTGGCAGAGTTCAAGAAGCATGCACCGCCAACCTTCATCGAGACTGCTGAACCCCTGGATGCAGATGACTGGGTCCGTTCCATTGAGCAAATTCTGGAACTAGTCGGATGCACCGAAGACCGCGAGAAGGTGGCTTATGCAGCCCACTGCCTCGGGGGAACTGCTAGAGCTTGGTGGGATGGATTCAAGGTCATGCATGCTGAGCAAGACATCACTTGGGTGAACTTCAAGGCAGAATTCCGCAAGGCCCACATTCCTTCCGGAATCATGGCTATCAAAAAGCGCGAGTTCCGAGCCCTGAAGCAAGGAAGTGGCACTGTCAAGGAGTACATGCAGAAGTTCAGTGTTCTGTCAAGGTATGCCCCTGAAGATGTCAGCACTGATGCTGCCAAAAGGGAGCGCTTCATGGAAGGCCTTAATCAGACTCTGCAATACTCGCTTGTCGTGTGCGACTGCCCGTCTTTCCCTGACCTGGTGAACAAGGCACTTATGCTTGAAGACAAGCGGCGTGCTTTGGAAGACACTCGCAAGCGCAAGTTGGTCAGTAAGGGAAGTTCCAGCAACCAGAAGCCTCGTCCGTGGCAGTCAGCCCCGGCCAAGCCAACCTATCAGCAGCCAAGAGCTCCTGCACCTCGTGCCAATCCTCAGCCTCAGCAGTATGCCAACCCCAGGCCAGCTTTCAACCCCAATACCAATGGTGGCAACAAGATCAACACTCCAAACCAAGTCACTTGCTTTGGATGTGGTCAGCCCGGACACATCTCCAGGGTGTGCCCCAACAAGAAGCCTGATGCCCCGCGCCCCAATGCGCAGAACCAGGGACAAGGCCGTGGTATGCCACCAAGGAACCCAGCTCCTCGCAATCCACCGAACTATGGGAAGGGGCGTGTGAATCACGTCACTGCTGAAGAAGCCCAGGAAGACCCGGACGTCGTGCTGGGTACGTTCCTTGTCAACTCAGCACCTGCAACTGTCTTGTTTGATTCTGGAGCAACGCATTCATTTTTCACTCAAAGATTTGCATTAAAAAGTGGCATGACCCCTACACCCCTGAATAACCCTATGGTGGTACAAACCCCCGGAGCCGAGATGAGAGCCAAGATAGGCTGTAAAGGAGTCGGTATTACCATTAACGGTGTAGACTACCTAGCAGACCTTATCGTCCTGAGATCGCAAGGCTTGGATGTGATCTTAGGGATGGATTGGCTCAGTAAGCACCAAGGCTTGTTAGACTGTGCCAATCGGACAGTCACTGTGACCAATGACTAAGGAGTAGAAGTCAAGTTTGCCCCCAACTCCTCTTCCGCTCAAGCCGCTAAAGTCAACTGTCTGTCTGAAGTTGGGCTAGATCAAGTACCGGTGGTATGTGAGTATCCTAATGTCTTTCCGGATGAACTACCGGGAATGCCCCCTGACCGTGACATTGAGTTCATCATCGAGCTCGTGCCCGGAGCAGGACCCATCTATAAGAAGCCTTATAGAATGGGGACGGAAGAATTAGCCGAGTTGAAGAAGCAGCTAGAAGAGCAGCTAAGGAAGGGATTTATCCGCCCGAGTGCCTCCCCTTGGGGATCTCCTGTTCTGTTTGTGGCAAAGAGGGACGGTACCATCCGCTTATGCATTGACTATCGTTCCCTCAATGAAGTTACAATCAAGAACAAGTACCCGCTTACCAAGATCGAAGATCTGTTTGATCAGCTCGGCGGAGCCAAGGTATTCTCCAAGATCGACCTCAGATCTGGGTATTACCAGCTGAAGATCAGACCCCAAGATATTCCGAAGACGGCATTCGTAACCAGATATGGCCTGTACGAGTGCACGGTCATGTCTTTTGGGTTAACCAATGCCCTAGCTTACTTCATGTATCTCATGAATAAAGTCTTCATGGAATATTTGGACAAGTTCGTTGTTGTCTTCATTGACGACATCCTTGTGTTCTCGAAGTCGGAGGAAGAGCATGAGCAACATCTGAGGATGGTCCTAGACAAGCTTCGTGAGCACCAACTGTATGCCAAATTCAGCAAGTGTGAGTTCTGGCTGCATAAAGTTGGATTCTTAGGTCATGTCTTGACCGAGGAAGGATTATCTGTTGATCCTGCAAAGATCGATGCTGTGACCCAATGGCAATCTCCAACGACCGTCAAGGAAGTCAGAAGCTTCCTCGGATTAGCGGGCTATTACCGCAAGTTCGTGGAAGGATTCTCTAGCATTGCACGACCAATGACTCAACTCCTCAAAAAGGACAAGAAGTTCGAGTGGACGCCAAAGTGCGAAGAGAGCTTCCAAGAGCTCAAGAAGAGATTGACCACCGCCCCAGTTCTGGCAACACCTGATATTCACAAGGAGTTCGCGATATATTGTGATGCCTCTCAAACCGGATTGGGAAGCGTTCTGATGCAAGAAGGCCGCATCATAGCATACCTCTCCAGGCAGCTACGACCCCATGAGGAGAACTACGCTACTCACGATCTTGAGCTAGCGGCAGTAGTTCATGCCTTGAAGACATGGCGGCATTACCTCCTAGGGAAACGGTGTGAGATTTACACAGACCACAAAAGTCTGAAGTATATTTTCACCCAAAAGGAATTGAACATGAGGCAGCGGAGATGGTTGGAACTCATCAAGGATTATGACCTCAGTGTTCAGTATCACCCTGGGAAGGCTAATGTGGTGGCCGATGCCTTAAGCAGGAAGGCTTGCTCTTTGAATGTTGTTATTCAGGAAAGGCAGCCAACCTTGTTTAAGGACATCGAACAATTCAGTTTGGAATTGGTCACCCCCGGATTTCTGGATCATTTGGAAGTCAGACCAACCCTGATGGACGACGTCAAGAAGGCTCAAGAAGGACACGCAAGCATCGAAGGTATCAAGAGGAAGATGAAGATGGGCAAGGCCCCAGGATTCTCTGAAGACGAGCACGGGATTGTTTGGTACAAAGGTCGTCTCTGCGTACCAAACAACACCGAGTTGAAGACGCTGATTCTGCAAGAAGCCCACGACACTCCGTATTCCATCCACCCCGGAGGAACCAAGATGTACCAAGACTTGAAGGCACGATTCTGGTGGCACGGTATGAAGAGAGAGATTGCAACCTATGTTGCAAAGTGTGATGTGTGCCAAAGGGTCAAGGCTGAGTATCAGCGACCTGCTGGATTGCTTCAACCACTCAAGGTCCCTGAGTGGAAGTGGGATAAAGTCGGAATGGACTTCATCACTGGATTACCAAGGTCGAATAGAGGACATGACTCTATCTGGGTCATAGTCGATCATTTGACCAAGGTGGCTCATTTCATTCCTGTCAAGACTACCTACTCTGGCAACCAGCTGGCAACTCTCTATATCAACCGAATCGTAAGTCTTCACGGTGTTCCCAAGGAGATTGTGTCAGATCGAGGCACCCAGTTCACTTCAAGGTTCTGGAAGCGATTCCAAGAAGCCTTGGGAACCAAGTTGTCTTTCAGCACAGCTTTCCACCCACAGACCGGAGGTCAAACTGAGCGAGTCAATCAGATTCTCAAAGACATGCTCCGAGCCTGTGTCCTGGCGTATGGAGCCAAGTGGGAAGACTGTCTCCCTTTTGCCGAGTTCTCCTATAACAACAGTTACCAGTCAAGCCTTCAGATGGCACCATTTGAGGTGTTGTACGGACGCAGATGCCGCACACCCCTCAATTGGTCAGAGACTGGAGAAGGACTAGTCTTTGGACCGGATATTCTCCGCGCAGCAGAAGAGCAAGTCCAACTAGTCAGAGAGCGATTAAAGGCAGCCAAGTCAAGGCAGAAGAGTTATGCTGACACTCGACGCCGAGACATGAGTTTCCGTGTCGGAGATCATGTGTACCTGCGGGTAACTCCTCTGAAGGGAACTAAGCGTTTCCACGTCAAGGGGAAGCTCGCGCCAAGGTTCATTGGCCCTTTCAAGATCACCGACCGACGAGGAGAAGTGGCTTATCTGTTGGAACTACCACCTGAGCTATCCGATGTGCACAATGTGTTCCATGTGTCACAACTCCAGAAATGTCTCCAAGTTCCAGACAAGCCCAGTCTCTACAAGGATGTGGATCACCAAGCCATTGATCTGCAGCCTGATTTGACCTACCGCGAGAAGCCCATTCGCATTCTGGACGAAGCAGAACGACGTACGCGGAGCCGTACCATCAAGTACTTCAAGGTCCAGTGGAGCAACCACACCGAAGCAGAAGCAACCTAGGAACGAGAAGACTATCTTAGATCCAAGTTTCCCGATCTCTTTTAAGCCCTAGTTTAGGAATCTCGGGGACGAGATTCTTGTAAGGGGGGTAGGTCTGTCACACCCTGCATTTTGTAACATGTTATTTGTAACTTTGAAGCATGAAAATTTGGACCAGCAATTTTTTTTAGCATCATTTGGCTTTTATTTGGAAATTGAGTTTTCTTCACTTGCTTTTTCATGTGCTCATTAAAGTCAACTATGACCTCTTGTAGATTTCATCTCCTTATCCAAAACTTCTGCCCAATGATCATGCCAAGTGTTATATAACAGAATAGTATTTTCTTACAAAACTAATTTGGCCAAAAAGTATTTTAAAAATTAGTTTTTCAAAAACCCCTGAATTGAGATTTGCACTGCAAGTACTTGAATTAGGGTGTGAAAATTATTTCAAAAGGTTTATTTGAGACCTAGTTGTCATAGGACTCCCAGAAACCACAAAGGTATAATTTTAAAAGTTATTTTCCTATTTTATTTAAAAGATTTTTCTTAAGGCCAGAAATGGTCTTTAATAGGGGAAAATTATTTAACTGTTTCAAAAATATTTGCCAAAATTCAGAGAGACTCATAGGACATATATTGTCCATATATAAGAGTTTCAACACTTGGTCATGTTCAAAATAATGGGCTAAACCCTCTAAAACCCTTTCTGGATATTTCAAGCTTTTGAAATATTTACAAAGGAAACTTTCTCCAAAAATTCCAGGGAAATTCTATCATGTCATATATGACATATTTGATGATCTTGCCAAGTCCCATGCCTTGGGAAGCAAGAAAACCTCCTCAAACCCCTTCATAACCATTCTGTCCATATTTGAAGTTTGAGCAACTTTACATTGCCAAACTTGTCCAAATGCTCTCAAACTTGGTGCACATGCTAGAATGGACTAATAAGGCACCTAGACCAAATGGCACAAGAATTTGAATAGAGCAACTTGATCAGATCACCTCAAAACCCTTTATGTTCAAATGCAAATTTGAACAACTATACATTACCAACTTTTTATCTGGAGCTTCAAACTTTGTGAGCATGATCAATACCCCAAATGATGATGCTACACCAAGTGGTGCATCAAGGGGAGATGATTAGCTTGACTCAATCAAGATGAAACTATTTCTGTTGATTTCTAGGGTTCACCAAAGTTACATTGGCTAGTTTCTCCAAATAAGGCCAAATTTGGTGAAGCACCCTATTTTCTCATGCCTTTCAACCCTGTCAAGTGCCATGTCAAGTGGACTTCATTTACTTGATCAAACACTGATCAAACACCTTCTACAGAAATTCTAAAACCCTCAACTTGATCACTTTTTCTTTTCTCCATGGCCTCAACTTCTTACCACAGGCTCAATGAGTTACCAGCTACCTCCAGTAACTCCCCCAGCACCTCAGCTCCACGATTGAGGGGTGAAACCCCAGTTCTACCTTGCTGTTCAGCCAACTTCTACCATGTTACCAGCCCTCTCCCTCTCTCTCTGCATCCCCAGGGCATCCAAGGCCTCAGGGCATTTCTTTACTTCCCCCTCTATGCGCTGGACACTGTTGGACACGCTGGAACGGACCAAGCCGGCGAGAGCACGCTGATGCCAGTCAAACGCACGCTCTGGAGCGCGTGAACAGTGCATCCCGCACGCTGGTCCTGGCCAATCAGCCTCCCCCGACAACCTCGAGCCTCCCCCTCGCGCCAGTCGAGGCGCCTCGACGTCCGCAACCTCCCCGGCGCTGTCCCCCCTCCTCCTGCGCCCTCCAGTGAACGTCGCCGCACGCGCACCGGCCGCCCGCTTCGGCCATTCCTCTGCCTCACACGCGCGCCCTCCTCTGGCACTCCCCCGCTCCTCTTCTCACCTCTACTGGGCGTGGAGGACGTCCAGGAACTCCCCAGACTCATCCCCGTCACCTCCCGTGCGCTGTAGCATCAAGCCGGAGCTCGCCGGCGCACTGGACCACGGGTCCCCGCCGAGGCCCTATATATAGGACCTCCCGAGCCGTTCCAATAGCACCAGCAGCACCTCCTCCTCCCCAACATCACTCCTGCATCACCAGTTCGACTCCAGGAGGTCCCAGTGCTCGGGATCGACCGGAGCTCCGCCGCGTCGGGCCGCCGGCGATCTCGAGGTACAGGCCTCCCCTGCCTCTCCTTGCACCCGTTTTGAAACCCCCTCGCCTCACTGATCATTTCCCCCTGTTTCCCCTCTCTGTGGCAGCCGGAAACAGCCGCAGCCACCACCCTCCGACGAGCCTCCGCCGTCCCACCTCGTCGCCGGCGAACCAGACTTCCCCTCCGTGCCGCACTACAACCACTACAACCGCGACACGACGCTGAGCTCAACCCTGCCCTCCGTTGCCGTCGCCGTGGCCGGAATCGTCGCCGGTGAGCTCGCCGCCGCCGTGACCGCGGGGTTAGAGATGACAGGCGGGCCCCGCCTGTCATCCCCCCACCTCTCTCCCCCTCCTCTGTGCCGCTGACCCACGGGCCCCGCCCGTCAGGTTTGAAAACCTGACGTGCGCGCGCGCTGGCTCCGTGCGGCTGGGCCAGTTCGTCTGGGCCGTGCACTGTGGCCTTTTCTGGCCCAGTGCACATGACCCTTTTTCCTTTTTCTTTTCTGTAAATGATTTAAACATTTCTACAGAAATGAATATTGATCCAAATTAAATATTTCCAACTCCTAAAATCTTGTAATATTCCAACCTATTTAATGGTACTACTTTCACTCAAATCCATAAAACTTTTCTGTACTGTTCAAATTTAAATTCAAATTTGAGCAGTATAACTCCTGTTCAAAAATCAATATATCCTATTCTGTTACTCCAAAACTCCAACTAAGATTTTTCCCCATCTTAGAAATCTCTCTAGTATTTTACAAAAATGAGTTGACATTTTTGTGAGCACTTTGATTTTTCTGTTTCATTTGTATTCTTATTTTCCCGTGGTTATTATGCGACATATAGATCCCGTATTTGACGAAGTTGCTTTGGAAGAAGAAGGAGAAGGACTTGAAGACTTTGAAGACCAAGCCAATCCAGGCAAGCAGCCCTTTGACCATGATACACTTGTTCCTCAGAACCCGTTTGTTTCCGATGCATGATGATAGGGTTACGATGGTAACCGAGATGAACCACCACATGAGGCATGCTTTATTGTTGATCTTGCTATATGCTAGATAACATGCAATAGGTGGCCATGATGCTTATATGATGCATGACATGATCTTGATCTTGCTATGTGCTAGATGACTTGCATATGGTTAGTAGTTATGGAAAGTGATGCATGTGTGACATGAACCCTCATGGTTGAAGCCTTTGCATAAAACCCCGTCGGGTGCCATTTATGCCCGAGGGAGATGATGATGATGAGTTGGGTGACCACTTGATGACGAAGTGGTGTGCCAAGGCAAGTGTGTGTGTTTTTCAAACGGATTGGTTGAAGTTGCGACCGTTATTCCAACCATACATGTGCAACCACACTACCCCTTATGGGACGGGGCTTTATTGATTACTTAGGTCGATACTAGCATGGTGCCCGCATTACTAGTGACGGGGAGACTTGAGGTCTTTCCCGGGACGGGGTCGTGCTTGGATAGGCGACCATGACTGTTTTCACAGGGCACCGGACACACCGTTGGTCCCTTCGGGTACGCGTGAACATTGAAATTAGGGCAAGTCCCGTGACCTATTGTTTGTACCCGAAGGCCGTGTGCCAACGAGTGGACTCTATGTTAGTGTCGTCTAAGGAAAGGTAATGACCGGGTTCTTACCCCGGGTACTTGAGGTACCGCGGGTCGTGGATGACACGGAAGTTCCCCGGATCTTGTGGGTAAAGTGCGCAACCTCTGCAGAGTGTCAAACTATTCGAATAGCCGTGTCCACGGTCATGGACAGTTGGGTAACCGCTCTTGGGCTACGTCCAGTGTTTGGGAAACCATGCGTGTGTATGTGAGTCAAGGTGGTGACTTGACTCGATGAGTTGAATCATATTCATGTTGATATCGGTAACCTGTTCTCGAGGTTACGCGAGGTTATTGATGCATAATCTTGATGATAGCATATCGTTTTAGCTTCCTGCTAGATTGTTCATTATTATTCCATTGCATTGTTACCACATCATGGGTTGCTTGCGAGTACATTCAAAGTACTCATTGGCTTGCCACTGGTTATTTAATTGGCCAGGCATGGATGAACAGGAATATGAGGAAGAGTTCTTTGGAGACGAACATGCGAACTAGGACGCTATCCCAGTCAGAATGCCTGTAGGGTTAAGGCAGATGGCATGGGTTCTACCCGTTTATCGAAGACTTCCGCTATTTGAGTTATTTGCTATTCAGCCCGTGAGGCTCTATCTATGTAAGACTTGGCCATAATGGCCTTAATTCGTGTAAGACTATTTGTATGGATGTAAGACTCTTGTTATTCCAGCTTCTGTGTGTTCAGTGAGCATTGATCTCTGGGATAACTGTACATGTGCATTCGGTGATCTCGACTTCCAAGTCGGGGTCCCCACAACTATTTACTGTGGCAATGACAGGTCATGCAAGGGAATAGGGTTCAACTACTGCAGCAAGTAGCAGTTCACACACTGTTGCCTTAATGCAGTAAAAGAGAGCAGGAGCGAGAAGATTGGGTTTGTATCGGAATGATCAATGATTGCTTGCCTGACAAGGTAGTTGTCGGGTACTGCTCTTCAACTGGATACGCAACAGTATCCTCGGGAGCAGGACCTAACACAGAGAATACCGGCGATACAATCATTAACAAACAAATGCAACAATATGATGCATGCTCATGTCATGGCAAGATGCATGTGTGTTGGCTAATGCAACTAAAACCAGAAGGGTTTGAACCTATTTGAATCAAGGATTCAAATTGGAGTTCAAACAAATATTTAAATAAGTGCATTATCATGTTTTTGATGTATACAGCAAGTTAACTTGTTCAAACATCCATGAAACCAGTTCCATTGGAAAGATTGGATTTTTCTGATCATTTTTCATATATAAATCTTTTCCATCTGAGCTATGGTTGATTTTATATGATTTTAGAAGTTTTGGGTATTTTCTGGAATTTCCTGAATTATTTTTAATCTAAAAATCCCAGAAAATCCTTTACTGCGTCAGCATGACATCATGCTGACGTCAGGCAGTCAACAGGGCCGGTCCAAGTCAAACCTAATCAGTGGGTCCCACTGGTCAGTGTCACGTTAAACTAAAACTAATTAGCTGTCAGTGGAGCCTAGGCCCACGGGTCAGTGACTAAACTAATTACCTAATTAAAATAACCGAAACTTAATTAAACTAACTAATTAGCAGAGGGTGGCCCACACGTCAGTGACCCAGGGGTAGTCAACCCCCTGGTCAAACAGGTCAAACTCACCGGCGTTTAGCCGCCGGCGAGGCCAAGTGCGGCGGCGTGCTTCGGAAAACGTCTGTAGGGCACGGCTCGAGCTGTGGCTAGGTGCGTTGGAAAGCCCTTGCTGTTGCGCGTCGGATGGTGGTGGTCGCCGGACCTGGGGTGGCCGGAGACGACGGCAACGAGCTCGACGGTGGCGACCGGCGTCGGGCGTGTGTGGGGATGCGGCTGCAGGGGCCTAGGCGATGCGTGCGTGGCACCTTTCGCACCTACGCGCTGCGGCGAGTGTGATGGACGGGTGCCCGTGACCAAATGGTCACCGGAGCATCGTCGGCGGTGAGCACGGCGGCGGTGCATTTCGGTGATCAGCTACATAGTGCAAAAGGAACGGAGGAAGGAGGGGTTCGACGTAGAAGCTCACTGCGGTGCTAATGAGCTCGACGGCGGGGTCGGGGACGCGCTGTAGCTTCGTAACGGCGGCGAGGTACTCCGGCGATCTGAGGAAGGGGATGATGGCGTGTAGGCGTTGTAGGGCTTCCGGCGGCTGGTGGCTCAGCGAGGAGGAAGAGGGCGACGCGGCGGACCTTCTGGACACACTCACGGGGCGAGGGGTTGGCTCTGGGTGCGGCTACGGCGAGCGGCGGCGACGGCGGCTCGGTGATGGAGGAGGAGAGAGCCAGGGGAGGCGACAGGGACGAGGGGGAGAAGAGTGAGCGGTCGGGGCAGTTGCGTGGCGTCGCGGGGAGTCGTCCAGGCCGTCGGGATGCAGGCAGGCAGGGTGGAGGTGGCCGGACGCGTGCCGGCGTGCGGCGACCACGCGCGCGTCCTTCTGGCGCGAGGAGGAAGGCGACAGAAGAGGCCATGGGCTGGGCCGGCTTGCTACAGGGCTGGGCCCGAGGTAAGTGTTTCTTCCTGTTTTTCTTTTTCCTATTTTCTTTCTGTTTCATTTCTTTTGCAGCTTTGTTCAATTAATAAAAAATGCTAGAACATTTTTATAACTCATAACACTTGTCATACCTACTGTATATAATATGAACAGTAGGAAACATTATAGTTCATGATTATTTGAGCATTTAAAATATTTTATAGCATTTTAAATGCCCAAATTCAAATAACATATGATTTTATCCAAAGCCCTTAGATGTCCTAGAAAATTGTGCACCATTTTTGGCAGAGGTTTAAGACCAAGGCAGAAATGATGAACATTTTTGAAGGGCATTTTGGGTACATTGGAAAATATTTTATCAAACCCTAGTTGTTAGGAGAGGGGTGCTGGGGTTTCTGTTAATCCCATTTCAAGTTTCTTTGAAAGTAAACATGATGCACACTCTAGCTAGGTCCTAATGCAAGTGCTAACTAGGGATGTGACATCAGCATCGCGAAGAGCTCGAGAATTACTTTCGTCATCCCTTGCATATTATAGCTCATCACGAAGTTCTAGTAACTTGGTGATAGTGAGTAAAGAACTTTGTCAATTACTATCTTATTTGGAAGATTAACTCCCACTTGATTCAAGCAATTATAGTACCCAGACAATATGAGCACATGCTCACTGGTTGAGCTATTCTCCTCCATCTTGTAGGCAAAGTACTGTCAGAGGTATCATACCTCTTGACACGGGCATGAGTATGAAATACTAATTTCAGCTCTTGGAACATCTTATATGCTCTGTGGCGTCGAAAACATTTTTCAAGTCCCGGTTCTAAGACGTAAAGCATGGTGCACTAAACTATCAATTAGTCATCATACCAAGCTTGTCAAAACGTTCATAACGTGTGCATATGCTCCTGCAATAGGTCTGTCACCTAGCGGTGCATCAAGGACATAATTCTTCTGTGCAGCAATGAGGATAATCCTCAGATCACGGATCTAGTCACTATCATTGCTACTGACATCTTTCAACTTAGTTTTCTCTAGGAACATATAAAAACATAGGGGAGCAACAATGTGAGCTATTGATCTACAACATAATTTGCAAATACTATCAGGACTAAGTTCATGATAAATTAAAGTTCAATTAATCATATTACTAAAGAACTCCCACTTAGATAGACATCCCTCAAGTCATCTAAATGGTCACGTGATCCAAATCAACTAAACCATGTCCGATCATCACGTGAGATGGTGTAGTTTTCAATGGTGAACATCTTATGTCGATCATATTTACTATATGATTCATGCTCGACCTTTTGGTCTCCAGTGTTCCGAGGCCATGTCTGTACATGCTAGGCTCGTCAAGTTTAACCCAAGTATTTTGCATGTGCAAAACTGTCTTATACCCGTTGTATTTGAACGTAGAGCTTATCATACCCGATAATCATGTGGTGTCTCGGCACGACGAACTTTCGCAACGGTGCATACTCAGGGAGAACAATTGTACCTTGAAATTTTGTGTAAGGGATCATCTTATAATGCTACCGCCGTATTAAGCAAATTAAGAAGCATAATAAGATAAACATCACATGCAATCAAAATATGTGACATGATATGGCCATCACCATCTTGTGCTTTTGATCTCCATCTCCAAAGCATCGTCATGATCTCCATCGTCAGCGGCTTGACACCATGATCTTCATCATAGCGTTGTGGTCGTCTCGCCAACTATTGCTACTACTACTATCGCTAATTCATAGTGATAAAGTAAAGCAATTGCATGATTTTCACAATTCATACAATAAAGAGACAACCATAAGGCTCCTGCCGGTTGTCGATAATTTAAAAAACATGATCATATCATACAATAACGTATAACTCATCATGTCTTGACCATATCACATCATAACATGCCCTATAAAAACAAGTTAGACGTGCTCTACTTTGTTGTTGCAAGTTATACGTGGCTGCTATGGGCTTAGCAAGAACCGTTCTTACATACGCATCAAAACCACACCGATTTTTCGTCAAGTGTGTTGTTTTAACCGTCACAAGGATCGGGCGTAGTCATACTCGATTCAACTAAAGTGAGAGAGACATACACCCACCGGTCACCTTTAAGCAACGAGTGCTTGTAACGGTGAAACGAGTCTCGCGTAAGCGTACGCGTAATGTTGGTCCGGGCCGCTTCATCTCACAATACCGCTGAATCAAAGTATGACATGCTGGTAAGCAGTATGACTATTATCGCCCAGAACTCATTATGTTCTACTCGTGCATATCATCTACACATAGACCTGGCTCTGATACCACTGTTGGAGAACGTAGTATTTAAAAAAAACCTACGATCACACAAGATCTATTAGGAGAAGCATAGCAACGAGCAGGGAGAGTGTGTCCGCGTACCCTCATAGACCAAAATCGGAAGCGTTTAGTAACGCGGTTCATGTAGTCGAACGTCTTTGCGATCCAACCGATCAAGCACCGAACACAGGGCACCTCCGTGATCTGCACATGTTCAGCTCGGTGACGTCCCTCGTAATCTTGATCCAGTTGAGGCCGAGGGAGAGTTTCGTTAGCATGATGGCGAGGTAACGATGATGATACATTTACCGACGCAGGGCTTCGCCTAAGCATTGCAATGATATGACCGAGGTGTGTAAAAGTGGAGGGGGGCACCGCACGCGGCTAAAACAATTGTCAACTTGTGTGTTCTAGGGGTACCCCCTGGCCATGTATATAAAGGAGCAAGGGGAGGGGGGCTGGTGGCCTCATACGGTGTGCCCCAAGGGGGGAATCCTACTCCTACTAGAAGTAGGTTCTCCTTTCCTAATTGGAGTAGGAGAAGAAGGAAGAGGGAGAGGGAGAGAAGGAAAGGGGGCCGGCCCCCTCCCCAATTCAGATTGGGCTTGGGGGTGCGCGCCTCCCACTTGGCCGCCTCCTCCTCTCTTCCACCATGGCCCATTAAGGCCAGTTAACTCCCTGGGGGGTTCCAGTAACCCCACGGTACTCCAGTAAATATCCGATACACCTCGAAACCATTCCGGTGTCCGAATATAGTCATCCAATATATCAATCTTTATGTCTCGGCCATTTTGAGACTCCTCGTCATGTCCGTGATCTCATCCAGGACTCCGAACAACCTTCGGTACATCAAAACACATAAACTCATAATACCGATTGTTATCGAACGTTAAGCGTGCGGACCCTACGGGTTCGAGAACTATGTAGACATGACTAAGACACATCTCCGGTCAATAACCAATAGCGGAACCTAGATACTCATATTGGCTCCTACATATTCTACGAAGATCTTTATCGGTCAAACCGCACAACAACATACGTTGTTCCCTTTGTCATCGGTATGTTACTTGCCCGAGATTTGATCCTCGGTATCATCATACCTAGTTCAATCTCGTTACCGAAAAGTCTCTTTACTTGTCCCATAATACATCATCTTGTGAATAACTCATCAGTCATTTGCTTGCAAGGCTTATTATGATGTGTATTCCCGAGAGGGCCCAGAGATACCTCTCCGACACTCGAAGTGACAAATCCTAATCTTGATCTATGCCAACACCACAAACACTTTCGGAAACACCTGTAGAGCATCTTTATAATCACCCAGTTACGTTGTGACGTTTGATAGCACACAAGGTGTTACTCCGGTATTCGGGAGTTGCATAATCTCATAGTCAGAGGAACATGTATAAGTCATGAAGAAAGCAATAGCACTAAAACTAAACGATCATAATGCTAAGCTAACAGATGGGTCTTGTCCATCACATCATTCTCCTAATGATGTGATCCCGTTGATCAAATGACAACACATGTATATGGTTAGGAGACACAACCATCTTTGATTAACAAGCTAGTCTAGTAGAGGCATACTAGGGACACTCTATCTTGTCTATGTATTCACACATGTATCAAGTTTCCGGTTAATACAATTCTAGCATGAATAATAAACATTTATCATGATATAAAGAAATATATATAACAACTTTATTATTGCCTCCAGGGCCTATTTCCTTCATGAAGTAGGCTGGGGCATTGGTCAATCCAAATGACATGACCGTGTACTCGTACAAGCCATATCGGGTTACAAATGTCGTCTTCCTAATATCTTGTGGTCTGATCTTTAGCTAATAGTACCTAGACCTAAGGTCGATCTTGGAGAATACCTTGGCTCCATTGAGGTGATCAAACAGATCTTCAATCTTGGGAAGTGGATACTTGTTCTTGATTGTGACTTTGTTAAGGGAACGATAGTCAACACATAATCGGATGGTTCCGTCCCTTTTTTGCCACAAACAAAACAAAAGATCCCCAAGGGGAGGCACTAGGGCGGATGAATCCCTTCCTCAACTGCTCTGTTAGCTGCTCTTTCAACTCTGCTAACTCCTCTGATCCCATTCTATAAGGCTTCTTATAGACGGGTCATGCTCTGGGCATGAGCTCAATAACGAACTCGATGTCACGGCCAAGAGGCATTCCCGGTAGCTCATCAAAAAAACATCGGGGTACTCGCATACTACTAGCACTTGCTCCAATCCAACTTTAGACAAACAGTTGACTTGGGTGACTTGAGCAGAGGAGGGGTTGGTGGTAAACTTAACTTCGACTCCTTGGTCGTTGGTCACTGTGACAGTCCGGTTGGCACAATCTAACAAGCGTTGGTGCTTGATGAGCCAATCCATTCCTAAGATCACATCCAAGCCTTGTGATCTCAAGATGATAAGGTCTGCTAGGAACTCTACCCCGTTAATGATGATCCCGACTCCTTTACAACCTATCTTGGCTCTCATATCTACTCCGGGGGTTTCTACCACCATGGGATTATTCAGGGGTGTAGGGGTCATGCCACATTTTAATGCAAAATTTTGGATGACAAATGAACGCGTGGCTCCAGAATCAAACAAGATAGTTGTAGGTGCTGAGTTGACAAGGAACGTACCCAGCACAACGTCCGGGTCTTCCTGAGCTTCTTCTATAGTGACATGGTTTATACGCCCCTTGCCATTATTCGGCGGGTTGCGGGGAGCTTGGTTCCTTGGTGGCATTTCGTGGCCTTGCCCTAGGTTCTGCGCATTGGGGCACGAAGCATCGGGATTCTGGTTGGGGCACACCCTTGAGATGTGCCGTGACTAACCACATCCAAAGCAAGTGACTTATTTTGAGTTGTTCGTCTTGTTGCCACCACTCTTATTGGGGTTGTTGTAAGCTGGTCTGGGGTTGGCAACTGCTGAGCCTGATAGTTGGTGTAGGTTGCAGGAGCTCTTGGCTACTGACAGGTTGGCTTGACTAGGGCTGGCTGCCACGAGCGAGGCTTCTGGTTACTGGAACTTCCCTTGCTGACCAGCTTGCGCTTGCGAGTGTCTTCTAGAGCATGCTGCTTGTCTTCAAGCATGAGTGCCTTGTTCACCAGGTCAGCAAAGGTTGGGCAGTCACACACAACGAGCAAGTACTTTAGAGTCTAATTGAGGCCTTCCATGAAACGCTCCCTTTTGGTAGCATGAGTGCTGACATCTTCAGGGGCATACCTTGATAGAACACCGAACTTCTGCATGTACTCCTTGACAGTGCCACTTCCTTGCTCCAGAGCTCGGAATTCATGCTTCTTGATAGCCATGATTCCGGAAGGAATATGGGCCTTGCGGAATTCTGCCTTGAAGTCATTCCATGTGATGTCTTTCCTAGCATGCATGACCTTCAATACATCCCACCAAGCTCTAGTAGTTACCCCGAGGCAGTGGGCGGCATATGCCACCCTCTCATGATCGTCAGTGCAGCCGACTAGTTCCAACAGATCCTCAATGGTGCGGACCCAGTCGTCTTCATCCAGGGGTTCAGCCATCTAGATTAAGGTTGTCGGTGCATGCTTCTTGAATTCTGCCAACGTGGAACGTCCATTGCCGTTCCCCGCTGGCTGCCAGTTATTGGTGACAACTTGAGCAACCATCTAGAGGGATGCGGTGTTGGCTTGGCGTTCCTCTCGGGTGGATTGGAGAAGGTGAGCCATGTCCATGATCGGGGGAGGTGGTGGTGGTGGTTCTTGTCCTTGGGTTTGGTCCTGGCTGGCTTCTGCTTGGGTGGATCCTTCGGCTTCTTGCTGCTGGGTAGATGTACCAGTTCGAGTTACAATAGGCATCCTATTGGAGCGATCAAGGTCCCATGACTGGGAAAGATGAGGGAAAACAATATAGATGGGGTGCCTAGTAAGGGGGGTGGTATGACACAAGTTGGTTTTATGCAAGGGCCAAACAAATTCATTAAAATCCAATAGGTCATGTAGTCCTTTACATGTTCCCGAAGGGAAGATACAACTTTCATCAAAACACATCAAAAGCAAACACAACACTAAGTGGTTTCATTTGAACCATTACAAGGACTCGACTTCGCATAGAGGTTACACGACCTATCCTATTGTAGGGGTTACGAACTGGCATATCCGAGTTGTGAATGATGCCTAAGTGGTGGAATGCTCGGTCGCGTATTCTAGCACTTCTGGGTCTTCCTCCTCGTCTTCATCCGTCTGGGCTTCTTTATCACTTGAAGGTGTGGGGGAGTGCAGGAGTTGAACACGTCGTTGCTTTGCCGGTTGAGTAGGGAAGAGATTGCGATAGTCCCTTGTCGTCATACGCCGTCGCTGGGGTGGTTCTCCATCCTTGGCCGATACATCTCCTGGTGGTCTTCCACCTCGATAGGCGATATCAGGTTGCCCAGGAGGAGCACCTTCATTCTTGACCCTATCCGTCCTCTCCCGTGCTTAACGAAGAAGTGCCCTAGTCTCGTGGAGTTCCTTCCGGAGCTTCATCGACTCCTAGGCCGATTCTTGTGCCAAGCTGTCGGCACAAAGGCCGAAGTAGGTCTGGAATCGGAGTGGAAGTCCTTCCTCCAGTGGTGGGGCTCATGCGCTACTCTCATCTTCGCCTTCCTTCTGATAAGGCAAGCAGCGGGTCATTGGCTCGTCTGCCATCTCCGGAAGAAGGTCTCGGAGGCGGGTTAGTGCCTTGAGTGTAGCTGCCTCAACAGCGAGGATTAGTGTTGCCATCTAGGGTCCCTCGAAGAACCAGCTCATAGGAGGATCATTAGCCTTCACGATCACTTCCACATGGTACTCCGTATCGGTGTCCCTAATCCAATGCTCATGATAGGTGAGGGTGGGGGCTCGGTGAAACTGGCACTCCTAGAGAATATCCCCGAGAAGCACGGAGAACTCGGTGGTCAAGAGCTCTTCGAGTACAGCGGCCATCTACAAAGGTTGAATGGGAGAGGTCAATAAGTGGATTATATCTTAGGTTTGGTAAGTCTCAGAAAAGTAGAGAAGTATAGATGGTTTGTAAAGTGGTCTCATCCTAATTAATGCCCTTGCTAACTAAGGCTTCCTACAGTCACGATGGCTCTGATACCAGCTCTGTGGGGACCCCGACTCATAAGTCGAGATCACTGAATGCCCGTGTACAGTGATCCCAGGGATCAATGCTCACTGAACACACAGAAGCTGATTAGCAAGAGTCTTACACAAATTATGACCATTATGGTCAAGTCTTACATAGATAAAGCCTCAAGGGCTTAACATCAAATATAACACAAACAGCGGAAATCCTCGTTGATAAATAGAACCCATGCCATCTACCTCAACCCTATAGGCATTCTGACTATGAAAGCGTCCTAGTTCGCATGTTCGTCTCCAAAGAACTCTTCTTCGAACTCATGTTCTTCCGCGCCTGGACAATTAAATAACCAGTGTCAAGCCAATGAGTACTTTGAATGTACTCACAAGCAACCCATGTGTTTATATCAAGGCAA
Organism: Secale cereale; assembly: GCA_902687465.1. NCBI lineage: Eukaryota > Viridiplantae > Streptophyta > Magnoliopsida > Poales > Poaceae > Secale > Secale cereale. The sequence goes on along the minus strand of LR738711.1, from coordinate 882,314,521 downwards.
CAATGGATGATGTTACAATAAGTAGGTAACCTAGCATCAAGCTAGTTGGAATTTCAACGACATGTCCTATCAACTTGTAAAACATGCATCAATGAACTTTGGTATCCATGTGAATAGGTTACAGATATTAACATAAATAGAGTGTGGATCAACTCTAGCTTAATCAACACGTCAAGTCATTTGCCTTGACTCAAATAGTTCTCATCCACACACACACACACACACACGTACCAAGTTTGTAAAATACTGGACATAGTTTAAGTAGCACCACCCAACTGTCTCCATGACCATGGACACGGCTATTCAAATAGTTTGAAACTCTTCACAGGTTGCACACTTTACCCTCAAGATCTGGGAAGCTTTTGTGTCAACCACAATCCCGCAGTACCCCAAGTACTCGGGGGAAGCATCCGATCACTATCTTTCCCTAGGCGACACTAACATAGATTCCACTCGTTGGTACATGACCCTCGTGTATAAGCATAAAGATCTTGGGACTATGCCCTTTTCATTATCACACATACACGAAGGGCCTAGCGGTGTGTCCGGTGCCCTGTAAAACAGTCATGGCCACCTATCCAAGCACGACCCCATCCCAAGATTGAAATAACGTCACCGCCGCCACTAGTAATGTGGGCACCATGCCAGCATCGGACTAGCTAATCAATAATACCCCGTCACATAAGGGGTAGAGTGGTTGTACATGTTTGGTTGGGACGGTAGACAATCTTAAATCTAATCCATCTTTTACACACACACAAATGCTTGCTTTGGTACACCACTTCTTCCTCAAGTGGTGACCTATAGTTCAACATCTCCCACGGGCATTAGGGGCACCCGATGGGGTTTTCGAAAGAATGTAACCACAAGCTGTTCATGCCATACATGCAACATTATGCATCAATAATTAAGGACTTGACATCGTATCTCCAAGCACAAGGTAGAGCTACGAGTATGGGCATGCATCATTTGGTAATTCACAACAAGTTCATCACCGTCATTTTCATCATCATGCAATCAGAAAAAGGTACCGATGAATAAGAGAGGTATCATGGTAAAAGGGCTGCTTGCCTTGGTTGGCTTGGTCTTCAAAGTCTTCAAGTCCTTCTCCTTCTTCTTCTCCAACTACTTCGTCAAATACGGGATCTATTCTTCGCAAAGAAACAATGAGAAAAATAAAGCAATAGCAAAAACAGAAAAATCAAATTGCACTGAAAAATGTCAACTTATTTTTGTTAAATAATAGGATGAAAACTAAGAATGCAAAAATTCTTAGTTTTGGATTTGGGCTATAGAAACAGGGAAATGGATTTTGTGGGATTTAAGTGCTCAAATTTGAATTTAAATTTGAGCAGTATAGAAAGTGTGATGGATGTGCATGAAAGTTATACCATTAAATATGTGGGAATTTTACAAGAATTTAGGAGTTGGAATTATTGCATTTGGATATTTATTTAATCTAGTGGAATTATTAGTAAACATAAAGAAAAGAAAAAGGCAAAGGGGGTACTGTGACACTGGGTCGGAACGACCATAGTGCAGTGGCCTAGACGGAAAAGAGGCCCAGGCGAGCTAGAGCGGCGCGCGCGCCAGTTTACAAACCTGACAGGCAGGGCCCAACATCAGAGAGAGAGAGGGGAGCAAGGGAGAGGTGAGGTTGACAGGTGGGCTCCACCTATCATCTCCAACCTCGCGGCAGAGAGGCCGGCGAGCTCACCGGCGATGTTTCCGGGCATTGGTGGTGAGCTGATGGCACGCCTGGCTTCCTCGTCATGTCACCGTTCGGATGGTGGTGGATGCAATCACCGGAGTGGCCTGGTTGGCCAACGATGAGGTCCCGCGGCGGAGGAGCTTCGGGCGTCAGTGGTTCTGGTTGTTTCTGGCTGCAAAAGAAGCGGGGAAGAGAGGATTAAGGAACAGTGGGCTGCGGTGGTTCCAGATCGAGGAAGAGGAGCGGCGGAGGAGGTCTATACCTCATGAACGTCGGCGAGCCGAAGCGGCGGAGCTTGAGCTCGATCTCGAGCTCGGCCCCTCTGGAGAGGTGTGGGTGGTGCAAGGGGCGATAGGGAGTGAGAGGGAGCACTGGTGAGGATAGAAGGGTTCGGGGAGGCCTTTAAATTGGTGGGCGATGGCTCACCATGGACCTATGATCCGGCGAGGTCGTTGTCGTCACTACGGGTCACGGGGGCTTGCAGAGATCTGCCAGGGGTGCTCGTGGGGGTGGTCTAGGTCCATGGGAAGGGAGAGAGAGAGAGCGCGGGGAAGGCCGGAGGAACCGCGCGTGTGAGGCCACTCATTGGAGCCCTCGGGCGGCCATGTCACGCATGCTAGGGAGGCAGCAGGAGGGAGTAAGAGCAGGGGGACAGGAGTGTAGCATGTCGTGGACGCCGAGGCGCGTTGGCAGGCGTGCTGAGCAGGCCCGAGGTGGTCGAGCAGCTCGGTCATAGGGCTGCTAGAGTTCTTGGCCGCACTATAGCATGCTCCAGAGCGCGTCCATTGCATGCCAGGGCATTTCTTTGGCAAAGTGGGCGCGGCCAAGTATGTCTGATAGTCGTAGGGGGGAGTAAAGAAGTGGGGAGGGGCATTGGATGCCCTAGATAGCCAGTAGGAGAGGAGGGAGGTTGAGGGCGAGAGAGAAAATGGTTGTCCAGAGAGGGAGAGAGAGGTTATCACCCTTGAGGGAGTCCAAGATTATGGGGTCCTCGGGCATCCGGGATATGTGACGTGGGCCGGACTGATGGCTCGTGAAGATATAAGACGGAAGACTTTCCCTCGTGTCCGGATGGGACTCTCCTTGGCGTGGAAGGCAAGGTTGGCATGCGGATATGAAGAATCCCCGTTCTGTAAACCGACTCTGTATAACCCTATCCCCCTCCGGTGTCTATATAAACTGGAGGGTTTAGTCCGTAGAGGCAACCATAATCATACATACTAGACATGTAGGTTTTAGTCATTACGATCTCGAGGTAGATCAACTCCTGTAACCCCTATACTCATCAAAGTAAATCAAGCAGGAAGTAGGGTATTACCTCCATCAAGAGGGCCCGAACCTAGGTAAAGATTGTGTCCCCTGCCTCCTGTTACCCTCGATCCTTAGACGCACAGTTCGGGACCCCCTACCAGAGATTTGTCGGTTTTGACACTGACATTGGTGATTTCATTGAGAGTTCCACTGTGTCGTCGTTGAAAGGCTCGATGGCTTGCCTTGTCATCAAGGACAATATCACTTCTTGAGGGGCCCTAGTTTCAGGGCAAACCCTCCATCTTGGCGGCTTCACCATGGGTGCTTGTTCGGCCGTTAAGCCGAAAGCAAACCCCCAATCGCCGAAAACCCTCTCTGTATCAGCCCTGAATACTCCAACAAGATGGACCCGGCAAATATATCGTCTTTGAACGAGCTGCTAGATCGCATCGCCGCCTTGGGGTTCTCAAATGACTATGATCGGATCGGGCTTAAACCCGACCAGAGAGAGATTAAAACTCCACCAATCACCCATCAAGTAGCGGTTGTGGAGGAACAAGCTGACAATAACTCTTCTCCTACGTTGAGAACAAATTATGTTCCGATTTTCGAACCTGGAAAACCGAATACCCATCCTTGAGAGGACACTCCTTGTCCTCCGAACACAAAATCGGACATTAAGCCTGAAAATTCACCGGACACTCCGGAACCTGGGCTGGTAACCTCAGAAATTCTTCAAACTCCGGATTCCATAGTGGGTCAGGGTGCGAATTTAAAACCGCCTACCCACCACAAGCAAAATTCTCCAAGTAATTCCGGCCATCCGGACATATGCGACCTAATGCATGTGCGGCAACAGCCTCGGGAGACAGTCCATCACTTTTGTGCCAGATTCCTCTTTGTTAAAAAGAAGGTGAAAGACTGCTGAGACGATGATGCAATTTTAGTATTTTGCAACAACTGTATGGACGAGGAAATCCTTAATGCCCTCAATCGTCGTCACATAGTGCACTTTGCAGATTTGGCACACATAGTACAGAAGTACTGAGCAATGGAAATCGCTTGGAAAAATTAGACAGCCTGCTGGGAACCGCGGACCTCTAAGCCATCACCCGGGCAAGCAAAAAGGATGCACCCTCGCGGGACACCTGATCATCATCCCGTGAACAAGAAAACCAAGCCCTTTACGGGACATAGAACTGTCTTTGAGGAATGGCTCGATAGGCCCTGTCAAATACACATGACGCCGAATACCGAACCAACACATAGCCTACAGGCATGTTGGATACTCCGGCGGGTGCCCAAGAGCGGCATGGGTATCCTCACCAACAATACCCCAAAGAAGTACTCTTCGGAGGACGATGATTTCAAAGTATTCACGGTCTTCGAGACCTTCTCATCAAATAATCAGCGCAAAAGGGCGCTCCGCGACCTCGCCGAAGTCTGCCAAATAGCACCATAAACCCTTGGAACGATACGGCAATTACTTTCAATGCCGATGACGAACCAATGTCCCGCTCAGTCCGGGCACCAGCCGCTTTGGTCCTAAGCCCAATCGTGGATGGCTTTCACCTCACTAAAGTGTTAATGGACGGTGGCAGCGGGCTGAACCTCATCTACGAGGACACGCTCAATAAAATGCAAATGTACAGGAGTCGCATTGAGCAGAGAAATACATCCTTTAGGGGAATCACCCCCAGTAGGGAAGCAAGATGCTCAGTGAAAATTAAACTGGATGTGGTATTCGGCACACCAGAAAACTATAGGTCTGAAGAGATAATCTTCCAGGTGGCCCCTTTCAACAGCGGATATCATGCCCTGTTAGGGCGAGATGCATTCACAGGCTTTCAAGCTGTACCTCATTACAGGTATATGAAGCTCAAAATTCCCGGGCCCAATGGTGTTATCACTATCTCTAGTGATCCGGACATAGCACTCCGCGCCGAAAATAAAACCGCATCCTTGGCCCTTGAGGCACTGTCCGAAGCCCTAGCGGCCGAGGAACTCATGGCTCTACGTTCCACAGTGCATAGGGACGACATAATTCTTGATAAAAGGCCTAATTCCACCTCTTTCAAGCCAGCTGACGAAATAGTCAAATTTCAAGTCCACCCGACGGATCCCAAGAAAACAACTTCCATTGGGACACAGCTGGACCCGACGGTCGATGCCGCATTACGTGCATTCTTGCGCGAGAACTAGCACATCTTCTCCTGGCATCCCACGGATATGCCAGGAATCCCACGCGCGCTGGCCGAACATAGTATCAATATACTTAAGGGATACAAGTCGGTCAAGCAAACGCTCCGGCGATTTTCCAAACCCAAACGACAGGCTATGGGGGAGGAGCTAGCCAAAATACTCGAAGCTGGGTTTATCAGAGAGATCAAACTTTCAGACTGGCTAGCAAACCTGGTCATGGTACCAAAGACGGATAAATCCTGGCGCCTGTGTGTCGATTTTAAAGACCTTAAGAAGGCCTGCCCTAAGGACCCCTTCCCACTACCTCACATCGACCAGATTATTGATGCAACCGCGGGACACGATTCACTGTGTTTCCTCGACGCATACTCCGCATACCATCAAATTAAGATGAAGGAATCCGACCAAGCCGCAACGGCATTCATCACTCAGTATGGGCCTTTCTGCTTCAACACTATGCCTTTGGGGCTCAAGAATGCCGGCGCCACTTACCAATGCATGATTCAAACATGCCTGGAAAAGCAAATCGGCAAGACTGTGGAGGCATATGTTGATGACGTAGTCATCAAAACCAAGCACGTTGAATCATTGGTGGACAACTTACGCCTTACATTCGACAACCTCCGAACATATGACATAAGGTTCAATCTAGAGAAGTGCATTTTCGGCTTTCCCGCCGGCAAACAGCTCGGGTTTATTGTCTCCAATAGAGGAATTGAAGCAAACCCAACCAAAATCCGGGCCCTCTCACAATTGGCAACACCAACTGACCTCAAGCAGGTCCAATAACTAGCCGGGTGCGTGGCAGCTTTGAGCCGTTTTATCTCCAAACTAGGAGAAAAGGCATCGCCATTGTACCACCTGCTCCGACACACCGACCACTTTCTGTAGACGGACGCTGCAACAGTCGGACTGGAGGAAATAAAAACTTTGCTAGCAAGCAACCCCATCCTAGCCGCACCAAACGTTGGAGAACCAATGTTGCTCTACATATCGGCAACTCCCCGGGTGTTGAGTGCGGTGCTCGTCTTCGAACGAGAAGAGGAGGGGCATAAATTCCCAACCCAAAAACTAGTATACTATGTATCGACGGTGCTTACACCATGCAAATCCTGATACCTGCATTATCGGAAGATATCATATGCGGTCTTTATGGCATCCCGCAAGTTGCGGCACTACTTTCAAGAGTGCTTGATCATGGTGGACACAGAAGTACCACTCAATGATATTATAAACAACCGGGGTGCTACCGGCTGGATTGCCAAATGGGCTATTGAGCTCTTACCATATGAAATAACATACAAACCACGCTGAGCAATTAATCTGAGATGTTGGCTGACTTCATCGCCGAATGGACAGAGGCCGAATTCCCTAAAGAGTACGTCACGTATTCCAACTGGGTGATGCACTTCGATGGCTCTAAAATGCTAGCCGGACTTGGGGCTGGTGTCGTCTTGACATCCCCCACAGGAGACACAGTCCATTATGTGCTCCAAATACTGTATACAGACTCTAACAATGCAGCCAAATACGAGGCCCTATTGCACGGTCTCCGGATGGCCATCTCCATGGGCATACAATGCCTTGAGGTGCGCGGAGATTCAAACCTCGCAATATCCCAAATAAAGGAGAATTCGAGGCAAAAGATCCGAAGATGGCGGCTCACAGCAACGCCGTACGGTTTGAGGGGCTCGAGTTTCATCACGTGGCCCGAGAGAGTAATCAGGCCGCGGGCATCCTCGCTCGCAAGGGTGCTAAACGCGACCCAGTCCCACCCAACACCTTTGTGGAAAGGCTCTTCAAGATATCCGTGGTGTGGCGGGACGAGAGCGGCAACACTGGTCCGGAGCCGATCATACCCCCGGTTCCGAACATAGTTCCTGTAAGTGCATCTAGTGCCACCCCTAGTGGTTTTGGAGTATTGACGACAAACCTGGTTGAGGGACTAATGTGTTTGTGAGAATTGCAGGATAACACAGGTAGTAGTCCCTCATTGATTCGGTTAACCTACCGGAGATGACCCCTAAAAATGTATGAAGACATTGATATCAGTGGTGGTATATGAAGATAATCATATTGAAGACTATGACAAGAGAAGACATTGTGTGAAGACTCTGGAGAGCGAAGACATAGATGTTTCGTTGTTTCCTTTTCTTCTGTGTTGAGTCATAGGAACCACCGTACTGTTAAGTGGGGTCCAAGTGAACTAAGTCAGAGTGACTGATGTGATGCTCAACCAAATCCTATGTCTTCGAGCGAAGACTATGAGAGCAAATCTTATCCAGAGGCGGATGAGTCAGCTTTACTTGGAGCTCAAGTAAAGTTGCCGTGTGTGTTTGAAATCTGACCGTTGAAACACGCGTCAGTTCCCTAGTGACCGAGGGTCACTTCGGACAAATCAGGTCGGGTTGCCTAGTGGCTATAAATAGCCCACCCCCTACACCACAAATTGGTGGCTGCTCAGAGTTATTGCACGGCTTTTGTCGTTTGAGAGCAACCCACCTCCGAAGCATTTGAGAGAGAAATCCTTGCGAGGACAAAGCCCAAACACCCAAAGCCAAAGAGTGTTTGGCATCACTGAAGTCTTTCTGTCTGTGTGACCTGAAGACTTATTACACTTGAGGATTGTATTTCCTCCAGCCGGTTAGGCGTCGCGTTCTAAGCATCCAAGAGTAATTGTGGATTGCTGGTGAACGAAGTCTATGAAGGTTTGGAAGTCTACCTTGAAGACTTACCAGAGTGATTGGGCGAGGAGTAGGTGTTCTTAGCTCAAGGGGAACAAGGTGAAGACGCGGTCTTCTGAGTTAAATCTCAGCCTCCCTAACCAGACGTATAGTTGTCACAGCAACTGGAACTGGTCTAACAAATCACTGTCTTCCCCGAGCTACAGGTTCTATCATTTCCTTCCCTTTACTTACTGCTCTGTGTTGGGAAGACATTGCATGTTTGCCTTATCTGATTGTCTTCACTGAGTATCTACTTGTTATGACTGGCTTCATTCCTTCTTCCTGTATGATCACTACTGCCTAGTTGCTATTAGTCTTCATGCTTTCACTTCATTGAATACATGACTATGGCTTATCTAGTGTAGTCCACTTTCCGCTGCATACAAATAGGCTTGAGCTTATCGTTTGTCTTCAAAACTACCATGTTTTGAAGCATTTCATAAAAATCGCCTATTCACCCCCCCCCCCCTCTAGTCGATATACTGCACTTTCAATTGGTATCAGAGCAAGGTACTCCCTTGTTTTGTGTGATTCGGTTTAACCACCTGGAGTTTTAGCTATGTTGACTGGAGGGATAATCAAAGTCTCTGCTGCGTGCCCCGTCTTCGATGTCACCGAATATCCCTACTGGAAGAACAAGATGCGCATGCATCTTGAAGCCATTGACGTGGACCTCTGGTTTGTCATCAAACACGGCGTTCCCAAGACTGGTGAAGGTGTCACCCCTGCTGATGTCAAGATGCTCGTTCAATTGGATACAACGGCCAAGAACATCATCTGTGGTCATCTGACCAAAGGACGGTACGATCGTGTGAGTGCTCTGGAAACATCAAAGGAAGTTTGGGACTGGCTCTCAAAGGTCAATGAAGGAGTCTCTACCCAGAGAGATCAAAGGATCAGCGTCCTTCGCAATCTCTTCAATCACTTCAAGAGACATGACAATGAGAATGTCCAGCACACTTTTGATTGACTCACTGACATCACAAATGAGCTTCAAGCACTTGGAGCCACTGAGATCACCAAGCATGAAATCGTCAAGACCCTTCTGAGATCACTCGACAGCTCATTTGATATCCTTGCACTGATGATTCAAGAACGCCCTGACTTCAAGACACTCGATCCGTCTGATATACTTGAGAGGCTCAACACACATGAGTTCCAGCTATCTGAGAAGCATGACATCTATGGTCCCAACTATGGCTGATCTCGCGCCTTGAAGGCAAAAGTTGTTTCCTCATCTGAAGAAGAATCTGACTGCAGTTCTGATGATCCTGAAGACATTGGAAAGGAGCTTGCCATGCTTGTGAAGAAGTTCCAGAAATTCACTAGGAAGAAAGGCTTCAGAAAGTCTTCAAGATCCAGCTCAAGAAATGATGAAGCATCTACTCATGACTACAAGAAAAGAACTTGTCATAAGTGCAAGAAACCTGGTCACTACATATCTGAGTGTCCTCAGTGGGACAACGAGAAGAAGAAAAAGAAGAGCAAGGAATATGATTCTGATGACAAGAAAAAGAAGAAATATTCAAAGTCTTCTTCAAAGTCTCCGTCAAAGTATTCATCACACAAGAAGAATTCATCTGGCAAGGCTCGCGCTTTTGTTGGCAAGGAGATGGATTCTGAGGAAGAGTCTGCTTCTGAAGAGGTGGAGGTGGAGTCGGAGGAAGAGTCTGATTCTGGTGCTGCAAGTCTGGCTTTAGCCACTGCCTACGTGGGCAAGTCTATCTTCAACACTGAAGACAATGGCCCCGTCCCCAACAATGAAGATGAGGACGATGACTCTGCACCCACCTTCTACTTCATGGCACGCGGTGCCAAGGTAAAATCACGCGATGCTTACTTTCAAACATCTAGTGAAGATGACTCTGATTGTGAAGCAAAACCTAGTTACAAAACACTTGCTAAAATTGCCACTGAACAGCAGAAAGCCATGGAACATATTCAAAAACTGTTAGACAAAAGCGATGACCTGTTGGACGCGGAAATGACCCATTCTCAGTCCTTAATTGAAGACATAAAAAATCTTCATGTTAAGTACAAAGAACTTGAAGAGCTTTATGAATCGCTTTCAAAAACTCCTGAAAAGCTTTCCCACGATTACATTCAAAGGAAGCGAGAACTTGAGAAAGTGAAAACGACTCATGAAGATCTTCAAAAGGAGAATGAGTCACTCCGCGCACAACTGATGAGATCCACTCACGAAGAATTTGAACCACCATGTCTAAAATGCATTGAACGTGATAATGCTACATCTGTTGCTGAATGCTCAACTGCTGCCATTGTTGCAATATCTTCAACTATTGATGTGGTAACTAACCCCTCTGCTGAGGAAACCACTGCTATTGCTGATGAAAATGCTAGGTTGAAGACTTTTCTTGAAATAGGGATGTACAAAAGCCTCAAAGGGCATCAGACTCTATGTGATGTCCTCAAAAAGCAAATACTGAACCGAAACCCTAGGAAAGAGGGTGTTGGGTTCGACAGGAAAATGAATGTTGATGGTTCATACTAGAAGCCTGAGCAGTATCCCAAAACCACATGGGTTGCTGCAAAGGGACCTTCAGTGGATCCATCTACCTTATCTGGCTTCACTTGTGCTAATCCTGTTATCATTGATGAATCCTTTGATGCAAACTATAAACTATTTAAGAATCAAAATGGTGAAGTGTTTGCCAGGTATATTGGTACTAACTACAGGAATGGACCACCTATGAAGAAGATCTGGGTACCCAAAGGTTGTCTTGAAAAGCTTCCAGCAAATACTATCATGACACCTCCTGGGATGAAGACAAACCCCAGACCAAAGGCTTCATATGGTCCTAAGGCTTCATACAGACAAAGGACTCACCTGAGTCACCCTAACACAGATGTTTTGCAGGGAAATCATACTCGGACCCATGAATATGAGCGTGTTTCATAAAACCGCTATGTTCATAAAACAAAGAACTTTTTTGCCTATTCTTATGACTATTATTCTCCTCCTGCAAGACTATTTGCTAGGGCCCCAAAGCCAAAATTCTCAGATGCTGCTCTTAGACTCATTGCTTCTAAGCCACCCCTGAAGATGTGGGTGGTTAAGAAGAACTAACTTTCTCTTGCAGGGAAAGCTCTCCAGCCTGTAATCAAAGGCTTCTGATGCTATTGCTGGGGACCTAAAACACTTGTAGGGCACAAGATCAAATGCCCAAAATGACTTACTGCTCATACTATCCATAAATCACTTGCTGAAGATCTTATCAGTCCTAACTTACATCTAAAGCTTTCATAATCCACTTATGCATTAATTGTTTATGCTTCATAATGGCTTTTGGTGAAGCCTATCCTCCTAACTGCATTGTAGGGAGTGACACCAAAGTCTTCAGAATGGATTATGGATAGCGGATGCACAAATCATATGACTGGTGATCGAAATCTTCTCATGGACTCAACTTTACATCCATCCAACAAGAGTCACATCACATTTGCTGATACTGGTAAAAGCAAAGTGTTGGGTCTAGGTAGAGTTGCAATCTCAAGAGATCAGCACATGAACAAAGTCATGCTTGTTGAATCTCTTGGCTTCAACTTACTGTCTGTCTCAATGCTTTGTGACTTAAACATGATTGTGATCTTTGGTAAATTTCATTGCATTGTACTAATGGAATCTGACAAGTCTTTAGTATTTGAAGGATACATAAAAGGTGACCTGTATATGGTAGACTTCTCAGCTGGACCACAAATGGCCGTATGCCTTCTAGCAAAAGCTTCAGAGTGCTGGCTCGGGCATCGGAGGCTAGGACATGCTGGCATGAGGAACTTGCACACTCTCGCAAAGAAGAAGCATGTCATAGGCATCGAGGAAGTCAAGTTCAAGAAAGATCATCTATGTGGTGCCTGTGAAGCTGGGAAGATGACTGGAGCCAAGCACCCCTCGAAGACAATCATGACGACATCCAAACCCTTCGAGCTGCTTCACATGGACTTATTTGGCCCTACTCACTACTCCACATTCTCTACCACAGCCTGTCTCTATGGCTTCGTCATTGTTGATGATTACTCAAGATACACATGGGTACACATAATACTCTACAAGACTGAAGTGCAAGATGTCTTCAGACGCTTCGCCAACCGTGCCATGAACAATTATGGCAACAAGATCAAACATATCAGAAGTGACAATGGCACTGAATTCAAGAACACTGGCCTCGATCTTTATCTGGATGAGATGGGAATCACTCATGAATTCTCAGCCCCATATACACCTCAGCAAAATGGGATCGTTGATCGCAAGAACAGAACTCTAATTGAGATGGCTCGAACGATGCTCGATGAGTACAAAACCCCAAGAAGATTCTGGCCCGAAGCTATTGATACTGCATGCCATATCATCAACCATGTTTATCTTCACAAGCTTCTGAAGAAAACATCCTATGAACTCCTCACTGGAAAGAAGCCAAATGTAAGCTACTTCAGAGTATTTGGAGCTAAGTGCTGGATCAAGGATCCTCATCACAAATCAAAATTTGCACCCAAAGCTCATGAAGGCTTCATGCTCGGATATGGAAAGGACTCACACTCCTATAGAGTCTTCAACATTTTTCTCTATAAAACTGTTGAAACTGTGGATGTGAGGTTTGATGAGACAAATGGATCACAAAGAGAATCCCTACCAAATGTGCTAGATGAAGCTTCACCAAATGAATCTATCAAGCTTATGGGAACTGGTGAGATCATGCCTTCTGAAGCACAACCTGACGAGGAACTCATCATCTCTGCTCCAAATCAACCTGACGACAATGCTCAGCCTGAAGACAATACTCCCGATGAAGACAATGCACAGCCAGAGCAAAATCTTCGTCCAGCTCATCCTCGTGTTGCAAATGAAGTACAAGTTGAGAAGATAATTGATAGCATAAATGCTCCTGGTCCACTCACTCGCTCAAGAGCAACACAGCTTGCAAATTTCTGTGGGCACTTTGCTTTTGTCTCAATATCTGAACCCAAGAAAGTTGCTGAAGCTTTTATGGAGCCTGAATGGATTCAAGCAATGCAAGAAGAGCTTCAACAGTTTGAGTTGAACAATGTGTGGGAACTTGTCAAGCGTCCTGATCCTTGAAAGCACAACATAATAGGCACAAAATGGATCTATCGCAACAAGCAAGATGAGCATGGTCAAGTGGTCAGAAACAAAGCTCGTCTCGTTGCTCAAGGATACACTCAAGTTGAAGGGATTGACTTCGATGAAACATTTGCTCCTGTGGCTAGACTTGAAGCTATTCGCATACTGCTAGCCTATGCAAATCATCACAACATACTTCTATATCAAATGGATGTAAAGAGTGCCTTTCTCAATGGAAGAATTGAAGAAGAAGTGTATGTTGCACAACCACCTGGCTTTGAAGACCCAAAACATCATGATATGGCATACAAGCTCAACAAGGCACTATATGGACTCAAACAAGCGCCTCGTGCTTGGTATGACACCCTCAAAGACTTCCTGAAGAGCAAAGGCTTCAAACCTGGATCCCTAGATCCCACACTCTTCACGAAGACATATGATGATGAGCTATTTGTTTGCCAAATCTATGTGGATGACATTATCTTCGGCTGCACGAACAAGAAATACAGTGATGTGTTTGGTCACATGATGCAAGAACATTATCAAATGTCTATGATGGGTGAGCTAAAGTTCTTCCTTGGTCTTCAAATTCGTCAGCAAAGCAACGGCATCTTCATATCTCAAGAGAAATATCTCAAAGACTGCCTGAAGAAGTTTGGAATGTAAGACTGCAAAGGGTACTCGATGCCAATGCCTACCAAAAATCATCTGGGTCCCGACGCCAATGGTAAAGAGTTTGATCAACAGGTATACCGCTCCATGATTGGTTCTTTACTTTATTTATGTGCATCTAGGCCAGATATCATGCTTAGTGTTGCATGTGTGCTCGATATCAAGCGGCACCAAAGGAGTTGCATCACTTAGCTGTGAAGCGAATACTTCGATATTTTGCTTACACCCCAACACTAGGATTATGGTATCCAAAGGGCTCAGAGTTTGATCTAGTAGGATTTCCAGATGCTGATTATGCTGGTGATAAAGTTGATCGTAAGTCCACATCTAGCACATGTCACTTTCTAGGATGATCACTTGTCTGTTGGTCTTCAAAGAAGCAGAACTGTGTATCACTCTCCACTGCAGAATCTGAATACATTGCTGCTGGATCTTGCTGCGCTCGGCTTCTATGGATGAAGCAAACACTCAAGGACTATGGAGTCCATCTGAAGCATGTGCCACTCTACTGTGATAATGAAAGCACCATCAAGATTGCCAATAACCCAGTTCAGCACTCGAAGACAAAGCACATTGAAATTCGTCATCACTTTCTCAGAGATCACGTTATGAAGGAAGATATTGATATCATACACGTCAACACTGAAGAGCAACTGACAGATATCTTCACAAAGCCCTTGGATGAGAAAAGGTTTTGCAAGTTACGGTGTGAGCTAAATATCTTAGAATCCTCAAATGTCCTGTAATCTGGCACACATCCTAACACTTATGCATATTGATGACTTAGATGTGCAACACACGAAGTAGAGTATATCTTCAATCAATGAAGACTTACATTCTAAGTGTGAATACATTAACATGGAATTTGGCTTCGGAGCGCCACGATAATTGTGCGCCGTGTCTGGGTCTAATACTTCCTATACGGTGGGTAACGCCACCACCAAATTCTTGTCTGAAGCGTTTCTTGTGGTGTTACATTTGCAAAGTCTTCGCACTTGGTTTGTCTTCACATAGGACATATATATATAGAGTTGTGTTCTGTCCTCAACAGCATTCACTTATAGCTATGTCTTCATATTTGAATCTTTTGGACTAAGTGAATGTGATCGGACCCTAACCTCTCTATGCTTTCTCATCTCACACTCTGTCTGTCCAAATCATATGCATTCTGTTGAAACAGTCGAATATCTTCTCTGCATCCTTGTTAGCAGAAGATACAGAGACAAACTTTAAATCTGATTTTAATGCTCCATCCGTTATGCCTGAAACCCGGAGAAGCCGGAACGACTACTCCGACAGTCGTGGTGTACGTGGGATCGTGGGACAACTCCCAATGCATTACATGACCACCACATGTCACTCGTACGTGAACCGTCAGGGGCACCTGAGTAATTACGTTGTGCCGTCTCCCATGCCTATAAATGCACGTCCCATCATGGTCAAAAGTTTCTTCCACCACCTCTCCACCTCGACCAACCCTAGTGCCTCCGCTAGCTTTCGACGACGCCGACGACGAAGCGCTTCGCTGCCGCAACTTGTCGACGCCGTCCTCACGCCGGCCGCGGACATCTTCCTCTCCGTCGTCGCTGTAGCTGTCCTCCGTCGCCAAGTTAGGGCACGGACGACCAAACTGCTTGGCATCCAACTCCTACTCCGTCTAAGCAGTTCATCGTGTGGTAAATAAACTTGCTTTTTACCATCTTCTAGATCCATAAAGATTCATCTACTTTACCACAAGAGGTTTCTGCCTACTTAGATATATAGATCTATCCTGTCTGCATCTCATATCTTGCCTAGTACATTCACATATGCTTCAACTATAGTTAGATTCCTCACTTGTACTTATTTGTGGATTCGTACAAATCTGGAACCAACTCCCATGAGTGAATGTCTTCGCACTATGAGGTCAAAGTCTTCAAAACTATTTTAATCTTCAAATCTTCTGAGAATGCATATGACCTCTTCCCCTTCCCTCGCATCTCTAATGCTGTCATAGGTACATGTCCGTGGGAGAATCCCTTGGTTCTCATAGTCTGCATTCATTTGCAGAGTTTTTGCAGCGTCACATTCATTCCCCTGAAGCTAGTTCCCGTCTGACCAGCAAACCGAAGCATTTGCCAGTTTTGAAGCCATTCAATTTGAAGCCATTTAGGTTGAAGCAAATGACAACTGACAAGACAGTAAGAAAGGGTGGCAGACAGTGCCGTGGCAACACCTCCCGTGATTTGCCTCCTGATCTTGGTGAGATGTACAAGACTGATCCAGAGGAGGATTACAATCAGAGGAAGACCCGAATCCAATGGATTCGAAGATACTGGGCTGAACAATGGTTCAAATATAAGTTCGTGACCCAAGAGTATGCCGAGAAAAATGCCATCAAGCATCCTTGGGGAGATATCACTTATAAGAATCTTCCCCCCAAGACTCGTGCTGAAGCCATTGCTCAAGGCTTCTATCCTTGCATGGTTAGAGGGCCACAGCCTGCTGATGCTGATCCAAGCACTCTGCTCTGGTGTCGCGACGACAATCTATTCAAGCGAAATCTTCAATTCGCCAAGAACTCGGCCAAGGAAAACAAGAAGCTGTGGGGATTAGACTTCAATCCTGGCCCCTCTGCACCCCGCGCTGATGGCTCGCGCGAAGTTGAACCGAATCTGGTTGGGCCCTTCTACAACCTAGAGGGCCTCATCAGTCACATAAGGGTTCAAGGGGCAGATGTAGATCAGCCTAAAGCAGATGATGACTCTGAAGAAGCACCTGCAACGCCGAAGCCCCAGAAGAAGAAATCAAAGGCTTCAAAGGCTACTCCACCAAGATCTTCTAGAGTGAAGCCTTTGGCCACTGCTCCACCTGCACCAAGTGTGCAATCAGAAGAACACTCTCGAATCTCCAAGAGCAGACAGCTGAAGAGGAAGCCAACACGCAACCCTAGTCCAGCTCTCACTCCAGATGCAGTACTGAAGACTGCCAATGATGCCCTTAATCTCTCAAGTGATGAAGATCTTGGAGATGATGCTTTGGAGCTATTGATCAAGAGCAAGCAGGATGCTGAAATCTTCAATGATTTGCCGCTCTTTGACGTTGAAGTGCTCAATAACTTCATTGATGAATGGTTTGACACTCCAAACCAGAGCTTCGACGATCTTCAACTTCCAGTTGGCCTCAGCGTCTCCTTCCATGGCGCCATAGCTTCTGAGCTGGCTCTGGCTCAAAGAATTGTTGAGCTCAAGCAAAAGATAGACTATGAAAAAGCTCAGTTCAAGAAGCATATGAACAAGCTCAGCGTGCAAGAAGTTCAAAACTTCAAGGTTATGATGCAAGAGCTCAAGGAAGCCTTTCGCCAGCGGCGTGAAGAAGCTAAAGGTTCCCGTGAGCGCATCAAGGACTTGGCTGCAAAATGCGTTCAAGCATTCAAGGAAGCTGAAAAGCGCAAGGCACTTGGGCGTCCTGGCATTGATCCAAGAATGGCTGCCAAGAAGAAGAAGAAGCAGCCTGTGCCCGAAGCTGAAGCATCAGGGCAGGAAATGCCTCGCATAGTCTTCCCTGCTAGCATGACTGGCACGAAGCCTAAGGCAACTCCAACCGCTTCAATGCTCAAGAAGACTAAGGTGGCTGAAGCTGAAGCTCGTAAGCGTAAGCAATCTACTGATGAAGCTCCACCCACCAAGAAGCGAAAAACCAAGAAGGATAAGGCTGCTTCCAAAGAGCATATCTTTGTCGAGCCCATCTCAGTTGCTCGCCCTGCTTCTGCCCACAGAGAATGAAGACTGACTGTTCATGAGACTGCTCCCACAGAGGCTGAAGACATTCCAGCTGTCGACCACACCGCAGCTGAAGACATCGGTCCTCACGACAATGTTGAAGATGATGAAGTCCTTCCTCAGGTCGAGTATAACATTGACTCTTCGCCTGTTCTCACGAACAGCGAACGCATCAGCATTGGTCGTCCATTGACGCCAATTTCTCAGGATGACTCGTGGGCTGATCACCCACAGGATGCACAAGACACTCCCCAGCAAACTCAAGACACCGGTGTGGTGCATGAAGACGAAGACTTTGAGGCCCAACAACCTCCATCTCCTCAGGCGTCGCCAGCTTTTCGCAGGCTTCGCAAAGGACCAAGGCCTCAAGTCACTACCCTGAGTGCTCCAGAAGGAGTAGAGCAACCATCAGTTCATCTGCAACTGATGCTGCTCCTACTGGAGACCCCTCAGAATCTGAAGCCAAAGCGGTTGAAGATATTCCGGCTGCATCAGCCGAAGAAGAACCACCCCACCAAGAAGAAGAGCAACCCCAAGTTGATGAATACAATACTGCCACACCCCTGTTCTCGAGGAGAACGTGTCCGACCCTCCAGCTCCTGAAGTGGAGGTAACAAATTCAGAGGCTGCCACCACCAACACTGAAGCGAATGACATAGTCATGGCTGAAGCTTTTGTGGCACCTGAAGATACTGTGGCGCCTGAAGAACCTGCGCCTGAAGATACTGCTCCTGAAGCCAATGTTGTGCCTGAAGCCAATGCTGCACCTGACGCCAATCTGCAGCTTGAAGACAATGCCTCTGCTCCTGTTCCGCCTCCACGGCCTCACACAATTGCGCAAGCATACAACAAGGATGATCAGCTTGTTACTGTCCGGTGGCCAATTCTGATTCCGCCACCTACAACTGAACCACATGCTGCTAGTCCTAAGTTTGATCATCATGTAGCGCACAGGCCCCAAGTTCAGAAGCCTAAGCCAAGACTGCCAAGGCTTCCAAGTATTGCAACATCTCTAGGGTCATTCAATACCACTAGCTTCACTACGCATAACACCTTCTTTGATAGCGCCAAGAACCCATATTCCAAGCCAAGAATATCATCAGATAGGTTCTGGAGCCATCAACAGCGCAGCTACTACTCAAGGGTACTATATAATCAAGGCCGCATTTTCCCTCATATGCGTCTTGACACTGAAGCTATTGCTGGCCTGCCCTGCTTGGAGGAAGCTCTTGACTGCTTCCGTGATGCTGGCTTACTAAATTTTATCCTGGATAAAGAGCATTGGAATGAAGAGCTGCTTCTGCAATTCTATGCAACACTCCACATCCGAGGCTACAACAGGGATCCGAAGACATGGGTCCTTGAGTGGATGACAGGCAATGTGCATCATGAAGCTAAAGCCTTTGATCTCATTGAGCTTACATGCCTGCCCACTCCAGGAGATCTCTATGAACCTGGCTGTCAAATGCACACTAAAGCCTTGGAGAGTATCTTTCAGAAGCGTCAGCCCAACATGAGCCAAATGCTCAGCATGATGAAGCCTCTGCCAAGTGATGCTGAATATCCTAAGGAATTCTTTGTTGAAGACCTTGAGTACCTGCCGCGCACCATCTATCACATTATAAGGCGTACTCTATGGCCAATCAAAGGACATTCTTCATCAGCCAAGCTTGAAGGCACTATGAAGACTTTGGTCTTCTATATCCTCAATGGCATCAACTTCAATGCTCAAGATTTATTCATCAGGCAAATGGCCACGTCTGGAGCTGATCTATTTGGACTGAAATTTTATGCCCCTTGGATAATGCGCCTCATCAAGTTGCACTCAGCTGTCACTTATCAACCCTCTGCTCGCATCCATCAGATTTTCTTGCCTGAGGTTGATATGTCAGCTGAAGCCATTTACCAAGAGCCTGCTAAAGAGTCAGTTAGTCTTCACAATGCTGATCATCAAAGCTTCACTCAGCAGATTGAAGGAGTTCCAGCTGTCTCTCGCGTCTATCCTCTGGCTGGCCGTACTCGTCTACCTCGACACGCTGAAACCGAAGCCATTGAAAGCACCATCGCTCAAAGGCCTCAGAAGCGATCTCGTGTCCTGAATAACCGAGAGCTTATGGTAGCCCTTCATTAGAAACAAGACAAGCATCACCTTTGGTTAAAGCGTCAGATGCAGAGCCTCTTGGTGGATGTCAATCGCATTCGCAATCTTGCCACCAAGAATGCTTTTGTTGCTCATGAAACATGCAGGCGGTCTTGGAAGAGTTTGACCTTACTGAGAGCTGAAGCGGATCTTCAAGACGATGGCTTCACTGAGAGATTCAAATTTGACAACACTCCTCCAAGGACAGCTGTTATGCGTCGAACTCCATCCCTTGAAGACTCTGAATACTCCTCCTCCGCTGCAACAATTGATGCCAGGGTGATCGATAATCAGGATGATGCTACTTCACCGCCTCCTACTTCAGCGCGCATCGACACTGCACCAACCACCTCTGCACCACCAAATGATAACACCGACCCTGCATCCTCTTTTGCTCCACCTGGGAACGAGTAGAGGCTCTATGTCTTCAAACCTTTTTGGTCCTTACTGACAAAAGGGGGAGAAGCATATGAGTTGATAGTCTTCAAGCTGGTCCATATGGGCGGGTGCTTTATAATTTGCCTAAGTGTTTACAACTCTCATTTTGCTACATTTGGTTCTTTGAGTTGTAACACTTAAACTGATGGTCGTCTACTACGTTCCTTTTTGCTACTCTGTAATGCGATGATAAATTCCGCATCTGCTACCTTAATTCCGCACTTAGTCATTTTTGCAGACGTCCATTTTTCATTATGCATGTCATTATCTTCGACATATCAATTATGCATGATGAATTGTCTTCATAAGTTGAAGAGGATCTCCACAAGTACAACCTGCCATGTGCATTTGCATTCAAAAGCAAATCAACTATATGCACATCTTCAGGGGGAGCCTTTTGCTACTTACGAAGACAATACCTTATCCTTTACAATCTCACATATCTTTATCCACGTTGAAAACTTCAACCAGTTTGTCATCAATCACCAAAAAGGGGGAGATTGTAAGTGCATCTAGTGCCACCCCTAGTGGTTTTGGAGTATTGACGGCAAACCTGGTTGACGGACTAATGTGTTTGTGAGAATTGCAGGATAACACAGGTAGTAGTCCCTCATTGATTCGGTTAACCTACCGGAGATGACCCCTAAAAATGTATGAAGACATTGATATCAGTGGTGGTATATGAAGATAATCATATTGAAGACTATGACAAGAGAAGACATTGTGTGAAGACTATGGAGAGCGAAGGCATAGATGTTTCGTTGTTTCCTTTTCTTCTGTGTTGAGTCATAGGAACCACTGTACTGTTAAGTGGGGTCCAAGTGAACTAAGTCAGAGTGACTGATGTGATGCTCAACCAAATCCTATGTCTTCGGGCGAAGACTATGAGAGCAAATCTTATCCAGAGGCGGATGAGTCAGCTTTACTTGGAGCTCAAGTAAAGTTGTCGTGTGTGTGTTTGAAATCTGACCGTTGGAACACGTGTCAGTTCCCTAGTGACCCAGGGTCACTTCAGACAAATCAGGTCGGGTTGCCTAGTGCCTATAAATAGCCCACCCCCTACACCATAAATTGGTGGCTGCTCAGAGTTATTGCACGGCTTTTGTCATTTGAGAGCAATCCACCTCCGAAGCATTTGAGAGAGAAATCCTTGCGAGGACAAAGCCCAAACACCCAGAGCCAAAGCGTGTTAGGCATTACTGAAGTCATTATGTCCGTGTGACTTGAAGACTTATTACACTTGAGGACTGTGTTTCCTCCAGCCGGTTAGGCGTCGCGTTCTGAGCATCCAAGAGTAATTGTGGATTGCCGGTGAACGAAGTCTGTGAAGGTTTGGAAGTCTACCTTGAAGACTTACCAGAGTGACTGGGCGAGGACTAGGTGTTCTTAGCTCAAGGGGAACAAGGTGAAGATGCGGTCTTCTGAGTTAAATCTCAGCCTCCCTAACTAGACGTACAGTTGTCACAGCAACTGGAACTGTTCTAACAAATCATTGTCTTCCCCGAGCTACTGGTTCTATCCTTTCCTTCCCTTTACTTACTGCTCTGTGTTGGGAAGACATTGCATGTTTGCCTTATCTGATTGTCTTCACTGAGTATCTACTTGTTATGACTGGCTTCATTCCTTCTTCCTGTATGATCACTACTGCCTAGTTGCTATTAGTCTTCATGCTTTCGCTTCATTGAATACATGACTATGGCTTATCTAGTGTAGTCCACTTTCCGCTGCATACAAATAGGCTTGAGCTTATCGTTTGTCTTCAAAACTACCATGTTTTGAAGCATTTCATAAAAATCGCCTATTCACCCCCCCCCCCTCTAGTCGATATACTGCACTTTCAGTTCCGATCTCATCGGAGGCTCGGGCACCGAAATAACACAATCGGCCCACAAAATCATGGCTATAATCGCCCCGTGGACCGAGCCTTTCCTTGCCTACCTTACTAGGAACGAGCTCCCGGAGGATCATACTGAGGCTCGTCGCATCGTCCGACGCTCAAAGGCCTACGAAATTCACGAAGAAGAAATGTACAAAAAAAAAGTACCACCGGAGTCCTTCAAAGATGTATCTCCGAAGAAGAGGGACGGCAACTCTTGGCTAAAATACACGCTGGTCTGGGGGGGCATCATGCCGCAGCTCGGGCCCTTGTAAGTAAGGCCTTCAGCACGGGTTTCTTTTGGCCCACGTCCCGAGCAGATGCGCAGGACCTCATACAGCGCTGCATTGGATGCCAGCTTTTCGCTAATCAAAGCTATATGCCTGAAGGAAATATGCCCTAGAGGCAATAATAAAGTTGTTATTTATATTTCCTTATATCATGATAAATGTTTATTATTCATGCTAGAATTGTATTAACTGGAAACTTAGTACATGTGTGAATACATAGACAAAACAAAGTGTCCCTAGTATGTCTCTACTTGACTAGCTCGTTGATCAAAGATGGTTATGTTACCTAACCATAGACATGTGTTGTCATTTGATGAACGGGATCACATCATTAGAGAATGATGTCATGGACAAGACCCATCCGTTAGCTTAGCACAATGATCATTTAGTTTTATTGCTATTGCTTTCTTCATGACTTATACATGTTCCTCTGACTATGAGATTATGCAACCCCCGAATACCGGAGGAACACCTTGTGTACTGTCAAATGTCACAACGTAACTGGGTGATTATAAAGATGCTCTACAGGTGTTTCCGAGAGTGTTTGTGGTGTTGGCATAGATCAAGATTAGGATTTGTCACTCCGTGTATCGGAGAGGTATCTCTGGGCCCTCTCGGTAATGCTCATCACTATAAGCCTTGCAAGCAATGTGACAAATGAGTTAGTTGCGGGATGATGCATTACGAAACGAGTAAAGAGACTTGCCGGTAACAATATTGAACTAGGTATGATGATACCGACGATCGAATCTCGGGCAAGTAACATACCGATGAGAAAGGGAACAACGTATGTTGTTGTGCGCTTTGACCGATAAAGATCTTTGTAGAATATGTAGGAGCCAATATGAGTATCGAGGTTCCGCTACTGGTTATTGATCAGAGATGTGTCTCGGTCATGTCTACATAGTTCTAGAACTCGTAGGGTCTGCACGCTTAACGTTCAATGATGATTTGTATTTTGAGTTATGTGATTTGATGACCGAAGTGTGTTCGGAGGCCCGGATGATATCACGGACATGACGAGGAGTCTCAAAATGGTCGAGAGGTAAAGATTCATATATTGGAAGGCTATATTCAGACATCGGAAAGGCTCTGAGTGATTCGGGTATTTTTCGGAGTATCGGGGAGTTAGGGTATTCGTCCGAGGAAGTATTGGGCCTTAATGGGCTTTAGTGGAAAGGAGAGAAGGGCCACAAGGGGAGGTAGCTGATACGTCTCCAACGTATCTACTTTTCTAAACACTTTTGCCCTGTTTTGGACTCTAACTTGCATGATGTGAATGGAACTAACCCGGACTGACGGTATTTTCAGCAGAGTTGCCATGGTGTTGTTTTTGTGTAGAAATAATATGACCTAAAAATCAATGGAGAATTATTTTGGAAAATATAAAAAATATCTGCAAGAAGATCCAGACCAGGGGGCCCACACCCTGTCCACGAGGGTGGGGGGCACGCCCCCTCCCCTAGGGCGCGCCCCCTGCCTCGTGGGCCCCCTGGTGCTCCACCGACGTATCCCCGGATCCAATATGTTCACTTTCGGGGAGAAAAAAATCAGAGAGGAAGAATTATCGCGTTTTACGATTTGAAGCCGCCGCCAAGCCCTAATATCTCCTGGGAGGGCTGATCTGGAGTCCGTTCGAGGCTCCGGAGAGTGGAGATCGTCGCCATCGTCATCATCAACCTTCCTCCATCACCAATTCCATGATGCTCACTGCCGTGCATGAGTAATTCCATCATAGGCTTGCTGGACGGTGATGGGTTGGAGGGGATCTATCATGTAATCGAGTTAGTTTTATTAGGGTTTGATCCCTAGTATCCACTATGTTCTGAGATTGATGTTGCTATGACTTTGTTATGATTAATGCTTGTCACTAGGGCCCGAGTGCCATGATTTTAGATCTGAACCTATTATGTTTTCATGAATATATGTGTGTTCTTGATCCTATCTTGCAAGTCTATAGTCACCTACTATGTGTTATGATCTGGCAACCCCGAAGTGACAATAATCGGGACCACTCCCGGTGATGACCGTAGTTTGAGAAGTTCATGTATTCACTATGTGTTAATGCTTTGGTCCGGTACTCTATTAAAAGGAGGCCTTTATATCCCTTAGTTTCCAATAGGACCTCGCTGCCACGGGAGGGTAGGACAAAAGATGTCATGCAAGTTCTTTTCCATAAGCACGTATGACTATATTCGGAATACATGCCTACATTGCATTGATGAACTGGAGCTAGTTATGTGTCACCCTTGGTTATAACTTCTACATGATGAATTGCATCCGACATAATTTCCCATCACCGATCCAATGCCTATGAGCTTTTCATATATTGGTTGTTGCTTATTTACTTTTCCGCTACAACTATTACAAAAACTACAAAAACACTATCGTTACTTTTATTGCCGCTACCGCCACTATCATATTACTTTGCTACTAAACTATCTTGTTGCAGATACTAAGTTTCCAGGTGTGGTTGAATTGACAACTCAGCTGCTAATACTTAAGAGTATTCTTTGGCTCCCCTTGTGTCGAATCAATACATTTGGGTTGAATACTTTACCCTCGAAAACTGTTGCGATCCCCTACACTTGTGGGTTATCAAGACTATTTTCTGGCGTCGTTGCCGGGGAGCATAGCTCTATTCTTTAAGTCACTTGGGATTTATATCTGTTGATCACTATGAACAACTTGAAGGACTCAAAAACCAAGATCTTACCCTCAACTACGAGGGGAGGTAAGGAACTGCCATCTAGCTCTGCATTTGATTCTCTGTCTGTTATTGGTAAATTTGCGACACCTACTCATGCTATTGAATCTGATATGTCGTATGTTCTTGACGATGCCACTTCTTCTATGTATGATGAAACTACTTCTATGCTTGATAATACTGTGCCACTAGGTGAATTTCTAGATGAAAAAATTGCTAAGGTTAGGGAGAATGCAAATATTGAAATTGATAACATTTATGAATGTGATGATGAAGCTTCTCCCAATAGATATGAATTGCCTGTTGTTCCTGAGGGTTATGTTATGGATGAAGAAACTGCTAGAGACTTTCTTGCTTGCAACGATAGATATGATCTTAAGAAATTATTAGATAAGTTGAAAGAAAATTCCTTGAATGCTAGAATGAAACATGACCCTGCTTTCGCTACTTCACCTATCTGTGTTACTGATAAGGATTATGAATTCTCCGTTGATCCTGAGTTAATTACTTTGGTTGAATCTGATCCTTTCCATGGCTATGAGTCTGAAACTGTTGTGGCACATCTTACTAAGTTGAGTGATATAGCCACCCTGTTTACCAATGATGAAAAGATTCGTTACTACTATATCATTAAGTTGTTTCCGTTCTCGTTAAAGGGTGATGCTAAGACATGGTTTAATTCTCTTGATCCTGGTTGTGCGTAGTCCCCAGGATATGATGTAGTACTTCTCCGCTAAATACTTTCCCGCTCATAAGAAACAAGCTGCCTTACAGGAAATATATAACTTTGTGCAAATTGAAGAAGAGAGTCTCCCACAAGCTTGGGGGAGGCTTCTCCCATTACTTAATGATTTGCCTAATCATTCTCTTGAGAGGAACGATATACTTGATGTCTTTTATAATGGACTAACCGATGCTTCAAGAGACCACCTGGATAGTTGTGCTGGTTGTGTTTTCAGGGAAAGAACAGTTGATCAAGCTGAATTACTATTGAATAATATGCTGGCCAATGAAATAATTGGACACTTCCTGAACCAGCCCCTAAGCCAACTCCGAAGAAAATAGGTGTTCTATTTCTCAGTCCTGAAGATATGCAAGAGGCAAAGAAATCTATGAAAGAAAAAGGTATTAAAGCTGAAGATGTTAAGAATTTACCACCTATTGAAGAAATACATGGTCTTGATAACCCGACACAGGTAGTAAAGGTAAATTCTCTTTATATATTTGATGAAGGTGATATTCCTCATTATAAGTCTGCTAGTCAATGCTTACATGAGTTTGACAATTTTATTGTGAAACAAGAAAACTTCATTGCTTATGTTGGTAGACAATTGCAACATAATGCTTATATGATTGAACGCTTGAGTGATTATATCTCTAGAGTTAAAGGTGAATTGAAACTCATTAGTAAACATGCTTCTATGGTTACCACTCAAGTAGAACAAGTACTTAAGGCTCAGAATGATTTGCTCAACGAATTAAATAGTAAGAATAATGACTATGCTGTTAGAGTTGCAACTAGAGGTGGTACAACTTCCCAGAAGGTCACCCATCCTCACACTACTCCATCCCGAGCACGCTTAACTTCGCAGTTCTATCCAACCCCAGCACCAGCTCACTTCACACGCACTTGTTGATATATCTATCATATCAATCCTATTAAACTTTCTTGATGTCTAGGACTTTGTTCATGTTCATGAGTATGATGAAATTTTGAAAAAATATTTCAAATTTCCCGGTCATATTACGTATTATATTTTGAAAAAAAATCGATTTTTTTTCGAAACCATTTTTTTCTGTTACTAGCGGCGCTCCTAGCAAACGGTGCGCCACTAGTAAGTTTGAATTTTTTTGAATTTTTTTGCCTCTAGATGTTAAAAGCCCCATAACTTTTTTCTGTTAAATTCGGATGTAACTTTTCGAGTAGATGATTTTTCATATAAAAAACTTTTTAATCCGAGTTCGTATGCAAAAGTTATGCCCATTTTGAAATTCCAGAGATATTTTGCAAATAAAGTCGAAATTCATATTTGTAAATTTTCCCAACAAGTAGACCACATATCACATGAGAAACTTATTTTCTTTTATTTTTTGGACATTTCCATCATTTTCTTTTATTTTTTTAAAACTGAAAAGACGGTCCACGGGGGGGGGGGTCACAGGGCGCGCCCCCCTGCCTCGTGGGCCCCACATGGCCCCCTCCACTTATTCCTATACCCACACTCTTCTTCTTCCTCCCAAAAAATCACCAACCAGCTCAAGCACGAGTTCTAGCTCATCTTGCTACCATTTTTGATCTCCTTCCTCAAAGCACCATCCACCAAACTGTTTGGGGGGATTGTTCCTTGGTATGTGACTCCTCCATTGGTCCAATTAGTTTTTGTTCTAGTGCCTTATTTATTGCAATTTATTGCTGCTGTGGTGTCCTTGTTCTTGAGCTTGCATTTTAAATTTTCTTGGTCCCAAGTAGTTCTAATGCATGATATAGTCTCTAGGCACTAGTAGGAGTTGTTGCTATCAATCTTGTTGAGTTTGGTTAACTTTTATTTTGAGTTGCTAAAAATTTCAGAAAATTTCAAAAAATGCATAGGAAAAACTTCCAAGGTGGTTCTTCAAGGAAGCAAGAACCGAGGCTCGTGTTTCGTGAGCCGGACGATGAACTACCGAGGGATGCTGATGTGCGGCCTTGTGAATGGTCGTCGGATGACTTTATGGATCAGGTTGGCATCAAGGACGAATTTTACACATATGTGCGCAACGCTGACCTCGAGGGCTTCATACAAGATAAGTGCCCTCAATACCGTGGCTTAACTGATACCTGTGTGAGAAGGTTTAAATTTTCATCTTCATGTAATTTTCACACTGTCCTATTTGACCTTTATGATAAATCTTACACCATGGACTTAGAGGATTTTAATGATACTTGTAAGCTCCCACCGTGGGGCAGTATGGGTGATCATCGCAAATCTATATATAGAGAGTTTCTTGCTAGTATCACTGTGGGGGAATCTAGAGAAATCACACAGGCTACCATAGGTAGCATTCATTTTCCTGCTATTCATTACTTTGCTCTCTTTATTGGTAGATGCATAAACGGTAAAGATGAGGCTTGCCACATGTGTCTCCCTGATCTTAGTGTTCTCAAGAGTGCTGTACTAGGTGATAGACAATATAACTTTGGAGCCATTGTTGCACGTAGGCTACATCATAATGGTTTGCATGGAGATTTATTTGGTGGGATTTATGCCACTCGCATAGCCCGCCGTCTTGGTGTGCCTGTCCATGAAAATGATGAACCTTTACAGCCTGCTCATTTGGATTACAATGCCATGACTAGTTACCGGTTTATAGAGAGGGATGAACAATCCCTCAAATATGGACTAATCTTTAACAGGCGTCATGCCATCCCTATTTTTCTTCCTGCCCCTACTTTGTTTGACTTTCAGGCAAAAGGGAGATACACTATAACCATGGAGGAGGCAAATGAGTATCATAATGTGACGGAAGCAGCCCGCCTCAGAGCTGCAGCTCAGCAGGCAGTAGCTGCTGCATCCCAGTACAACCCCAACTACGACTTTGGATATCCGTCAGGCCAATACTGGCCATAGACCAACTTAGGCCAAAAGACTAAGCTTGGGGGAGTACGTGTTTCTCACCGACATTACATTCATGCTCACACTCTTTCATTGTACCATCCATGTTTAGTTTCAATACTTTTTCTTACTCTTTTTCTTGTGTGCTAGAAAAACCTTAAGAAAAACAAAAAATATTAGTTGTAGCTTCTAGCTAGTTTACTTTCCTTGTAGTAGTAATTAAAAGAAAACCCAAAAAGATTTCTCGTTCTTCTTTTGCTTGTTTGGAGCTTTCCCGTGTAAATAGTTTCTTTTCTTTTCTTTGGGGGTTAAGAGTAGAAGACCATGATTAAAATGCTTAGTGGATCTCATATGCTTTATTGTTGCTTTAACCTTGAGCCATATTACCTTGTCTTCTCTCTTGTATTAAATGCTCGCAGATTCCAGCTTTGTCCAATGCACGTGCACTATTATTATTATCCACACCATTTGGTCATGCGAGTGAAAGGCAATAAGGATGATATATGATGAACTAATTGAGATGAGAAAAGCTGGTATGAACTCGACCTCTCTTGTTTTTGTAAATATGATAGTTCATCATTCCTGATTCAGCTTGTTATGAATGAAACATGCCTGCAATGACAATTAGAGATCATAGTTGCTTATGCCATGCTTAATTAGCTGAGAGTTTATAATGGTCTATCTTGCGTGCCAACATGATATTGAAATGGTTGTGATGTGGTATGATGGGGTGGTACCCTCCTTTGAACGATTCAAGTGGTCTGACTTGGCACATGTTCACGCATGTAGTTGGAACAAATCAACAGAGCCACGATATTTATGTTCATGGTGATTTATATCCTACTCATGCTTGCATTCATTGTTGATTAATTTTAATGCATGTTCATGACCGTTGTTGCTCTCTAGCTGGTCGCTTCCCCGTCTCTTTCTAGCCTTCACCTTTACTAAGTAGGAATACTGCTTGTGCATCCACTTCCATAAACATATGCAGAAGCATCTGAAATACTTAAGAAAGCATTGATTTCTGCACCTATTTTCCAGCCACCAGATGGGAATTTACCCTTTAAAATTATGTGTGATGCTAGTGATTATGTTGTAGGTGTTTTTCTAGGACAAAGAATTGATAAGAAATTAAATTTTATCCAATATGCTAGTAAAACTCTAGACAGTGCCCACAGAAATTATGCTACTACTAAAAAAGAATTTTTAGCAGTTGTATTTGCATGTGATAAGTTCAGGCCATATATTGTTGATTCTAAAGTAACTGTTCACACTGATCATGCTGCTATTAAATCTCTTATGGACAAGAAAGATGCTAGACCTAGACTTATTAGATTGGTTCTCTTGCTACAAGAATTTGATTTGCATATTATTGATAGAAAGGGAGCTGAGAACCCCGTTGCAGACAACTTATCTAGGTTAGAGAATGTTCTTGATGACCCACTACCTATAGACGATAGCTTTCCTGATGAACAATTAGCTAACATAAATGCTTCTCGTACTACTCCATGGTATGCTGATTATGCTAATTACATTGTTGCTAAATTTATACCACCTACTTTCACATACCAGCAAAAGAAAAAGTTTTTCTATGATTTAAGACATTACTTCTGGGATGACCCACACCTTTATAAAGAAGGAGTAGATGGTGTCATTAGACGTTGTGTACTTGAGCATGAATAGGAACAAATCCTATGCAAGTCACTTCGAAGCTTATGAGGACAGCATGCTGGAGATAGAACTGCACATAAGGTATTGCAATCGGGTTTTTATTGGCCTACTCTCTTCAAGGATGCCCGTAAGTTTGTCTTATCTTGTGATGAATGTCAAAGAATTGGTAATATTAGTAGACGTCAAGAAATGTCTATGAATTATTCACTTGTTATTGAACCATTTGATGTTTGGGGCTTTGATTATATGGGACCGTTTCCTTCCTCTAATGGGTATACACATATTTTAGTTGTTGTTGATTACATTACTAAGTGGGTAGAAGCTATTCCAACTAGTAGTGCTGATCACAACACCTCTATTAAGATGCTTAAAGAAGTTATTTTTCTGAGGTTTGGAGTCCCTAGATACCTAAGGACCAATGGTGGTTCACATTTCATTCATGGTGCTTTTCGTGAAATGCTTGCTAAGTATGATGTTAATCATAGAATTGCATCTCCATACCACCCACAGTCTAGTGGTCAAGTAGAACAGAGTAATAGAGAGCTCAAATTAATTTTGCAAAATAATGTTAATAGATCTAGAAAGAATTGGTCCAAGAAACTTGACGATTCATTATGGGCCTACAGAACTTCATATAAAAATCCTATGGGTATGTCTTCGTATAAAATGGTTTATGGAAAAGCATGTCACTTACCTCTCGAACTAGAACATAAGGCATATTGGGCCATTAAAGAGCTCAATTATGATCTTAAGCTGGACGGTGAGAAGAGGTTATTTGACATTAGCTCACTTGATGAGTGGAGAACCCATGCCTATGAAAATGCCAAACTGTTTAAAGAAAAAGTTAAAAGATGGCATGACAAGAGGATACAAAAGCGTGAGTTTAATGTAGGTGACCATGTTTTGCTATACAACTCTCATTTAAGATTTTTTTTGCAGGAAAACTTCTCTCTAAATGGGAAGGTCCTTACGTTATCGAGGAGGTCTATCGTTCCGGTGCCATAAAAATCAACAACTTCGAAGGCACAATCCCGAAGGTGGTGAACGGTCAGAGAATCAAACATTATATCTCAGGTAATCCCATAAATGTTGAAACTAATGTCATTGAAACCGTAACCCCGGAGGAATACATAAGGGACACTTTCCAGAACGCTTCAGACTTCGAAAAGGCATAGGTACGTGGTACAGTAAGTAAACCGACTCCAAAACAGTTCTAATAGCAAGTTTTCTCCGTTTTGGAATATTTAAGAAACTAGGAAAATAAGAAGTAGTCCGAAAGGGACACGAGGCACCCACGAGAGTGGAGGGCGCGCCCTACCCCCCTGGGCGCACCCCCTGCCTCGTGGGCACCTCGTGTGCCCTCCGGACTCTGTTTTCTTACACGATACTTCTTTTGGTCGGTAAAAATTCAGTATATAATATCCAGAAGGTTTTGACCACCGCACCACGCGAAAATCCTCTACTTTTGTTTCGAGCTGTTTTTCTGAGAGATCTAGATCACCATGACGTCTTCAAGCGCCCCCAAGGACAAGTTTTTCGAGAAGGTCATCAACCCCTACCTCGCGGAGGTGCTGCAACACCCTCAAACCATTGAGATGCGTGAGGGGGTGCTGCACATCCGCGATGTTGAGGGACCAAGGAGGACCGGAAGCGTGGAGACAAGACTCAAAGCAATCGAGCAGCAAGCTTTCAATTGTCAAGGGATGGTGGAACGCGGACTCAGTGCAACCATATGATGATCGTGGAGTTCACCAACAACCACAAGCTAGATGCCAAGAACATAGGGGAGGCCATCTTCAAACTTCATGAGAAAATCGAGCGCCTCCAAGCCCAAATCTATGACCTGCAAAACCGAAACTGTGAGTATGAATATAGATTCAAGAAGATGAGTTTGGCTGCAGATTTCAAGATCCCGGAGACTCAATCATCCTTCTATGATGGTGAGCCTACGCCTTGGAAGATGGATGACAAGCTGCATCATCAACAACTCCTTCACCGCCGAAGAACGATACATAAATACATGGGTATCGGCACTCCCCTTGGCAACTGCCAAGCTTGGGGGAGGTGCCCCGGTATCGTATCATCACCTCTATCTTTATCGTTTTTCTTAGTTCGATCCTTATGGTTATATCCTGATCTAGTAGAATAAAGTTAGTATGATCTATGTCGGTGTATTGGAAACGACACCTATGGGATCACAAGAATCCCTACTACGGTTGCGGGGCGCGGGGTTGAGAGAAGAGCGGATCAAACAGATAGCACACGATTCTTTACCCAGGTTCGGGCCGCGAGGATGCGTAAAACCCTACTCCTGCTTTGGTGGATTATATGTTTGTGTTCTTCAGCTAGCTACGGGGCGTGAGGAGCTCCAAAAAGCCGAATCCTCCTCCTGGTCGCCTCGGGCCTCCTTTTATAGGGAAAAGGGCTCACCACAGTGGCACACAGGAGGTGGAAAGGGTACAGTGGTGCGAGGTTATCCCTCGCATTACATGACAAGGCGCATTTAATGCGCCTTGCTTAGGTGTCCTTGCTTTATCGGGGACGGGGAGACATCCATCTTGTCCGTCGCCGCTCCTTCTTGTGTCGACACGCGCCCTGGCCAGCGATGCCTGAGATGCCATGTAGGCAGGCAGGCAGCTGAGGTGGCGCAATGGTGGGTCTCCACGAAGATCTGCATGTCACCACGCAGGTGCCTGCCCAGCTGGTTGGGTCGGCAGCTGCATGGGGCGGTCGAAGCTTAGCTGGCGTGGGCCTGATGGTGGCCCTGCGGGTGTCTTCGGCAAGGGCCTTGCCGGGGCCCCGACAAGGGTCTTGCCGCAGAGCCTGCTGTCATCCCTGGCAAGATGCTTGCCGGAGGTCTTGTGGTCTTCCTTGGCTGGGATCCTGCCAAGGGTCGTCGTCTTCTTAGCGTGTATCTGATCTTGAACGTCTTCACAAAGATCTGCATGCCACTACGGGGATGCCTCCCGAATCCTTGCCCCATGGGGGCAGTGGACTCAAGGGTGATCCACGCCGTAGGCGTGGGGCGAGTTGCCGCGGCGAGGGTCTTGTCGAGGCTGCTAAAGCCGGCCCCGGAAAGGATCTTGCCGGGGCTGCTAAAACCGGCTCCCGACAAGGATCTTGCCGGGGATCCTGCTTCGTCCCTTTGCTCTTTGGGGTCTTGGCTTTGGGCTTCAGTTCCATCGAGCTTCGGTCTTACCCTGGCTCACCTTCCTTGTCGTGCTTGGTGTGGTGGTGCCCGTGGCTCAGACTGCCCGTGCACAGTCATAGGGGTACAAAAAGTGTACCCCTCTTTTTGTACACCGACAGGAGCCCCCGAGCCTGGGCCACACATAAGCGCAACGCGTTGTTGGGCTAGGCCCAGAACGGTGCGCGGGCAGGCGGGACGGTTCTTACCGTGGTAAGATTTTCCGCGCGCTCTGCCTCCCACGGTCCGCGCGCGCGACGCGGGGTGGAGGGGCGTGCGTTACGTGGGCGGCATGCGCGGGGGGTTCCACAGGCATGCGTCACGTCGCAGTAAATGCGAAAGGAGGCGGCCCGCGTCCCCCCCCCCCACATAAGAAGGAATAATCGCGGGCGCGCTGCTCACTTCCTCCGTTTTCCTCGCGCCTCTTCCAATCTCAGAGCCACCGTTTCCTCTCTTCCTTCCTTCCGAAGCTTCCGCCGTCGCCTGCCGCCGTCGCTTTGCCCTCCCCCTCTCTCAGACCTCCAACTTTCTCAGCCGCCATGGCGTCCAAGTCCGTCAAGGGCAAGGGGGCGGCCAAGGGCGCCGGGACCGTGGAGCCGCCGGAGAGCGCGCTATCGGGGGACCGGACGAAGTCCGCCTTCTTCTTCCCATCGACGGTTGACGTCCACGAGCTCCGGGCCGCCTTCAAGCCCCTTTGGGGGGTGAAGACGGGCGGGAAGAATTTGGGACATCCGGCGACGCGCGTCATTCCGGCCGCTTGCGCCGAACCTGGACCAAATCGGTATCCTTCTTCGTCGACTACTTTTCTTGCGGGTTATGTCCCCCCTTCTCCGATTTCTTCTGCGATATCATGCACACCTTCGGCTTCCGCCTCTTGGATTTCACTCCGAACGCGGTGGCGTGCATGGCTTTCTTCGCGCACCTTTGCAAAGGCTTCGTCGGGGTGCAGCCCAACACGGCGCTCTTCCGCCACAATTTCACCCTCGGATCCAGCCGGGAGGTGCCGTCTCTAGATGCATCACCTGGATTCCGAGATCCAAGGGAGCGTACCCGGACGGCGCCGTGAAGGAGAGGTGGGATGAATGGCGCGGTCGGTGGTTCTGGATTGAAGAAGACCCGCCAAGATTCTGCAAGGTCCGCCGGGTGTTGTCGGTCCGTGGGAGTGACTGGAGCGACGTCGACGCCGCCGACGGGAGGCTCACCGTTGCCACCACCAGGATTCTCCGGCTCACCCAGGCCGGACTCACCCTTGAGATGATCAGGGCGGACTTCATTCGCCGTCGGATCGCCCCGTTGCATAACAAGGGGAGCCCAGCCTGGCTCTTCAGGAATCCTACTGACGTTATGCGACTCCGCCCCGGCCTCGACCACAACTTTACGGTGATGGGACATGCCCATTTCTGCCAGCGGCTCTTCCAGCTTGATGTGGGTCGCGATGGCGAGGTCAAACGGACCGGCAAGGCCGCGAGAGCTGCCGTAAAGGCCGGTAAGGCCATCAAGGGGGTTTTTTCAAGCTGCCAGCAGGGGTGGTCCCGCTGTGCAACAATTCGCGCCAGTCCGAGATCATCGCCATGATGCCGGACTGCAACGCGCATGGCCATGTCCCGAGCTGGAAGGAGCCGGCAGACGAGGACGTGCAGCAATTCTTCGACTCTCTGGTTGAGGTGTATGTCAAACCTGACGTAGCGGTGGCTTGTCATGGACACCACCCAGGCAGAGCTGGACTACATCGCCACTAGGGCGAGGGAGGCGCAGCTTGCCATGGAGGCCGGCAGCGCCGGGAGTGTGGAGGACAAGGCCGCAATGGCTACGGATGAGGAGGAGCTCGCCCAGTGGGCGGCGGCCGCCGGGGAGGCTAGCAGCGCCAACACTGGAGCTCCGCCTGTTGAGGATGCGGCCGATGAGTCGTCGTCGGAGAAGGACGTGGCAGCGGGATCGACGCCAGCCAGGGGAAGAGGGCGAGTCCTGCGGCGGGCTAGTTCCGGCGAGCCGGTCTGGCCCGGCAGGGCCACGCAGCCTCAATTGACCCTGGAGGGGTCCGGGCGCAACACGAGGGCCACGACAGCGAGGAGGCTGACGAAGGCCACCGAGAAGAAGAAGGCAGCAGCCCCTTCTCCATCTGGGCACGCACCAACTCCGCCTTCTTCGCCTCCCCCGGCAGACGTTGACTCGGATGTCGACGCGGAGTTCCCTTTTGATCTTGGGCCTCTCAGCCCGAAGAGGAAAAGGAAAGCGGTGGAGGAGGAGGAGATGGACGACGAGTAAGTGCTCTGTTCCTTACTGCCATTTCCATTCTCCTAAACCAAGTCACCCATCTTGATCTCTTTTTGCTTCTTCAGGGATGCAAAGACGTTGGCCCAGAGGATAAAGAGGGCGAAGGCCTCGGCGAGCAGCCAGCCCCCGGCTGGGGCTTCAGAGACACCACTGGTGGTGTTGAGCAGCCCGGACAGCAGCCCCCGGCACAGCCCCCAGCGTAAGTTCATCACCCTCTTCTTGCTCGACATGTAGTAGGTGTTTGATGCTATGGTGCTGACCTTATCAGTTTTGTAGGACGGGAGCGGCGGCAGGAGGAGCCACAGGGGGCTACCCCCAACACACCACCCCTATCGACTACGCCGCCGCGAGGGGCGTCCCCGGCAAGGGCGCCAAGCATGGAGCCCACACGCATGGAGGAAGAGGGGAACTTGGGCGCTGGTGGCTCTGCCACGGCGCCAAACGCCGGCGGGGAGGGGGCTTCTACTTCACAGCCTGGCACTGGTGAGTCGCCTGTCTTCTGTCTCTGCTTTTACCTTATTCTTTTTCTTGGCTTCATCATCCCCATTACTGCCCAGGCCCTCCTTCAACAGATATGGAGGACGTGGACGCCGTCATCGGGGATGTTGCTGAGGAGGCCGTGGCGGAGGCCGACAGGATTGCCGCCGAGGAGGCCGCCAAGGACGCTGCCAAGGCCGCCGCTGATAAGGCCGCCAAGAATGCCGCCGAGGGTGCCAGCGGTGGGCCTGCCGGGGAGGCTGGCAAGGCCACAGCCGAGGAAGAGGCGGTTGATGATCAGCCTTCTTCCTCCACAACCTCGGGCCCCGGCAGGTATCTGAAGGTGGGCGACGATCTCTTCGTCCATCTTGCAGGGGCGTCAAGTTCCTGAGCGCCCGCCGGAGGGGAAGTCTTCGACGGCGAGGTGCTCGCCGCCATCGGGCTCGAGGTGGTCGATGAACCGGGCGTCGGCGGCGACAGTTCTCCAGAAGAGCAGCTCTTTCGGGCCATGGGGCCAATTTCCGGAAGCTCCAAGCGTTCTACCGTGCCCGTCTAGACAAGGTTAAGAACACGGAGGTGGACTTCAAGGCGCGCGTTGCTGAGGCGGAGGTGGACGAGGCGAGGAGCAGAGAGCCTTTCAGGAGGAATTGGCATAGCGCGATGCAGAGCTCATCATGAAGATGTCTGACATCGAGAAGGCACAGGAAGAGGTGGCGAACTTGGCTGCCGCGGCCGAGGCCGCCCAGAACCAGCATCAAGCCGCCTTGGATTCCCAGGAGGAAGACCTCTCCGCGCGCGAGGCGAAGCTTGCCGCAACGCTCCGCGGCAAGGATGAGGAGCTCGAGGTCCTTGTCGAGCAGCGGACTCGCGAGCTGGGGCAGAGGCACAAAGAGGCACTCGATGCCCATGCTCTGGTCCATGCCGGCAAGGTGAAGGAGCTAGAGGTAGAGCGGGACGAGCTGAAGGAGCAGGTCCTCAAGCTGTCCGACGAGAGGAGCACGCTCAACTATGCCTTGGAAGATGCGCATGGAGCGGCCATCAGCAGGGCTGGAGAGCTCTCCGAAGCGCAAAACTCCATCAGAGATCTCAAGCTGAAGCTGGAGAATCTCGAGAAGATGTTGTCGAAGAGCTCGGCTCAGGGGACACCTTGACCAGGAGCCTGGAGGAGGAGAAGCAGCTGCGGGCGGACGAGGCCGCCTCCCACCAGGAATATGTGGCGGGCGAGAACAGATGGATCAGCCGGCTGGAGGACGTCGCCGGCAGGGTCACCTCCCAGTTGGCCCTCATGGGGATGCCAAACGTGAGGTATGCCCCTGAGTGGAGCGGGACCGTCAACGCCAAGCTGACCCTGTTCTTCGAGGGCGTCCTCGGTGCCTTGGCTGATCTTCACTCCAACAGAACTGCCACGCTGGCCGGGGAGGCCCGGCGACTCTGCCGGGGGGTCATGACCAAGGTCCTCACCAAGATGGCGTACTGTAATCCCGCCCTTGACTTCGAAGCCGCGATGGATAGCTTGCCGGAGGGTACTAACCGCACGGTGCTCAAGGAGCGCATCAAGCCCGTCATCAGCTGCATCGACGAAATCAAGAGGGTCGAAGGCCAGCGCCGGGATTAGGCATCCCGTTCTTCTTCGCCGCTGCGGTTTCATGACCAAGACAAATTTTATCTTTAGTTAGAACCGCAGCGATGACATGATGTAATATAACTTTGAAATATTTCTGGGATTATGCATGCTATTTTCCTGTTTGTTGTTTCTTTGTACGTCCACCCTACGCTAGCTGGGTAGGCTTGCCGGCGCGAAAAACCCAGGGCGGCGTCTTGGGGATGGGTCCCCATTGGCCTGCCGGACAAGCGTGCTGCCGGGTGAGCCACCTTGCCGCCCTTAACGCAGCCGCTCGAACTGTCGAGTTTGACTCGAGTCAGAGTCGAGAGCCTTGCCAATTGCGGAAGGCTACCCTACCGTTTCCAACGCAGCCGGTTGAACTGTTGAGCGGACTCGAAACAGAGCAAAGGCATTGCCGATCGGGAAGGGACCCATTTGCGTGCAGGTTTATTTTTGTACAAAGAACGACAACTCCGAGGATAATAACCTTAAATAATAGAATGAAAATATCCAGGGTTCAATGTAACTTAGCTTCTATTTGTAGCCGTTCAAGTACTGATCTTCCGGCCTCCTTCCTTCTCAAAGAGCCACGAAGACGTAGGAGTGCTGGGCTAACTGCTGGAGCCGATTCTCACAACTGCGACCCCCTACCTGGCGCGCCAAAGATGTCGGTGTATTGGAAACGACACCTATGGGATCACAAGAATCCCTACTACGGTTGCGGGGCGCGGGGTTGAGAGAAGAGCGGATCAAACAGATAGCACACGATTCCTTTACCCAGGTTCGGGCCACGAGGATGCGTAAAACCCTACTCCTGCTTTGGTGGATTATATGTTTGTGTACTTCAGCTAGCTACGGGGCGTGAGGAGCTCCAAAAAGCCGAATCCTCCTCCTGGTCGCCTCGGGCCTCCTTTTATAGGGAAAAGGGGTCACCGCAGTGGCACACAGGCGGTGGAAAGGGTACAGTGGTGCGAGGTTATCCCTCGCATTACATGACAAGGTGCATTTAATGCGCCTTGCTTAGGTGTCCTTGCTTTATTGGGGACGGGGGAGATATCCATCTTGTCAGTCGCCGCTCCGTCTTGTGTCGACACGCGCCCTGGCCAGCGATGCCTGAGATGCCATGTAGGCAGGCAGACAGCTGAGGTGGCGCAATGGTGGGTCTCCACGAAGATCTGCATGTCGCCACGTATGTGCCTGCCCAGCTGGTTGGGTCGGCAGTTGCATGGGGCGGTGGAAGTTTAGGGCGTGGGCCTGATGGTGGCCCTGCGGGTGTCTTCGGCAAGGGCCTTGCCGGGGCCCCGGCAAGGGTCTTGCCGCGGCGCCCGCTGTCATCCCCGGCAAGATGCTTGCCGGAGGTCTTGTGGTCTTCCTTGGCTGGGATCCCGCCAAGGGTCGTCGTCTTCTTAGCGTGTATCTGATCTTGAACGTCTTCACAAAGATCTGCATGCCACTACGGGGATGCCTCCGGAATCCTTGCCCCATGGGGGCAGTGGACTCAAGGGTGATCCGCGCCATAGGCGTGGGGCGAGTTGCCGTGGCGAGGGTCTTGCCGGGGCTGCTAAAGTCGGCCCCGGCAAGGATCTTGACGGGGCTGCTAAAACTGGCTCCCGGCAAGGATCTTGCCGGGGGATCTCGCTTCGTCCCTTTTCTCTTTGTGGTCTTGGCTTTGGGCTTCAGTTCCATCGAGCTTCGGTCTTAGCCTGGCTCACCTTCCTTGCCGTGCTTGGTGTGGTGGTGCCCGTGGCTCAGACTACCCGTGCACAGTCATAGGGGTACAAAAAGTGTACCCCTCTTTTTGTACACCGACAATCTAGTTGTGAGCTTTGCTTTATGTTCCTTATCTTTGTAATTGAGTTCGTGAGCTTTATATAATAAAGACTAGTTTTGGGTCAAGGGATTGGTTATCTCACTATGATCATGAGAGAATAAAAGAAAGAATAAAAAAGGAATTAAAAGAGACCATATTGATCTTATGGAAAGTTATGACTTCACATATAAAGAGTACGATGAATAAAAGTTGTTGAGAGTTGACAAACATAGTTTTGGTCATCGTTGCAATTAAAAGGAAGTAATAAAGAAAGAGAGGTCTTCACATAGAAATATATTATCTTGGACTTCTTTTATGATTGTGAGCACTCATTAAAATATGACATTCTAAAAGGTTGATGATGGACAAGGAAGACAACGTAATGGGTTATGTTTTCTTATATCCGAAATAAAGTATATTGTCATGAATCACCCAACATGTTGAGCTTGTCGTTCCCCCTCATGCTAGCCAAACTCCTTGCACCAAGTAGAGATACTACTTGTGCTTCCAAATATCCGTAAACCCAATTTTTCCATGAGAGTCCACCATATCTACCTATGGATTGAGTAAGATCCTTCAAGTAAGTTGTCATTGCTGCAAGCAATAAAAAATTGCTCTTTAAATATGTATGATCTATTAGTGTGGAGAAAATAAGCTTTATACGATCTTGTGATATGGAAGCAATAAAAGCGACGGACTGCATAATAAAGGTCCCTATCACAAGTGGCAATATAAAGTGACATTCTTTTGCACTAAGATTTTGTACATCCAACCATAAAAGCACATGACAACCTCTGCTTCCCTCTGCGAAGGGCCTATCTTTTATTCTTGTCTCATACCTTATACAAGAGTCATGGTGATCTTCACCTTTCCTTTTTACATTTTATCCTTTGGCAAGCACATTGTGTTGGAAAGATCCTGACATATATACCCAATTGGATGTAGGTTATCATAAACAATTATTGTTGACATTACCCTTGAGGTAAAAGGTTAGGAGGCAACACTATAAGCCCCCATCTTTCTCTATGTCCGATTAAAACTCCATACCCATAAGTATTGCATGAGTGTTAGCAATTGTGAAAGAAATGATAGTTGAGTATGTGGACTTGCTGAAAAGCTCTTATATTGACTCTTTCCGATGTTATGATAAATTGCAATTTCTTCAATGACCGAGACCATAGTTTGTTAGTTTTCAGTGAAGTTTCTGATTCATACTTGACATTGTGAATAGATTGTTACTTTAGCATAAGAAATCATATGACAATATATTTTGCTATTATAAGAATGATCATGATGCCCTCATGTCCGTATTTCATTTTATCGACACCTCTATCTCTAAACATGTGGACATATTTTTCGATATCGGTTTCCGCTTGAGGACAAGCGAGGTCTAAGCTTGGGGGAGTTGATACGTCCATTTTCCATCATGCTTTTATATCGATATTTATTGCATTATGGGCTGTTACTACACATTATGTCACAATACTTATGCCTTTTCTCTTATTTTACAAGGTTTACATGAAGAGGGAGAATGCCGACAGCTGGAATTCTGGGCTGGAAAATGAGCAAATATTATAGAACTATTCTGCACAACTCCAAAAGTCCTGAAACTCCACGAAAGCCAGTTTTGGAATATATAAAAAATACTGGGTGAAGAAAGCACCAGAGGGGGCTACCAACCGTCCACGAGGGTGGGGGCGCGCCCTACCCCCCTGGGCGCGCCCCCTGCCTCGTGGGCCACCTGGCAGCCTCCCGATGCCCATCTTCTGGTATAAGGTATCTTCTGTCCTGGAAAAAATCATAAGGGAGCTTTCTGGACGAAGCGCCGCCGTCTCGAGGCGGAACCATGGCAGAACCAATCTAGGGCTTCGGCGGAGCTGTTCTGCCGGTGAAACATCCCTCCGAGAGGGGGAAATCGTCATCATCGTCATCACCATCGATCCTCTCATCGGGAGGGGGTCAATCTCCATCAACATCTTCACCAGCACCATCTCCTCTCAAACCCTAGTTCATCTCTTGTATCCAATCTTTGTCCCAAAACCTCAGATTGGTACCTGTGGGTTGCTAGTAGTGTCGATTACTCCTTGTAGTTGATGCTAGTTGGTTTATTCGGTGGAAGATCATATGTTCAGATCCTTTATGCATATTAATACCCCTCTGATTATGAACATGAATATGATTTGTGAGTAGTTACGTTTGTTCCCGAGGACATGGGAGAAGTCTTGTTATAAGTAGTCATGTGAATTTGGTATACGTTCGATATTTTGATGAGATGTATGTTGTCTTTCCTCTAGTGGTGTTATGTGAACGTCAACTACATGACACTTCACCATTGTTTGGGCCTAGAGGAAGGCATTGG
The DNA here is from genome assembly GCA_902687465.1 of Secale cereale. Taxonomy (NCBI): domain Eukaryota; kingdom Viridiplantae; phylum Streptophyta; class Magnoliopsida; order Poales; family Poaceae; genus Secale; species Secale cereale. The sequence goes on along the minus strand of LR738711.1, from coordinate 882,272,675 downwards.
GAAGTAATAAGTAGATGATGGGTTGCTAGAGTGACAGAAGCTTAAACCCTAGTTTATGTATTCCTTCGTAAGGGGTTGATTGGGATCCATATGTTTCATGCTATGGTTAGGTTTACCTTAATACTTCTTTTGCAGTTCTGGATGCTTGAAATATAGGTTAATCATAAGTGGGATGCTTGTACAAGGAAGGGTAGCACCCAAGCACCGGTCCACCCACATACCAAATTATCAAAGTAACGAACACGAATCATATGAGCGTGATGAAAACTAGCTTGACGATAATTCACATGTGTCCTCGGGAGCGCTTTTCTTTATATAAGAGTTTGTCTAGGCTTGTCCTTTGCTACCAAAAGGATTGGGCCATCTTGCTGCACCTTATATACTTTTACTACTTGTTACTCGTTACAAATTATCTTATCACAAAACTATCTGTTACCAATAGTTTCAGTGCTTGTAAAGAATACCTTACTGAAAACTGCATATCATTACCTTCTGCTCCTCGTTGGGTTCGACACTCTTACTTATCGAAAGGACTACGATAGTGTTGGGGAACGTAGTATTTTAAAATTTTCCTACGATCACGCAAGATCTATCTACCAGATGCATAGCAACGAGAGGGGAGAGTGAGTCTACGTACCCTCGTAGACCGAAAGCGGAAGTGTTAGAACAACGCGGTTGATGTAGTCGTACGTCTTCACGGCCCGACCGATCAAGCACCGAAACTACGACACCTCCGAGTTCTAGCACACGTTCAGCTCGATGACGTCCCTCGAACTCCGATCCAGCCGAGTGTCGAGGGAGAGTTCCGTCAGCACGGCGGCGTGGTGACGATCTTGATGTTCTACCGTCGCAGGGCTTCGCCTAAGCACCGCTACAATATTTATCGAGGAGAACTATGATGGAGGGGGGCACCGCACACGGCTAAGAGATCAAGAGATCAATTGTTGTGTCTAGAGGTGCCCCCCTGCCCCCGTATATAAAGGAGGGAGGGAGAGGCCGGCCCTAGAGGGGGCGCACCAAGTGTGGGGAGTCCTACTAGGATTCCCAAGTCCTAGTAGGATTCCCCTTTCCTTTCCGGAGTAGGAGAGAAGGAAAGAGGGGGGGAGGGAGAAGGAAAAGGGGGCTGCACCCCTTGTCCAATTCGGACCAGAAAGGGGGTGCACGCCTCCTTCCTTTTGGCCTCTCTCCTCTATTCTCGTAACTCCCCGGTACTCCGAAAATACCCGAATCACTCGGAACCTTTCCGATGTCCGAATATAGTCGTCCAATATATCGATTTTTACGTCTCGACCATTTTGAGACTCCTCGTCATGTCCCCGATCTCATCCGGGACTCCGAACTCCTTCGGTACATCAAAACTCATAAACTCATAATAAAACTATCATCGAAACCTTAAGCGTGCGGACCCTACGGGTTCGAGAACATGTAGACATGACCGAGACATGTCTCCGGTCAATAACCAATAGCGGAACCTGGATGCTCATATTGGCTCCCACATATTCTACGAAGATCTTTATCGGTCAAACCGCATAACAACATACATTGTTCCCTTTGTCATCGGTATGTTACATGCCCGAGATTCGATCGTCGGTATCTCAATACCTAGTTCAATCTCGTTACCAACAAGTCTCTTTACTCGTTCCGTAATACATCATCCCGCAACTAACTCATTAGCTGCAATGCTTGCAAGGCTTATAGTGATGTGCATTACCGAGTGGGCCCAGAGATACCTCTCCGACAATCGGAGTGACAAATCCTAATCTCGAAATACGCCAACCCAACAAGTACCTTCGGAGACACCTGTAGAGTACCTTTATAATCACCCAGTTACGTTGTGACGTTTGGTAGCACACAAAGTGTTCCTCCGGTATTCGGGAGTTGCATAATCTCATAGTCATAGAAACATGTATAAGTCATGAAGAAAGCAATAGCAGTAAAACTTAAACGATCATAGTGCTAAGCTAACGGATGGGTCTTGTCCATCAGATCATTCTCCTAATGATGTGATCCCGTTGATCAAAGACAACTCATGTCTATGGCTAGGAAACATAACCATCTTTGATCAATGAGCTAGTCTAGTAGAGGCATACTAGGGACACTCTGTTTTGTCTATGTATTCACACATGTATTAAGTTTCCGGTTAATACAATTCTAGCATGAATAATAAACATTTATCATGATATAAGGAAATAAATAATAACTTTATTATTGCCTCTAGGGCATATTTCCTTCAGTCTCCCACTTGCACTAGAGTCAATAATCTAGTTCACATCGCCATGTGATTTAACACCGATAGTTCACATCGTCATGTGATTAACACCCAAAGGGTTTACTAGAGTCAATAATCTAGTTCACATCGCTATGTGATTAACACCCAAAGAGTACTAAGGTGTGATCATGTTTTGCTTCGTGGGAGAAGTTTAGTCAACGGGTCTGTCACATTCAGATCCGTATGTATTTCGCAAATGTCTATGTGTCTACAATGCTCTGCATGGAGCTACTCTAGCTAATTGCTCCCACTTTCAATACGCATCCAGATTGATACTTAGAGTCAGCTGGATTTAGTGTCAAAGCTTGCATCGGCGTAACCCTTTACCACGAACTCTTTATCACCTCCATAATCGAGAAACATTTCCTTAGTCATCCAGTTACTAAGGATAATTTTGACCGCTGTACAGTGATCTACTCCTGGATCACTATTGTACCCTCTTGACAAACTCATGGCAAGGTACACAACATGTTTGGTACACAGCATGGCATACTTTATAGAACCTATGGCTGAGGCATAGGGAATGACTTTCATTCTCTCTATATTTTTCTGCCGTGGTCTGGCTTTGAGTCTTACTCAACTTCACACCTTACAAGTCAGGTAAGAACTCCTTCTTTGACTGATCCATTTTGAACTACTTCAAAATCATATCAAAGTATGTACTCATCGAAAGTCTTATCAAGCGTCTTGATCTATCTCTATAGATCTTGATGCCCAATATGTAAGCAGCTTCACCAAGGTCTTTCTTTGAAAAACTCCTTTCAAACACTCCTTTATGCTTTCCAGAAAATTCTACATCATTTCCGATCGACAATATGTCATTCACATATACTTATCAGAAAGGTTGTAGTGCTCCCACTCACTTCTTGTAAATACAGGCTTCACCGCAAGTCTGTATAAATCTATATGCTTTGATCAACTTATCAAAGCGTATATTCCAACTCCGAGATGCTTGCACCAGTCCATAGATGGATCGCTGGAGCTTGCACATTTTGTTAGCACCTTTAGGATTGACAAAACCTTCTGGTTGCATCATATACAAGTCTTCTTTAATAAATCCATTAAAGAATGCAGTTTTGTTATCCATTTGCCAGATTTCATAAAATGCGGCAATTGCTAACATGATTCGGACAGACTTAAGCATCGCTATGGGTGAGAAAGTCTCATCGTAGTCAACTCCTTGAACTTGTTGAAAAAACTTTCGCAACAAGTCGAGCTGTAAACAGTAACATTACTGTCAGCGTCAGTCTTCCTCTTGAAGATCCATTTATTTTCGATGGCTTTCCGACCATCGGGCAAGTCAACCAAAGTCCACACTTTGTTCTCATACATGGATCCCATCTCAGATTTCATGGTCTCAAACCACTTTGCGGAATCTGGGCTCATCATCGCTTCCTCATAGTTCGTAGGTTCATCATGGTCCAGTAACATGACTTCCAGAACCGGGTTGCCGTACCACTCTGGTGCGGAACGTACTCTGGTTGATCTACGAAGTTCAGCAGTAACTTGATCCGAAGTTTCATGATCATCATCATTAGCTTCCTCACTAATTGGTGTAGGAATCACTGGAACCAGTTTCTGTGATGTACTACTATCCATTACCTCATCAAGTTCCACTTTCCTCCCACTCACTTCTTTCGAGAGAAACTCCTTCTCTAGAAAGGATCCACTCTTAACAACAAAGACCTTGCCTTCAGATCTGTGATAGAAGGTGTACCCAACAGTTTCTTTTGGGTATCTTATGAAGATTTACTTCTCCGATTTGGGTTCGAGCTTATCATGTTGAAACTTTTTCACATAAGCATCGCAGTCCCAAACTTAAAGAAATGACAGCTTAGGTTTATCGTCAAAACACAGTTCATACGGTGTCATCTCCACGGATTTAGATGGTGCCCTATTTAACGTGAATGTATCTGTCGCTAATGCATAACCCCAAAAGCGATAGTGGTAGATCGATAAGAGACATCATCGATTGCACCATATCTAATAAAGTACGGTTATAACGTTCGGACACACCATTACACTATGGTGTTCTAGGTGGCGTAAGTAGTGAAACTATTTCACATTGTTTTTACTGAAGGCCAAACTCGCTAACTCAAATTTTTTACCTCTACGATCATATCGTAGAAACTCTTATTTTCTTGTTACGATGATTCTCCACTTCACTCTGAAATTCTTTGAACTTTTCAAATGTTTTAGACTTGTGCTTCATTAAGTAGATATATCCATATCTGCTCAAATCATCAGTGAAGGTCAGAAAATAACGATACCCGCCGCGAGCATCAACACTCATTGGTCCACATACATCTGTATGTATGATCTCCAACAAATCTGTTGCTCGCTCCATTGTTCCGGAGAACGGAGTTTTAGTCATCTTGCCCATGAGGCATGGTTCGCAAGCACCAAGTGATTCATAATCAAGTGATTCCAAAAGTCCATCACTATGGAGTTTCTTCATGCGCTTTACACCATTATGACCTAAACAGCAGTGCCACAAATAAGTTGCACTATCATTATTAACCTTGCATCTTTTGGCTTCAATATTATGAATATGTGTATCACCACGATCGAGATCCAACAAACTATTTTCATTGGGTGTATGACCATCGAAGGTTTTATTCATGTAAACAGAATAACAATTATTCTATGACTTTAAATGAATAACCGTATTGCAACAAATATGATCAAATCATATTCATGCTCAACGCAAATGCCAAATAACATTTATTTAGGTTTTACACTAATCCCGAAAGTATAGGGAGTGTGCGATGATGATCATATCAATCTTGGAACCACTTCCAACACACATCGTCACTTCACCTTTAACTAGTCTCTGTTCATTCCGCAATTCTCGTTTCGAGTTACTAATTTTAGCAACTAAACCGGTATCAAATACCCAGGGGTTGCTATGAACACTAGTAAAGTACACATCAATAATCTGTATATCAAAATATACCTTTGTTCACTTTGCCATCCTTCTTATCCGCCAAGTATCTAGGGCAGTTCCACTTCCAGTGACCATTTCCTTTGCAGTAGAAGCACTTAGTTTCAGGCTTGAGTTTTAGCTTTGGGTTTCTTCACGGGAGTGACAACTTGCTTGTCATTCTTCTTGAAGTTCCCCTTCTATCCCTTTGCCCTTTACTTGAAACAAGTGGTCTTGTTAACCATCAACACTTGATGCTTTTTCATGATTTCTACCTTCGCCGACTTCAACATTGTGAAGAGCTCGGGAATTCCTTTCGTCATCCCTTGCATATTATAGTTCATCACGAAGTTCTACTAACTTGGTGATAGTGACTAGAGAACTTTGTCAATTACTATCTTATCTGGAAGATTAACTCCCACTTGATTCAAGTAATTGTAGTACCCAGACAATCTGAGCACATGCTCACTGGTTGAGCTATTCTCCTCCATCTTGTAGGCAAAGTACTGTCAGAAGTCTTATACCTCTCGACACGGGCATGAGTATGAAATACTAATTTCAACTCTTGGAACATCTTATATGCTCCGTGGCGTTCAAAACGTTTTTTGAAGTCCCGGTTCTAAGCCATAAAGCATGGTGCACTTAAACTATCAAGTAGTCATCATACCGAGCTTTTGTCAAAACGTTCATAACGTCTACATCTGCTCCTGCAATAGGTATGTCACCTAGCGGTGCATCAAGGACATAATTCTCTGTGCAGCAATGAGGATAATCCTCAGATCACGGAACAATTCCGCATCATTGCTACTAACATCTTTCAACTTAGTTTTCTCTAGGAACATATAAAAAATAAACGGGGAGCAACATCGCGAGCTATTTATCTACAACATAGATATGCTAATACTACGAGGACTAAGTTCATGATAAATTAAAGTTCAATTTAATCATATTACTTAAGAACTCCCACTTAGATAGACATCCCTCTAGTCATCTAAATGATCACGTGATCCAAATCAACTAAACCATGTCCGATCATCACGTGAGATGGAGTAGTTTCAATGGTGAACATCTTATGTTGATCATATCTACTATATGATTCACGCTCGACCTTTCGGTCTCCAGTGTTCCGAGGCCATATTTGCATATGCTAGGCTCGTCAAGTTTAACCCGAGTATTCTGCGTGTGCAAAACTGGCTTACACCCGTTGTATTTGAACGTAGAGCTTATCACACCCGATCATCACGTGGTGTCTCGGCACGACGAACTTTCGCAACGGTGCATACTCAGGGAGAACACTTATACCTTGAAATTTAGTAAGGGGTCATCTTATAATGCTACCGTCGAACTATGCAAAATAAGAAGCATAATAAGATAAACATCACATGCAATCAAAATATGTGACATGATATGGCCATCATCATCTTGTGCTTTTGATCTCCATCTCCAAAGCACCGTCATGATCACCTTCGTCACCGGCGCGACACCTTGATCTCCATCGTAGCATCGTTGTCGTCTCGCCAACTATTGCTTCTACGACTATCGCCACCGCTTAGTGATAAAGTAAAGCAATTACATGGCGATTGCATTTCATACAATAAAGCGACAACCATATGGCTCCTGCCAGTTGCCGATAACTTTACAAAACATGATCATTTCATACAAAACCGTATAACTCATCATGTCTTGACCATATCACATCACAACATGCCCTGCAAAAACAAGTTAGACGTCCTCTACTTTGTTGTTGCAAGTTTTACGTGGCTGCTACGGGCTTAGCAAGAACCGTTCTTACATACGCATACAAAACCACAACGATATTTTGTCAAGTATGTGATGTTTTAACCTTCACAAGGACCGGGCGTAGCCACACTTGATTCAACTAAAGTTGGAGAAACTGACACCCGCCAGCCACCTGTGTGCGAAGCACGTCGGTAGAACCAGTCTCGCGTAAGCGTACGCGTAATGTCGGTCCGGGCCGCTTCATCCAACAATACCGCCGAATCAAAGTATGACATGCTGGTAAGCAGTATGACTAGTATCGTCCACAACTCACTTGTGTTCTAATCGTGCATATCATCTACGCATAGACCTGGCTCATGATGCCACTGTTGGGGAACGTAGTATTTTAAAATTTTCCTACGATCGCGCAAGATCTATCTACCAGATGCATAGCAACGAGAGGGGAGAGTGAGTCTACGTACCCTCGTAGACCGAAAGCGGAAGCGTTAGAACAACGCGGTTGATGTAGTCGTACGTCTTCATGGCCCGACCGATCAAGCACCGAAACTACGGCACCTCCGAGTTCTAGCACACGTTCAGCTCGATGACGTCCCTCGAACTCCGATCCAGCCGAGTGTCGAGGGAGAGTTCCGTCAGCACGACGGCGTGGTGACGATCTTGATGTTCTACCGTCGCAGGGCTTCGCCTAAGCACCGCTACAATATTTATCGAGGAGAACTATGGTGGAGGGGGGCACCGCACACGGCTAAGAGATTAAGAGATCAATTGTTGTGTCTAGAGGTGCCCCCCTGCCCCCGTATATAAAGGAGGGAGGGAGAGGCCGGCCCTAGAGGGGGCGCACCAAGTGTGGGGAGTCCTACTAGGACTCCCAAGTCCTAGTAGGATTCCCCTTTCCTTTCCGGAGTAGGAGAGAAGGAAAGAAGGGGAGAGGGAGAAGGAAAAGGGGGCTGCACCCCTTGTCCAATTCGGACCAGAAGGGGGGTGCACGCCTCCTTCCTTTTGGCCTCTCTCCTCTATTCCCGTAACTCCCCGGTACTCCGAAAATACCCGAATCACTCGGAACCTTTCCGATGTCCGAATATAGTCGTCCAATATATCCATTTTTACGTCTCGATCATTTTGAGACTCCTCGTCATGTCCCCGATCTCATCCGGGACTCCGAACTCCTTCGGTACATCAAAACTCATAAACTCATAATAAAACTATCATCGAAACCTTATGCGTGCGGACCCTACAGGTTCGAGAACTATGTAGACATGACCGAGACACGTCTCCGGTCAATAACCAATAGCGGAACCTGGATGCTCATATTGGCTCCCACATATTCTACGAAGATCTTTATCGGTCAAACCACATAACAACATACATTGTTCCCTTTGTCATCGGTATGTTACATGCCCGAGATTCGATCGTCGGTATCTCAATACCTAGTTCAATCTCGTTACCAACAAGTCTCTTTACTCGTTCCGTAATACATCATCCCGCAACTAACTCATTAGCTGCAATGCTTGCAAGGCTTATAGTGATGTGCATTACCGAGTGGGCCCAGAGATACCTCTCCGACAATCGGAGTGACAAATCCTAATCTCGAAATACGCCAACCCAACAAGTACCTTCGGAGACACCTGTAGAGTACCTTTATAATCACCCAGTTACGTTGTGACGTTTGGTAGCACACAAAGTGTTCCTCCGGTATTCGGGAGTTGCATAATCTCATAGTCATAGGAACATGTATAAGTCATGAAGAAAGCAATAGCAGTAAAACTTAAACGATCATAGTGCTAAGCTAACGGATGGGTCTTGTCCATCAGATCATTCTCCTAATGATGCGATCCCGTTGATCAAATGACAACTCATGTCTATGGCTAGGAAACATAACCATCTTTGATCAATGAGCTAGTCTAGTAGAGGCATACTAGGGACACTCTGTTTTGTCTATGTATTCACACATGTATTAAGTTTCCGGTTAATACAGTTCTAGCATGAATAATAAACATTTATCATGATATAAGGAAATAAATAATAACTTTATTATTGCCTCTAGGGCATATTTCCTTCAGATAGATCCCCTATACTTGTGGGTCATCAGTGCTCTTTATGAAACTTGCTTGGTTTTGCATGTAGATGCATCATGTCATGTTGCATCCATGTTTTGAGTGTTGTGCTTGATGTTTGAATGCATTTTGCATCATTGCCATGCTTGACTTGTTTTTCTCATATCTTCTAGGCCGTAGCTCCGAATTAAATGAACTTTATATGTAACTTGACTAGAATTTCGTGTAGATCATCATGGTGCATGTTAACTTGCTGTTGAACAATTCTAACATAAGGTGTGTTCAGATCTGGACTAATTTAGAAATTTGCATATGAGGACTTACCGGAATTGTTATATGTTGTTTCCGGCCTCATTTAAACTTGCTTTGTGTGATGATCTTGTTTGAATCATCTCTTGCCATGATTTGCATCATGTAGCCTGTAATGCATCATATTTGGTTGAGCATCTTGTCTTGCTTATGTGTGGTGTGTTTACCATGTTGTTTGCTTCTTCTCGTTAGTTCCTGTTTTGTTGCGATCGTGATGATTCGTTCAACTACGCTTGTTCGTCTTCGTGGCTTCATCTTCTTCATGGACTCGATCTTATTCCTAGTGGGATCCCAGGCAAGATGACTGTCACCTTGGATACCATTACTATCATTTCTATGCTAGTTGTCTCGAAGCTATCGCTATATGTCGCGATGCCTATCTATTTGTCTGTCAGCCTCTCTTTGTTGCCATGAAACCTCTAACCTTTGACACCATCCCAGCAAACCGTTGTATGGCTATGTTACCGCTTGCTCAGCCCTTCTTATAGTGTTGCTAGTTGCAGGTAAAGATGAAGATTGCTCCATGTCGGATCTTGGATTGTTGGAATATCACAATATATCTTATATTAAATTAATGCACCTATATACACAACAATGGGTGGAAGGCTTGGCGTTTTGCTAGGTGTTTTTTTCCACTCATGCCGCCTTAAGAACTGATAAACCGGTGTTATGTTCCTTGATTTTGCATTCCTTACACGGTTGGGGTTTATGGGCCCCCCTTGCTTCTTCGCTCAAAGTAAAGTTTTCCTGAGGAGATCCAACTTTGGTTTTACCATTTGCCTAATAACTAAAACTCGCCGAGGGAGTTATAAACCCAAGGATTATTAATTCAACCCCCCGAGCCAGTGCTCGAATTGAGTGTTGGCTCACCTACCTAGCAGTCAGCAGTGCCACCTCGGGGCAACTCGAGTAGTCTAGCTATCGTCCACTTCACATAGACGGATGAGTCCATAGATGGAGAGCGCGCGGCTCTGGACACGAGTCTGACTCACCGGGAGATCTCCTTGGGCTAGTTTTCCTTTCTTCGAGGAACTTGTGCACCGGGATTCCAAGGATGCTCGGGCCTTCCCTAAGATAAGAGGTTTTACCTCTGCTGATCGTGAGAGCTTGTGATGGGCTAAGTTAGGGCACCGCCACAGGGTTATGATCTTTCGAAAGCCATGCCCGCGGTTATGTGGCAGATTGGAATTTGCTAATATCCGATTGTACAAAACTTGTCAGAGGATCCAAAACAAAATACACCAATCGCGTGAGTAACCATGACCGTCTCTTTTCAATTTGAGAAGAGAACTCGGTGGGGTTATGTTTGACTCGTAGGTAGCTCAGGATCACTTATTGGTCCTTACTAGTTTTCGACCGATTGCGTAGATGCTCATCTATCTCTGGAATCGTAAGTTAGCCACCATACATATGCTTAGTCGCTGCCGAAACCTCACCACTTATCCTTTCATACCCATTAAGCTTTGCTGGTCTTGATACACATGGTTATGGGATTGTTGAGTCCTCGTGGCTCACAGATCCTACAACAACAGTTGTAGGTGCAGGTTTCCGATGACTTGACGTGAAAGCGATGTTTACTTGTGTTGGAGTTCCTTCTTCTTCTTCGTCACTCTTGGGATAGGTTCCTGGTCGACAACCTGGGATAGCAGGATGGATGTTGTTGTGCTTTTCATGTTTTCATCCGTAGTCGGATGTCTTGTGTATTACGTGTTGTATTTATGTGGAAATTGTATGACTTGTATGTATCTTCATCTATTTATGTGATGGTACGATGTAATGATATCCATATTGCTAAGTGCCCGAAATGTTGTTGTGCCCCAATCACGAGTTTATCACGTGATCAGGATAGAATCGCATCTTGGGCATGACAGCCTAGCTAGGCATGCGAACTACATGGGCCGTGCTGGGTCGACACGCGTGCTGCCTTATGAGGTCCAGGCACGACACTAATATTAAATGGGCTGGCCCTTCGGCACGTTTAGCCATCAGTCCACATATTATTTAGCCTATTGGGCTTCCTATTAGCCTATAAAAAATTGAATGGGCCGTTCCAGGCCAGCACACGTTCCCAGGCACGGCCGTAGGCTGGCCACGTGCCAGGCACGACCTGATTAACCACGTGCTGGGGCGGCCCGTCACAGGCGATCACGTGTGTTAACGGGTCGGCCCGCCAGCCATGACTCAGTTGGCCAGGTTTGTCTCGGACCTAGCCATCTGGGCGAGCCCGTCCTCGCCCACTCTTAAGCATGCCTGGAATGACACAGCAAGCGACGACATGTTTATAAAAAGACCATGCCAACAAGTTCAGCACAACACGTGCACGAGAGCTATATCTCTCCTTAAACAACATGCAAGATGCTCTGGCTGAAGGGAATAGCACCTAGCACAAGAAACTGGACCGGCCCATTAGCTCACCTATTGAACATATAAAGCTTGAAGAAGTCCTAGGCAGAACGACGCTACCCACATCAGCTATGAATAGTGCCTACGAATAGTGCATCGAGAATAAAGCCGCCGCACGCTCCCTCCTCCATCCCCTTCCGCATGAAAATATCTGCTGCTCCCTCCACACCGCCTCCTCTCCTCCGGATTCGCGTCCTCCCCCAATCCCCGCCTCCTCACCTCCTCCCCAATCCGACGCCTCTCGCCGCCCTCTCTCCTTCCCCTGCGCCTTCGACCCCGCCCTTGCCAGCTCCCAACGATCCGCCGACTGGAGAACCAAGAAGGAGGAGGGATGTGAAGGGGAGAAGAGGGGATGCGGAAGAGGAGACCTAGGCGGCGGCTCGAGCAGAGAAGCGGGGCCTCGAGACGCCGCGTCCGCCACTCCCCCGCCTCGAACCAGCCGCCGCCATGGAGAAGGACAGACAGTAGGGGAGGCCAGCGGTGGAGGGAGGTGCGGTGCGGACAGAGGCACCGGCCATCGGGGACCTCCCAGCTTTCTTCTTCTCCTCGTCGGGTGGAGCTCGAGCCGTCGAGCGCGACCTCGATCTGGAGTAGGGGAGCAGCAGCCGCAGGGGGCTCCAGGATATTGTGTTCGGGCGACGCGGTTGGTCGAGGCGGAGGTGCCAGCGCGCAGGGTCGCAGTCGAGTTGGGCGTGAGGAGAGGGAGGAGAGGGATGGGAAGAGTGGGAGGCACAAGGACGGTGGCGCTCGCCATCTCATTCCCCATCTCTTCTTGTTGCACGTCCTCCGTGAGTTCCTCTTTCTAATCCCTTCCTCTCCGCAAGTTATCTTTTTATTTTCTGAAATTTGTATGTTCGCTCATTGGCCGGCCATGGATGCTAGAGATGGAGGCCTCAACAAGAGGAGCTCGAGCTGAGGAGCGCGCCCTTGATCCAGACTCGACAGGGGGAGGGGAGCAACAACCGCGCCGGCCTCGTCGCAATGTGTGCAGCAAGCTGAATTTGGGCATTGAACAACTTATAAATTTCAATATCTGGAACGTGTGTTCCTTGTGTATGCACACTATTAATCTTGAATCTCTACCAACAGAATTTAGGACTTAGTATCTAATATAGGAAGGGTAATTTGTCCCCAATCTAGGCCTCGGATGCACAAGTTCTCCATCTTTCTCATTTTCTTATGTTCTGGTTTGTGTTATGTTGCCATATGTGCAGGTCGAGGAGGACCAATCCTAGACAGCGACGTGGCTGCATTTCTCCCAAGCAAAAGAAATGGTCAGTTACATTTTGTTTCCTTCCTACCCCCCATTTTGTCTGGGCTGAAGTTTAGTTGTTTCTTTATGAGTTGGGGTTGAAGCCCACTATGTCTGAATCTTTAGGGAAGTTTGTTAAGAAATTTATTGGCCCTGTGAATGTGTGGGTGGCAAGGAAGGATGATAAGCTGAAAGTGAAAGACGAGTACAACATTTATAGGGTAATAATCTTATGTTTTTCTTTTCGGTATTGTGTGTGTATTTTGTTCTCTGGCATGGCATCACAAACTGAATAAATTAAAATTATCTGCGTATATTCTTCACGACCTCTGATATGATGATTAATGCATTCTGAACTCTAATGATTTTTGTGGTGAAACATAAACTTCTCATGGTTGTTCCTATTTGTGTTGCATAAATTCTGGTTTATGTTAGGCATTTATAAAAGCGATATGGCCTAGGTCACTCTTGCCCTCATGACGCTGCTGACAAGTATGTAAGCTAAATTTGAACTATCAAGATTATACGTCTGTATGTTCAAGCTCAGAGTCATGCCAGATTATACGTAGTCATGCAGATTGAAAATCTCCTGCTTGCTTTGCATGTGATAAAGTCGGCTTAGTTGATACAGACAAATACAATGTTGGACTGTAAGCTGGTAATTATGCTTCAATGTTCTGTAAGGTTACTATCCATGTTCAGTTCAAATTGTATTGTGTTAGTGAAGTATTGCAAGCTTGCTAGCATTTTTTATCTTCCAGATCTTTAAACCATGCCATGCCTAATGATCTAGATGGTTTAACCTTTTCTATTGGCAGGATAGGTCTGCATGTATGTTCCTGTTTTTTCCATCCACTCTCCACTTACTGAGATGGTGGGTGTGGGATGGGTACCTTCCAGCATTGACAGTTCAGGTGTACCAGGTATTTGTTGAGTACTTTCACATACCCTGAGTATATTTCCTCTTCCCATCACTTCATTGTCCGACTGAATTGATCAAAAGACTATGTTTCCACATTGCATGCTTGGTTATTATTCCTCTACGCAAATTTTGCTTTGCAGGAGAATGTGTTGCTTGTAAATGGAAGAGATATCCGTCGTTGGTAAGGATCAAAACTTTCATCACTTGATATATACAATTTTAGACTGCAACATTCAAGCAATTCATTTTTTGAAACTTGTCCAGTCAATGTGCTCAAATTTTAATAAATGTCTTTAGGTGGCTCTCAAATCTGGAATCGACACATCTGTTTGTTTTGTTCCGGCAAGGCCGTGTTTAGTTTGTTCTCTAAATCTTGCAAAATCAATTTCTTCTCCAAAGCATGCCCATCTGATCATAATGTGCTGCTATATTTTCAGGTGGATATACCATCACTATTTAGCAATGTTAATGGCTCTTGTTTGCCTTACTTGGGAGATAAAGGGATAGCTTGATTGCTCGAGTAAGCAGGTATATGATATTTTTATAGAAGTTGGTATGTTGCTTTGCTGTTAATCCCAAATTTTAAAGACTATAAACTCACAGTCTGGCCTTTTTGCAGAGTGGGGTACAACTTCTCTTGCGTTGGGCAATCATGCAAGGAATTGCAATGCATCTACGTAGTAGGTACCAGCATCAAAGATTACGCACCCAAATTGCTCTGGGAAAGGTGAGGCCTTCCATTGATTTAACAAAGAGATCGATATGTGCCCTTTACTCATATAATATTAGAAAGGGTAATTTGTCCCCAATCTAGGCCTCAGATGCACAGCTTCTCCATCTTCCTCCTCCAGCCGCTTTCTTGTTCTTAAGATATCTATATCTTTTTTTGCCTGAATAATAAAAGCCATCTAGCTTGTACTTTTGTGAATAGGTTTGATACTTTTGTAGTCCGCTTTGCAGTCTAATACATATCAAGATTAGCTATACAACTATACTCCAATATGCTGCTGTTGTAGCTACCCAAAGCATGATGCAGTGTTCCAATTGAAAAATGAAAGCACGACATCATGTATTTGCACAATAAATTACTAATCATATAGAACAAACTAGGGGGCCTCCTAGCCCTCAATGAGCACTGGTGAGTGACAGGGAGCCCACCAACTCTCGTCATACCCTCCCAGATTCTCGATCTGGAGCGGGGGACAGACGCCGCCACAGGCTGCTGTGGACGCCTCTGCATTGTCGTCGACTGGACGAGGGAAGCAGCAAGATGCTGGTGTATGCATAGAATAACCAATACCCTTACTGGTCATTTAATTATGTGCACTATGGATGATCACAAATTATTATGGGTTCTATACACCAAGTAATGCTTTCACTTTTCCGTTTAATGTAAAAAATAGTTTTTCTATTGTTATTGCTTGATGTTCTGCAAGGTGCGGGTTCCTCTTAATTTTCTGGCACTATTGGTTTTGCTTGACAGTTATTTTGGTGCTTTACATCTAAGTTTAAATGTAGGCAGTCTGACTATTACAACAAGACAGAAGAGAGCCTGAGAACACTCAGCTTGCACTGTGGGTTGCCAAATATTTTTCAATATACTATGGACCCCTCGTGTTTGCTCGAGTGTATTGTACACCAAAATCATGAGAGCTCCACACATAAATTTTGCCCAGACTTACCATGTTCCTTCAAGTGTAAGCATTTGAAGTTCTTGATGCATTTGAGACAGTGGAAACGAGAGAAGCTGGGAGCGTAGCACTGACCGTGAGTGTGATTGCTACAGGTAATATGTTAGGAGTTTCTCATGTTTATTCGCCAGTTTTTAGTTTTCTAAATCTTTTTTTGTGCTGTCGGAGAGCTATTGTGTGTCAGACTGTTGTCATTAACAGGGGACAAGCTTATTATTTATTATGTTTTGGTCTAAAGTTCTATAAATAGATCGGATCGATGGGTGGTCAGATCATCTGGTACAACAGAATCAGTGAGCAATGAACATTCAATCCTGATAAAGTCTGGGTCGTAGTAGCCTTGCCACGACATGAGCTGCGATGCTACCAAATTCCTCATAATCAAAGCACCACTTTGAACTCAATGAACTAGGCACAATACATCCTTGTGTTGCGGTCTCTGATGCAAGATGGACCATAGATTGTAGCCAAGGCATCAACCATGTCTACTGTGTTTGCTTTTCTCTGATACAATTTCACATTTGATTCGATGGTTTTACATCATGGTGCATGCGATCCTTCAAAAATCATTACCATGTTTATCGACAATTTGTTATTTGCATTATTTGTCTGAACTGGTAAAAAACCAGAAATATCTTTCCATTACCATAAATGCATCCTTCCTTTTTATGTACTCGAATTTTCTTTAGGCCATTGTACAAAATAGGCGCCGATGCAGTTATGGACAGTACACTCACAATGATGATTCTATCTTCTTTAATATCTACTTGACAATTTTAAAAGTTCAATTAGATATGTTCTGTGCACTGATTTTTGTAGACTGTTTAAATATATACCAGAACACAACTTCTAGAATTCAAAGTTAATTGTATTTGCTCTGTTTTGGCAGCTCTAAGAGATAGACGGAGGTCTGAACTGGCTGGGAAGATTTGACAAGAGATGTGGAGATGGGGCACGGGGAGAGGAGGGCGAGTCGGTCTAGAGGCCCCGGTTGTGGCGCAGCGCGACGAGGCAGGCGTGGGACTCGCGGTGGCGGGCGGCCTCGCGCTGGAGCTGGTTCTGGCAGGCGGCCTCGGCCTCATCCACACGGACTTCTCCTGGTTGTCGAACCGGTTGAGGTTGCAGCTCTTCTTCTCCGTATTAGTGTGACCATCGTTTTTTTTTGCATGCGTCGCTTCGGCCAGCTTTGCTTTCCATGTCCTCGTGCTCTTCGATTTTCTTGTTCTCACTTCTCTTTATCTTGTTGCTGCAGGGTCATCCAACTTCTTGTTTATCAGGCTACTGTTTGATAAAATGTAAGATATTTATGTTTGGAAAGGTAAGATATTTCTTGCTCGTCTACTGTTTGATAAAATGTCTCTGAGCTGAAATGTTTGTTCGTTGCTTCTTTCTCTTCCTGTCCAGGTTTCTTGACGTCCGTACCGGTCATACTTTTGCAAGGTTAGATGTGTTCTTATTGATGCACTTCATTGCTTCTTGCTACACGCTCTGTTTGATTTATGGCGCGCCTTGTCTTTTTCTAATGTTGTCAGCCTTTGTCTCCTTATTAGCCTGTTAAATTATGTATATGGGTTCACGTGTAAGCAAGCTGAGTGGATTCTGCAGGCTACTGTGTAAAATGTGCATGCATAACCGCCCGTAAAGGGGTCCTGTACATCATACAAAGAGCAGCGGCAAATGCTTATTATGTTCCATTAAAGCAGATTAGAAGATTGTTTAGTTTGGGTAATTTTATTAATTGCTTTTTTTCTCCTAACTGACCGAACTGGCTTTATCCAAAAAATGAAACGAGCAGGCTTGATTAACTTACAGAAGAGAATTTTTTAAAACGCTGTGGTTATAGAGTTGTGCTCGGTTTGCTTCTTTTGGTCATTCTTGATATAAGCAATTGGGTAGCGTTGATGTTTACTCATATAAGGAATGGATTGTTGGGAATGAGTTTATCAGAGCCTACTAGAAGAGTTTATGGAAGTGGTTCTATGAACATGCTGATCGTGATGCACTCATGCTGACCACGGTGTGTGCAACTAGACAGATCTGGTTGCTTGTCTTTGGAGATCTTCACCTGTAGGTTGTGCATTTGTCTGCATTTATATTAGCAGCTGTGTTTTTATAATTAGGTGCCTGGATTTAGTTGATATACGTCTACTGTATTTAAGTACATGGGGGAGGCGCGCATGGTTGATGATTATGTTCTGGGTTGGCCATTGAGAGGGAGGTCGAAGCAAACTCCGTCAGGTTTCAGGTGCACGCCCTCTGTCCTTGTTTTCGTCTCTGTAGCTAAACTTGAGAATTGTACACTTTGGTATATAAAGTTAGTTGCTAAGTTTACATGCATCTATAAAAGTTAGAGCACATACATGCAGGGCATTCTATAATTACTAAGAACTGATTTGTTGAAGTGTGCCTCCCTATTTTGTCCAGATAACTACTTCAGGTTAGGCGGGAGAAATAAAAAGGGTAACCATAGATATATGGTCTAGCATCACGAGGTTCAGGTTCCTTCTGTTGATCAACCGTTGCTTCGGTCCAGGTGGGTTATGCTTGATTATGTTCTTCTTTGTATTTTTGTTCATGGCCTATACTGGTGTTATCATCTATTCTGTTACAAAAATTTCAATGGCTTAGTTTCATGTCCCAGTACCACTTGAAGTACAACTAAGTAGCTTATGATAGGACAATAATGTATGTATTTACCTATGGTTATTGTTTCCTATAAGAAACATGATCATCTCACCTTGGTTCCCCCTATATCTGACTTGGGACAATTTTATGTGAGATTTGTTTTGCATTTTCTGTGTGTGTGGATGCTTAAGCTTAAGCTTTTGCTATTTGGTTCAGTTAGAGATTAAAGAAGACTGAAATTATGGGCTCGCAGCGAGGATTGATGTGTCCAACCTGCACAAGAATGCCAAGAAGTCCTTCTCGGTAAGCCACGACGCATGTTTCTGCCATGATTTCCTTCGGTTGGATTTCGTGGATTTAGGTGTTGAAAAATTATGGGCTGTGGATGCAGGATTAAGGACATGTACCTGCACTACAACGAGAGATCTGGACTTCTTCTTTGTGGCTTCCAAACTTGAACTGTTTGTTTGGAAGTTAGTTTAGTTTTTTGTTATGGATTCACAGCTTCTCACATGTACCATTCTCTTAGACCTTTAGATTTCCAAAGAAACTAAATGAAGATATCGTGGTATGGTCTCAATAGTACAACTTAAAGCTTTCCATGCTTCATATTTTCTCTGAAATTTGCTCTTGAAGAATCATGTATCTATGTTAGATCCGGTGAGAAAAGGCAGCTTCCAAGCAGAGGATGCGGGAGTGTTGGCCACATTTGGTTTTCGACTTGGGTGTCTAAATATTCTCACCATACTTGGCTCCCTCTCGGCCTTTGCGCCATTGGCGCAACGAGTCATCTAGTATAAAACAAAGGGAAAAGGGAAAAAAGGCTAAGGGGTTCTAGAAAAAGGGCTAAGGAACAAGGATCTCCTGGATGAAAGGGAACGATGCATGCCACCTAGTTACAATTAGACTCGTGGTAAACACCAGAGCGCGACCTACTTGAGGCCTACTTGAGGGTAAAAGAGCCGGGTTTTCATTGGTTTTTAGGTATTTGTTTCGGTTTTTTCTTTCTTTTTCATCAGTTTTTCTTAGTCATATTCTCTGTTTTCATTGTTTTTTCTTTTTCTTCGACATTATTTATTTTTCCTAGTTTTTTCTTTTGATTCGTTTTATTTCGGATTTTTATGTTTCTTTCATGTTTTGCATTGGTTCTTTGATTTCTCATGGGTTGCACTAGTTTTCTATATACATTTTGGTATATATTTAATATATGTTCATTCGTGGGGTGGGTGACCAATTAAATGGGGATGTCCCTGGAAAACAAACCAAGATAACATAGATTATCACACCATGTAGAGCAAACCACTTCTGCTCCAGGTGGCTCGTGAGCATATCAAACCTCCATTTGGCTTCGCTTCCAGGTGCTCTGAACTCCTGTAATAATAACATCCAAAAGAACTGAGCGAGTCAGGTTTCTCTAACAACAAAAGACAAGACAAAGATCGGATGTGGGATGATACATATATGATGCCTATTGCTTCTCCGACCAACTTTAATAGCCTCCTGAGTTCAAAGCTAGGAAGCAATATCAGATCAAAGTCTTCAAGCTTCTCGACGAGTTCAAAAATCCCGTGTCCTAAAGCTACCAAAAGCTGGCCTTCAAGAATTTCAGCCTCTGCAATCTGTTGCAGAAAATAAGAAAATGGTTAATTACCTGAACAAAAATAGCACACCAGACTAGCATATACTCTATAGCTTCTGTAACACATCACATGAAAATGAATGAATGATCTACTAACATTCTTTTCTTCTTGTATTTCAGCACAACAGGATCACTGGGATGACTACCATGCAAGTCATGAAGCATCTTCATTCTATTTATAACTTTAGTATAAAGTTGTACTAAGGTAAAGACACTTATTTTGGGATGGAGGGAGTATATGTTTAGAATTTGGAAGTGTAAAAAAAGTAAAAAAACAAAACAAAACAAAAACAAAAACAAGAAAAAAGCAAGGTTGTGGCCTCTAGCACAGCTGGGCTATCCCATCTTACGTTGCACTTATGCGAGGCTTTCCTAGGTCTTGTTGTAAGACATAGGGGCGCCCCAACACATGTGCCTACATGTCTGCGTGATATTAGACCTTTTGGGTTGTTTTGGGCCTATTTTGCTTTCTGGGCTGTTAAAAATACAAATAAATAGAAAAGGGGCAGTTCCTTAAGGACCCTAAGGGGGAGCCCCTAGCCGACGCTCGCGTGCGTCAAGAAGACGAGCATTCGCGCAGGGCGCGATTGGATGGGCCGGCCCGTTTCTTGGCGCTACAGCGAGCCAGTGCTAAAAAACCCAAAAAACAAAGCTGTACGTAGGAATCAAAATCCCGACCCAACTATAAGAGTTAGCGTTCCTTACCACTTTAGCTGCAGCGTCATTGCAATCGAACGCTGCGTGACTACTTAAGAACTACATGTACTGACTGATCCAAAAATAAAAAACCAACCATGGAACATTTTTTGATATACGTTGAACATTTTCGTAATATATGATGAACATTTCTCAAATACCCATTAAACCTTTATTGTGATATATGCTGAACAATTTGAAAATACATATTGAACATTTTTGTGGTATAACCTGAACAATTTAAAAATACACATTGAACATTTTTCTTCGGATGGCAATTCCATACGATGAACATTTTTGAAAAACTAAATATACGCGCTGAACAAGTTTTGGATACGCACTGAACATTTGTGTAATATACAGCGAACAAATTTAAGAAACATAGTGAACATTTGTATATTCATTGAAAAAACAAAACCAAAAGAGAAAAACCAAAACGAAAAGAGGAAAAGAGGACAAAAACCAAAAACCAGAACAGAAACAGGAGAAAACCAAAGCATAAGAAACGTACACAAAACTAGAAGAAGAAAACCGGAACAAAACCAGAAGAAAAAAACAAGAGAGAAAACCAAACATGGAAGAAAAAAAAACTAACGAAAGAAACATCAGCGAACGAAAAAGAAGCACGCGAACCCCATAGTGGGCCGGCCCAACATGCACGCGAACGGAACTGCTGCGAGCGTTTCCTCGACAGCTTGCCGCCCGCGTGCGTTAAATAGGAATTGCGACCCTAAGGCACCCGTTGGTTCAGTTTACGCAAATAGGCGCACACCCCCCGCGCCACACTTGGCCGTCCCATTTCCCCTTCCTTTTCCGTTTTAGAAGGCTGCAAAAAAGAGGCGAGAGGTGGGTTTTGAACCAACGACCTCCTCAAGCAGTGTTATCTACGTTAGCTAGCTAGACCACTAACACCGATGTAATTAGTAACAACCTTTTTATTCCTTTCTTCGTCTTTTTTTGTTTTTCATTTTTAAGTGATGATTTTTTAAAAAGTGAACCTTTTCTTTAAATTTGATAAAAGTTTCTTCAAAATTGATGAGATTTTTTCAATTTTGATGAACTTTTTTCAAAATTGTTGATATTTTTTTGAATTTGATGAATATTTTTAAAAATCGATGATATTTTATAAAATTCTATTGTTTTTTCATATTCGATGAATTTTTTCCTCATTTGATGAACTTTTTTTCAAATTAAATGTTTTTAAAATATATGATTTTGTTTTTTGAAATTTGATGAACTTTTTTTGTAAAATTCTTGATGTTTTCTACATTTTTGAACATTTTTAAAAAACTCGCAAACATTTTTTAATCATTTTTTCTTTTTTGAAGGTTCTTATTTTTTTAAAGTCAACGGTTGAATTGGTCAGCCCCGATTGGTCAAACTGTGCTCGGTCGACCAGAGGGTCCGCCAAGGCGATAGAGCGCTCACCTTACATGGGTCGGCCGATGAGCAGGGGCGCGGGAGAGCCCGCTCCTCCAACTTGTGCTTAAGGCACCACTTAGGAGCTCCCTGAAAAGGGTCATGGAGGAGCGGCACATGGGCCTCACCTCGCGGTCCAAACACTACCAAAGGCATGTCGTGTGACTGACACGACATGTTTAGCCGTGTGTCGGACCGAGCACTTGACATGCGCACACGTGCTTTTGCGATGGCCCGCAAAGCACGGCCGTTCGTCCATGTCCGGTATCTCCTAGTTCTACTTCTATCTTCGCTAGGCGGTACCCAGACTTTGTTGCATGGTAAACTAGCTAATTACTCGTGTGTTCTAACGGAGTCTTATATATTCTAGTGATCCTCTCCTCGAGCGCTCGATGACACTTTCCATAATTAACGTGTTTCTCCCGTTCAAAGAACCCTTCATAAGTAATGTGATCCTCCTGTCCAAATAATAATATTCTTCATAGTTTACATGATCTTCGCTTCCAATGCTTGATGATAAAGATTAATTTGATCCTCGCGTTCAAAGAATGATATTTTTCATAATTGTTCCTTCTGTCCAAAAATGATACTCTCTGTAATTACCGTTAAAACAAAAAACAATGTACGGAACCAAATCAAACCACAACATACCATTACTTCCTTTATAGTAGAGATTTGATCATATTGACAAAATTGGTACGTTGCTAAACATTTCCACATAAAAACTCACCTCTTTTGTCATCTTAGAACACTTTGTGGTATGACCCACGTGGCAGCTCCCACACAGGCCATCCAAAAATAACAATCCACCGTCAGGTACCCGCTAAAACAAGCCACACGAGCCAAATATCACTATTGTCTTTTTAGCTAGAAATATTACCATTGACTCATTGTTGCATTACATCTAAAATTCCATTCTATCTAATTGTAAATCTGTGATTTTGTGTGACCCCAACTTTAACGCTTGTGTATCTCCTTAGCACGTGGGGGATAACATGTGAGCTGTGCTGAATTCATTATATTATTCGCGTATAACGCATCTTAGGGTATGTAAGAATGGAAGGCTTGCTACAATGGAATTAGATAGGGTTGGAGCAAAAGCAACACATACCCCTTTTGCTCATGAGCACCTAGGCGATTAGGGTTTCCTCTGCCCCCCATGGGCACTTTTGGCGGCCTGCTTCACTTACAGTGGCCTTACATCCATGGAGGCGCGGTGGACCCCGGCCTTTGCCAGTAGAAGCTCTACATTTTTAGAAATTTTTTAGGGTTTGTGTCATGCTCAGAATGACAAGGCAGCAAGGACTCTCTGAAGATGGAAAAAAGTTCCCCCGCCTAACCCCAGTCCTGGTGGTGCGTCTAGTGTCGTCCAAGGGCGTGTGAAAGTGTGTCCCGACCGATCTCGTGAGATTCAATTGGTGTTTGTCTCTGTCAGATCCGCTTAGATCCGGTCTGTGTCCATGTGTCGACCGTTTGGATCATTTTGATCTATGCTTCTCTTCATCGACGATGGTTGTTGTTCTAGTGTGCTAGTCATGTGGGGCCTTAGCATGATGACTTCCCGACTGTCTGCTATAATAAGGTTTGCCCAGCTCTGGCAAGGAGCGATGATGGCGGCACGCCTTCGGCTCGCTCCAGTGCTTATAGTTGTTTCTACTTGGTCTACGAATCTCAGTGTAATCTATGTTACCTCTGGTGTTCTTTGTACTGCCTTGACAGTTGAGGAATGGATACAAAGCTTTTCCCGGCAAAAATGCAACTAGAGGGTTTAATTTGTGTTGGTTGAGAGAGAACAAAATAAATGCAAAGCACTTAGAAGCAACGTGCATGTGACGTTTGATACGCACTAGTGGTTAAGACCCGCCATTGCGGGCCTCTTGAGAGCATTCCCATGCGTTGCCATGTTGGATATGTAGACTAGTGGTTGGGGCGCGCCCTGGGCGCGCCTCCTTTGCGTGATTGGGCGCACTAATTTTGTTGTTACATTTTGTTAACATCTGCATGCACTCCAAATGACAGCCAGTTGTTTAAAAAGAATACAATTAAAAAAACTGCATAAATAGGATCTTGCAAGATTTACAAAGGATTAAGCCAGTGGACAAGCATTCACTTAAATTAAAAAATTCTAGAGAACACAAGTCACCATTCACAAGTTCTTCAACAGTGTGAGGTTTTTCTAATACAATGATTATAACTTTCCTAGATAAAGCTGACATGCTCATAAAAACTTCTTCTCTGTGAGAGCTTAAAAAAAAGTGAGACTCATGGAAGCCTTAGTTCAGTCCTGCAGTCTGCATCATTGCCACGAAGCAGCTTCTTTTGCTTTATGTATAATAGGAACTGCAAAAGATAAATATGAAGCAAATCATCACCGTTGAAGTGATAACAAGAGAAAATAGTCTGAGAACCATTGCAATGCTGCTTGAGAAGCATACCTCTGGAGGTACAAACATTCCAAAATCTCTGGAGGTACAGGCGTAAAGCCATACTAAATCCACAAAAATCAATGCTCAGGAAGCATTCAAAACATGCCAAAATCTTTGGAGGTACAACTTGAGTTAATTCACAAAAATCAACGCTGAACATGATAAGAGATCACCAACTCTGACATGATAAAAGAAAGTCATGTCTGATGATAAGAGCTCACTAGCTCGACATTAGTAATGATGCCTGAAACTCCAGCTGTCAATATATTGGTGAGAACGTCCGCGCGTATAATACAATTTATCTCTGACACGATAAGGTTCATTTGAAGGAACTTGCTTCCAGAAGTCTGCAACAATGACATTTTCTTAATAATGGGAAGATTCTACAAGGAAATAATTCTTCTCAAGAAACGGGATAAAATCAAGCGGTTTACACAACTGCAAATGATTTTCAGTGCCAAGCAAATGAATCAAGGACAAAAAATACATATGACTACATGGTATAATCACTGAAGTTTTCTCTGTGACCATGATATAACCTATAGAAGTTGAAGTATCTAGTTGTCAGGAAACCTATCTTTCATAAAACTGATGGTCAATCTCTAAAGCCATCTGGTCCTGGAGCAACTTCCTAACAAAGGTGAATAGGAGATAAACAAGAAACAGAATAGTGTGAGTCCCGAAGAACCAAAGATCGATCCGTTGGAAAAACAAAAAAGAGCCACAAATCAATTCTCACCTGATAGCTTGATTGCTCACATGCGCATCCATCATAGAATCCTATGAAGTATGTCCAAACTCGAAAATTAAATTGGTGTGAATCGCTGCTCACTTAACCTGCGGGTTTCCTCTTCGTAGAACTGAACCCTTCTATCCAATTTGTTTCTTATGCAGTTCACCATTTTTTAGTCAAAATCATCCCAGAATTCATCATCAGGTTCATGCAGATCAAATATGCAGCACTTATATCATAGATGGGCATTTTGAATTTGCATGTAATTAAATATTATTTGCAGTATATCTGAACCGAAAACCCCGAAAGGAGCTCCTTGAGAATTCATAAATGGAAGCATCTGCATGAAAAGTCAATGCAAGATGACAGGTGATGGTACTGCAGTCAAACAACAAACATACAAATATTCAGCAGACACGAGCATTACCAAGTCCACTATGGAGACGTGGCAAAAAAAAAACAGTTCTCTCCGAGAGAAGTGTTGAAATCGGCCTCAAGCCTAGCGTATACTTTCTTTACCATCCTAGTTGCTTGATCATTTCTAGGATGGGCCTTCGACACAAATACAGTGAACTATTCTCTCATCATTTCGCACAATTAATTTGAGGCGAGGCTTAAGAATGGTCTTGAACTCATCAAGATCATGTACATTTTATATATATCTGAAGAACGGCAAAAAGTCATGGTCCATTCGAAAAACGATGTTATCTAAAACTATCATCAGAAAGAGCAACATGAAGCATGATATACAAAAATGTGGAGTTCATAGACTACTGTTTGGACGTTCCGACAAGCTTGTATCACTGATGATTTGACTCTGGGTTAACAAAGTAACAAGAATTTTGATTTATTGGTATTATTAGAATTGATCTGTCTTCTACGTAGAAGTTACAGTGGCAAAAGTGATGCATTATATATTGTTATCATCTTTGGAATTTTGCTTCAGTCATCATCAACATTTTTAGTTGCTAAGCAACATGCTTTGGTTGGACACATGTTTGGCAAGCCCACAAACCCAGACCATGGTACTCAGACCCAAAATAATTGGTACCAACAACGGTAAGCACCTCGCCACAGGCCATGCTATTTTTGAAACAGATGTATTCATCATAACTCATCACTCATTAGTACTCCCTCCGTCCCAAAATAAGTGACTCAACTTTGTACTAAAGTTAGTACAAAGTTGAGTCATTTTTGAGTCACTTATTTTGGGACGGAGGGAGTACTTCTCTAGCTTCAATGTAAGATGCTTATTCGCTATTAATCATGTTGAAAACTGAGATCCAGATAAATTGGCATAAGAATTGTACAAGTTCTCTGTTTTTCCAGACGATCACTACTTATAGTCAGTAAACGATAGTTCTGCCATTCCGATACCAAGATGTCTCTGACAATTCTGTTTCCAGAGATGGAAGTGCGAGTTGTTCATAAGGGAACTTGAACAATCCATGGAGACTCCACATGGGAATCCTCAAACAGATTATACCACTTGCCCAAGACGTCAAGGTCACCAACAAAGCTCCCCTATCTCGAATAGATATCTGCAGAATCTATTGCTAATGGATGGAATTCCAAACATGGAGGGCTCAAAATAGAAACACGTTTTCTAAACTATTTTGCCAATCAGTTTAACAAGAAGCTTGTAGATTACCTGTCGCATATGCCCCAGCTATGAAGTCCAAGTCAATCATGGCTGAAATCTTAATCCATGCAGGTGATCCTGCAACCAAATACCCCATAAATTCAAGCATGGAACTTTTTGTTTTCTTATCAGTTATCCAAGCATGTATATTGATGCTTGGATAACTAATGTGAACAAACACCCCGTAAATTGATTTGACCAAACACGAACCTAGCTGAAGTGAACATACTTGAAAATATAAATTGTGTCTTTCGTACAAAAAATATGACAAGATAAAAGTTTACAATTGAGGTTAGCAGATAAAATATAAGACCCCCCCACCCCCACCCGCAAACAGAACCAACACAAATGTATATTTTTTGTTTGTATCTAGTTCGAATAAACTTGGCATACTACTTTAAATTGGTGGGCCTAAATGTCCTTCTTACCTAGAGTTAGCATTCAGATTAGAAAAAGCAGGATGGATAACTTCATCTAGAAGCATAAACAAAGTCCATATAAGTTCTAGGTATAGAGCATTTATCCAGCAATATCACCTTGTCTCTTTTACATGTTATATCATATTTAAAAGTTGTAACAAACCATCAGCAGTATAAAGCTTACCCAAACAACTAAAATAACCAATATGTTGTAGTTCCACACAATACCAGATTATTAACTACCATGGCTGATCTAGAACCTATGAATAGCAGCCACCTCTTGCACGCCATAGTTGATAATATAAAGGAAGCACATTCCAATAGTAAAAAGCTTAGAGGCCTCTCAGTAAAATGGGGGGGAAATGGTTAATTAATAAGTGAGAAAATTAGATTGATGGACAAATTGCAGTACATACCGCACATAGTGATTAGGATGTGTACAACTATGTAACACATTGTTGGTGGAAGAACTCGAACCGAGGTAAACACAAAGTAACAGGGAAAGCAAAAAAAACAAGAGATTGGTGATAAATTAAGAACAAAATAGAAAAATAGCAGCAGGAGGTCTAAGGAAAAATGGACACTTAAACGCTTAATGTTTTTGCCCCAGTTCTGAAAGGTTGGATGCTTGATTACACTTTTAGTGGTATTTACCTGCAGACTCTTGATATCATAACATAACCCAAACTAATTCCAGAATGAGCGCCGGTGCAGACCCGACTCTATAATTTTGCATACATAGTTGCTTCAACTTTCAGGTCACTAAGCCCATGATATGACCTGTACAACGTCTTGTCCTACTCTTCGTCATAATTAGTACTACTAATGAAAATAAAGTTGACAATTTGTAGAGAGTAATCTCTCACAAGTTAGTTTTGTGAAAACAAAATGATGTAGAGTTATGTTCTTCAATGGAAGTTGGAATGTATTACCTGCATTGTAAAAACAGTACCAAATCCTTATATCGATTTACTGGCAGTTAGTGGAAAGATTAGAGCATTGTTACTAACATTTCTTCCATCAAGCATCCTGCTTCTGCACTCGACGCAAAGAGAAATCAGGAATAACAAAAAGCCCAGACTGTTTAGTTTTCTTAGATTATAAACGTGAGACTCTGTACCAACCATGTAAAAGGCAGACTCTGAAGTATATAAATTACCCATAATCATTAGAGGTGCGAGCAAATAATGTAATCTCTATATGAAACAATCAAATTGGCGTGAACCTACAAAAAGCCCAGACTGTTTAGTTTTCTTAGATTATAAACGTGAGACTCTGTACCAACCATGTAAAAGACAGACTCTGAAGTATATAAATTACCCATAATCATTAGAGGTGCGAGCAAATAATGTAATCTCTATATGAAACAATCAAATTGGCGTGAACCTACAAAAGATTAATAACTTAAGGAAATATGTAACTTTGCAGATATGTCTACCCTTCTCTCGGCAGCTCTGCACCAATTAAGTATTTATCTTGTGTTCCTACAAATAATACAAAAAATCTTTGAATATTGCTGTCAAAAACATCAGTTGTGATGTACATTGGGCTCCTTGGCCTGTTTGAATAAGGATATGGATGTAAGATCACACAAGTAAATGACACATTGGAAAAAATTTGAGTAACCAGATGAACTTGTAAGTACTGCAAAGGTGTGTGATCTCACCTTGATCCCTTGACGAAGCCACTCCCTCTGACTGTCCGGCACTCACCGTCGCCGAGCCAGCGAGCCTCGCCAGTCCCTCGACCAAGTCGCTCCCTCTGCCTGTCCAGCGCTCGAAGTCGCCCAGCCGACGAGCCTCAGCTGTCCCTCCACCAAGACGCCCCCTCTGCCTGTCCGGCGCTCGCCCCCAACCGCCGACCCCGCCTACAAACGCCCCTCCCCGACCCTCCATCAACCCCTGTTGCTTCCGCCCGCAGCCGCCGCGCCCGCCTCGCCCCTGTCGCCGCCATGGGAGCTAGTTTGCCGTGGTAACGAGGAAGGGAGCTGGTTTGCTGTCTGACGAGGGAGGAAGGGAAGGAGGAAGAAGTGCATCGGCTTGGGATTTGGGGGGCTAGGGTTTGTGGGTGGAGGTAACGAGAGAAGCAGGAAGAGACGATGTTATCTGGGGGATGTGTTTTTTCATCTTTTTTTTTCTCCTGCAAAAACGGTACCTGCCCAGCCCCTTGTGTCCACGTGGACAGCGCCGTCGATTGCTCCTCACGCGACTCTTAAAGGGTTTAATTAGGCTGACTTGTTTTGATGCTATGTTGTCTCTGTACAATTTATTGGCTTGTTTGTTACTTGTTTTGACTGACGTATACGAACATCGGCTTGTGTTAGCAGGCGAGATTAATGTAAACAATTAATGGTAGGTGAGATACATGGAATCATGAATGTGAGCAGAGCCGGGGAACATAGATCATGTCGTCCGGCTACACAGAGAGTATATTCTAGGAATCCAAATGCCTTATAAGTAGCAGTACGTACATTATAGAACCTAATTCAGCGAGTCAATCCATTAGTTGAGGGTAAGAGGTAATCCAAAAGGAAATGAAGCAACACGGGGAAGCTACATGTCGCCAAAAGTTAACATGAAGGCCACAATGAAGTTAGGCAGCAAGCATCCAGCCGACGACCATAAAAATGAAAGATAGTACCCATATAAGTTGCACACTTTGTAATATAGCTTGACATTGTTGTAGTAGCGGATGTAGCAAGAATCTGGGTCAGAGATTAATGCTACCTATAGAAAATAGGAAATGGGCAATACAATTGTACCTACAGAGTGGGTTGGCGTCAGTTGTATGGTCGGCGAGGGCCGATGACAAAGGGTGTGCGAGATAGATGCAGCTAGGGATTGTGTTTGTGTGCGATTTGGGATCGATTGAAGAATTGGGACAAATTATCGAACATAATGTAATATGTACGACACGTTGGACTAGAAAAATATTTGTGGTGATTCAGTAAGAAGCTTCTTGTAAACATCTTACATAATCTAGATTTTTCTATTTTCTCATATCTCATTTTAGATACTTCTGTCGAGATATTTCTTATACCATACATATTACGAATCTCTACTAGTATTTTTAAGGATACACACTATATTCATGCAAGTGTCAGAAAATAATCAAAGAAAGCATGCCATTTTGTCAGATTTTCACAATTAAGAGATTTAGTTTAAACATGTTATTGAAGGAGTGTTTTCTAAAATTTCGATTCAAACAATAGCTCAGTGTTACCATATTAATTTAGGTATGATTGTGATTAAAATAATAATTTATAAATAAATACTAAAGTTTAGTATAAATAATTATATATATTTGACTCGCAGCGGGGCCAAAAATCTGGTACTTGACTTACACAAAGGCTATTTATTTTCGTCGTGCATTTTTTTTGCCATAATGCATTGATTAGAATGGTTGTAGTGAGTTGTGGGATAAATTCAACATATGTAGCAGATTGTTCATCAATTATTGTATTTTATAACCATGACTGACCAATGGGATCCCATGTCTGCCTCGTCATTAGTGTTGGTGTTGACCGATAGAATATTGATCTCTGAGGAAGCAAGGAGTGCCACATCCATCGCATTTGGATCATTACCATCCCCATCGACCTCGTCGATAGGTGCCCAGATTTCCTCCCATGGCTTGGGAGGCGGGGGAGGGTGACAAAAGAGCTCCCATTCAACCCAAGCATCAACATGGTATATTAGTATGCTCCCCATCAGTTAATATGCTTTCTCTATGTATTTTTGATCTTTAAAACCCTCCTCAATTCCTTGCATAACGACTTCACAGCGTGTCTGCCATTGCACCACTAAATCTCGTGCGCGGGGCCCAAGCCTATCAAAATGATCCATGGAATTGTAACATTTATGGAGGATCTAGAGAAATTTTGTTTCCATGATGTATACAATATATGTACCCCAAGCTTGGTGGAAGCCCTCTGGTTCCGGACGGTGGGGCCCCTCGTAACTGGATAATGCAACATGCACATCCCTAAGAGACCAAACACCCATCTTTGTGTTTTCAACCCGGCCATCTCCGACATCTTTGTGACTAAGTCCAAATCCTATATAGAGTGTCTTAATGGTGTCCATGTAGAACTCCTTGCTGTCTTTCCAAATCGCCTGGAAGAAGCCATGTGCATTCTAAATGCTAACAAGTCAATAGTGCATCGCAACCAAAATGAACACAACAAATCTTCCCTGGTACCTCACCACGTAATAAAAGTTCCCATCAAAAGGGCATATGTATATCATCTTAGCGCATGTCTTCACCCTATATTATGCTCTGCAAAAGAACCAATACTTGAGGTAGGTCTGTGAAGCCTCAAAGCTTGCCTGAACCTCATGCGGCTCCAAGTCCAATGACCAAGTTATAGTATTCTGAAAAACGAGTTCTTCATCCATATGAAAAGCAATATCTTGGTTTATAACTTGAGGCCTCATTTGTTTTGAAGGATTTTTATAGGAAAAGCATAGGAACAAAGATTTCAGATGAAAATTTCCTATATATGCATACGGTTTATAGGAAACACATACGGGAATTTTGTAGGAATACTATTCATTTCCTATGTTCTTGGAGGAATCTACACATCCACTCAAAGCTCATTTTGTGTGTAGGAATGAGGCGAGACAATTCCTTAGGATGGCAAGTGCCATCCTATCAAATTCATGTACTATTCCTAAATCCTACGTTTTGGTTTCCTCCAAACCGAATGAGGCCTGAATATACACATTACGATGGAAACAATCTGATATGTAGAGCACAAATTCAGTTGTTCTTGTCCTACATGATTCCCATTCCTTTACATGCTACTTCACAAAAAGGATTCCTTTCTGTTCGAAATGAACATGCATCTAGAAGTTGAGATAAAAGAACTTTCACATCTGAGATGGTGAAAGAAACCCATAGTACCATATTCGCAAAACTAAAAGTATAGGGTTGTGTCAACGTGATATAATTTTACAAGCTGAAACAAGACCTATCAACCATTTCAGTGAGCAGCTCTTCCACACAGAAGGTCATATAAAATATGCAACTCCTCTTCAAGGCAACATATCTATTTGCGGAGCCCTGCCATTTCTGGAGGTGACCAAACCAATAGACGACAGCGAGGGGTCCGTAACTGGCTCAATCTCGATAAATCTCATTTCCAAAGACCCCGTGCGCTTCAAGCTTATGACAAATAGAATCATGATCCAGTCAAGCATTGTGATCGCTGATGATGTTACGGACCTAGGGTAGGGTCACGTGCCTGACCCAGGTACCCCACCCAAGGTCACTACCCCAGAAGCTCAAAGGACAATTCGAAGACAGCAAGGTCGGTCGACTGTGGCGGCTGATATGTCTCCAACGTATCTACTTTTCCAAACACTTTTGCCCTTGTTTTGGACTCTAACTTGCATGATTTGAATGGAACTAACCCGGACTGACCCTGTTTTCAGCAGAATTGCCATGGTGTTGTTTTTGTGCAGAATAAAAAGTTCTCGGAATCGCCTAAAAATCAACGGAGAATTATTTCAGAAAATATAAAAAATATCTGCAAGAAGATACTCACAGGGGGGCCCACACCCTGTCCTCGAGGGTGGGGGCACGCCCCCCTTCCCAGGGCGCGCCCTCTGCCTCGAGGGCCCCCCGATGCTCCACCGACGTACCCCTAGGTCCTATTTCTTCCGTTTCGGCGAGAAAAAAATCAGAGAGAAAGAATTATCGTGTTTCACGAGACGGAGCCGCCGCCAAGCCCTAATCTCGGGAGGGCTGATCTGGAGTCCGTTCGGGGCTCCGGAGAGTGGAGATCGTCGCCATTGTCATCATCAACCTTCCTCCATCACCAATTCCATGATGCTCACTGCCGTGTGTGAGTAATTCCATCATAGGCTTGCTGGACGGGGATGGGTTGGATGGGATCTATCATGTAATCGAGTTAGTTTTGTTAGGGTTTGATCCCAAGTATCCACTATGTTCTGAGATTGATGTTGCTATGACTTTGCTATGCTTAATGCTTGTCAGTAGGGCCCGAGTGCCATGATTTCAGATCTGAACCTATTATATTTTCATGAATATATGTGTGTTCTTGATCCTATCTTGCAAGTCTATAGTCACCTACTATGTGTTATGATCCGGCAACCCCGAAGTGACAATAATCGGGACCATCCCGGTGATGACCATAGTTTGAGGAGTTCATGTATTCACTATGTGTTAATGCTTTGGTCCGGTACTCTATTAAAAGGAGGCATTAATATCCCTTAGTTTCCAATAGGACCCCGCTGCCACGGGAGGGTAGGACAAAAGATGTCATGCAAGTTCTTTTCCATAAGCACGTATGACTATATTCGGAATACATGCCTACATTGCATTGATGAACTGGAGCTAGTTCCGTGTCACCCTAGGTTATAACTTCTACATGATGAATTGCATCCGACGTAATTTCCCATCACCGATCCAATGCCTACGAGCTTTACCTATATTGCTAGTCGCTTATTTACTTTTTCGTTGCTATTATCACAAAAAACTACAAAAACATTATCTTTACTTTTATTGCTGCTACCACCACTATCATATTACTTTGCTACTAAACTATCTTGCTGCAGATACTAAGTTTCCAGGTGTGGTTGAATTGACAACTCGGCTGCTAATACTTAAGAGTATTCTTTGGCTCCCCTTGTGTCGACTCAACAAATTTGGGTTGAATACTTTACCCTCGAAAACTGTTGCGATCACCTACACTTGTGGGTTATCAAGACTATTTTTTGGCGCCGTTGCCGGGGAGCATAGCTCTATTCTTTAAGTCGCT
The DNA here is from genome assembly GCA_902687465.1 of Secale cereale. Taxonomy (NCBI): domain Eukaryota; kingdom Viridiplantae; phylum Streptophyta; class Magnoliopsida; order Poales; family Poaceae; genus Secale; species Secale cereale. The sequence continues at coordinate 882,238,729 of LR738711.1, read as the reverse complement.
TGGGATTTATATCTGTTTATCACTATGAAGAATTTGAAGGACTCAAAAAACCAAGATCTTACCCTCAACTACGAGGGGAGGTAAGGAACTGCCATCTAGCTCTGCACTTGATTCTCCTTCTGTTATGAGTAAACTTGCGACACCTACTCCTGATATTGAATCTGATATGTCGTATGTTCTTGATGATGCTACTTCTGCTATGTATGATGAAACTACCTCTATGCCTGATACTGTGCCACTAGGTGAATTTCTAGATGAACAAATTGCTAAGGTTAGGGAGAGTGCAAATGTTGATGATATTTATGAAAGTGATGATGAAACTACTCCCAATAGATATGAATTGCCTGTTGTGCCTAGGGGTTATGTTATGGATGAAGAAACTGTTAGAGACTTTCTTGCTTGCAATGATAGATATGATTTTAAGAAGTTATTAGCTAAGCTGAAAGAAAAGTCCTTGAATGCTAGAATGAAACATGACCCTTCTTTTGCTACTTCACCTATATGTGTTACTAATAAGGATTATGAATTCTCTGTTGATCCTGAGTTAATTACTTTGGTTGAATCTGATCCTTTCAATGGCTATGAGTCTGAAACTGTTGTGCCACACCTTACCAAGTTGAATGATATAGCCACCCTGTTTACCAATGATGAAAATATTCGCTACTATTATATCCTTAAGTTGTTTCCGTTCTCGTTAAAGGGTGATGCTAAGACTTGGTTTAATTCTCTTGATCTTGGTTGTGTGCGCAGTCCCCAGGATATGATGTATTACTTTTCTGCTAAATATTTTCCCGCTCATAAGAAACAAGTTGCCTTACGGGAAATATATAACTTTGTGCAAACTGAAGATGAGAGTCTCCCACAAGCTTGGGGGAGGCTTCTCCAGTTACTTAATGCTTTGCCTGATCATCCTCTTGAGATGCATGATATACTTGATGTCTTTTATAATGGACTAACCGATGCTTCCAGAGACCACCTGGATAGTTGTGTTGGTTGTGTTTTCAAGGAAAGAACAGTTGAACAAGCTGAATTACTATTGAATAATATGCTAGCCAATGAAAATAATTGGACACTTCCTGAACAAGCCCCCAAGCCAACTCCGAAGAAAAGAGGTGTTCTATTTCTCAGTCCTGAAGACATGCAAGAGGCAAAGAAATCTATGAAAGAAAAAGGTGTTAGAGCTGAAGATGTTAAGAATTTACCACCCATTGAAGAAATACATGGTATTGATAACCTGACACAGGTAGCAAAGGTAAATTCTCTTTATATATTTGATTAAGGTGATATTCCTCATTATAAGTCTGCTAGCCAATGCTTAGATGAGTTTGCAATTTCATTATGAAACAAGAAAACTTCAATGCTTATGTTGGTAGACAGTTACAACATAATGCTTATATGATTGAACGCTTGAGTGATTATCTGTCTAGTGCTAAAAGTGAACTGAAACTTATTAGTAAACATGCTTATATGGTTACCACTCAAGTAGAACAAGTACTTAAGGCTCAGAATGATTTGCTCAATGAATTAAATAGTAAGAATAATGATAATGCCATTAGAGTTGTGACTAGAGGTCCTAGAATGACTCAGGAACCTCTGTATCCTGAAGGCCACCCTAAGAGAATTGAGCAAGATTCTCAGAGAGCTAATTTACGTGCACCTAGTTCTTCTAAAAAGAAGAAAAATAAAAATGATAGAATTATGCATGCTTCTAGTGAACCTATAGCTCACCCACCTAAGAATCCCAATGATATATCTGTTTCTGATGCTGAGACACAATCCGGTAATGAGCATGAACCTAGTGATAATATTAAAAATGATGTTCACGATGATGCTCAACCTAGCAATGCTAATGATGTAGAGATTGAACCTGCTGTTGATCTTGATAACCCACAATCAAAGAATCAACGTTATGATAAGAGAGACTTTGTTGCTAGGATGCACAGTAGGGAAAGAGAACCATGGGTTCAGAAACCCATGCCTTTTCCTTCGAAACCATCCAAGAAAAAGGATGATGAGGATTCTGAGTGCTTTGCTGAAATGATTAGACCTATCTTTTTGCGTATGCGTTTGACTGATGTGCTTAAAACAGATCCTTATGCCAAGTACATGAAAGATATTATTACCAACAAAAGAAAGATATCTGAAGTAGAAATTTCCACCATGCTTGCCAATTACACTTTTGAGGGTGGAATGCCTAAGAAATTAGGAGATCCAGGAGTACCTACTATACCTTGCTCCATTAAGAGAAACTATGTTAAAACTGCTTTGTGTGATCTTGGAGCCGGTGTCAGTTTTATGCCTCTCTCTTTATATCGTAGACTTGACTTGAGTAAGTTGACACCTACTGAAATATCCTTGCAAATGGCTGATAAATCAACTGCTATACCTGTCAGTATTTGTGAGGATGTGCCTGTTGTAGATGCAAATATTACTATTCTAACAGACTTTGTTATACTTGATATTCCTGAGGACGATAGTATGTCTATTATTCTTGGAAGACCTTTTTTGAATACTGCAGGGGCTGTTATTGATTGCAACAAAGGCAATGTCAATGGTAATGAGCATACGGTACATTTTCCGAGGAAACAACCTCAGGTCCACAGTATCAACTATATTGGAAAAACTTCAACTACTACTATTGGAGGTTTTGAGTTTCCTATTTCTACTATCAAGAAGGCATATGACATACTTATTGTTGGGGACATACATATCCTCATTGAGGTAACCTAGTGTTATTCGAAAATTCTCCGGTTTCATGTTACTCAGAAAGAGTTTATTAACAAGACCTGATCAACGTTGTTAATGGATTCCTTTTGATGAACATGGGATAGGTGAATCTAGATAGCACAAACCTTCTGTACCCTCTTTTACTTTCTGTTAATTAGGCTAAATAAAAGAAAAATAGCATTATCTGTCTGTTTCCAGACTTATCCGTGCAAAAAAAAATCCCGAAAATAAAAGTTCTCCAAATGCCATGAAAATGAAATATGATTTTTTTTCTAGAATATTTAAGAAAATATGGCACTGAACACACAGCGAGGGGAGCCAGCACGTGGCCTCGAGGGCACAAGGCGCGCCCCCTGCCTCGAGGGCCCCATGTGGCCCCCCTCCACTTATCCTTTCACCCATGCTCTTCTTCTTCCTCCCAAAAAAATCCCCAACCAGCTCAAACCCGAGTTCTAGCTCATTTTGCTGCCATTTTTGATCTCCTTGCTCAAAGCACCATTCACCAAACTGTTTGGGGAGATTGTTCCTTGGTATGTGACTCCTCCATTGGTCCAATTAGTTTTTGTTCTAGTGCCTTATTTTTTGCAAATTTATGCTGTTGTGGTGACCTTGTTCTTGAGCTTGCATGTCAAATTTTCTTGGTCCCAAGTAGTTCTAATGCATGATATAGCCTCTAGGCACTTATAGGAGTTGTTGCTCTCAATCTTGTTGAGTTTGGTTAACTTTTATTGTGAGTTACTAAAAATTTCAGAAAATTTTAGAAAAATGTCTAGGAGGAACTTCCAAGGTGGTCCTTCAAGGAAGCAACAACCGAGGCTCGCGTTCCGTGAGCCGGACGACGAACCACTGAGGGATGCTGATGTGTGGCCTTGTGAATGGCTGTCAGATGAATTTATGGGTCAAGCGGGCATCAAAGACGAATTGTACACGTATGTGTGCAACGCTGACCTCGAGGACTTCATACAAGATAAGTGTCCTCAATACCGTGGCTTAACTGATAGCTTTGTGAGAAGATTTAAATTTTCTTCCTCACGTAATTCTCACACTGTCTTGTTTAACCTTTATGATAAATCTTATACCATGGACTTAGAGGATTTTAATGTTGCCTGCAAGCTCCCACAGTGGGGCAGTATGAGTGACCCTCGCAAATCTGAATTTAGAGTATTCCTTGCTAGTATTACCGTAGGAGAATCCAGGGTCGTCACACAAGCTACCACAGGGAGCATACATTTTCCTGCTATTCATTACTTTGCTCTCTTTATCGGTAGATGCATAAACGGTAAAGATGAGGCTTGTCACATGTGTGTCCCTATATGAGTGTTCTCAGGAGTGTTGTACTAGGTGATAGGCAATATAACCTGGGAGCAATTATTGCACGTAGATTACACCATAATGGTTTGTATGGAGATCTATTTGATGGGATCTATGCTACTCGCATAGCCCGCTACACTACTAGGAAAAGGGCTATAGATGATATGGACTCTAATGGCGCACCACACACATGGTGCGCCACTACTATATAGTAATGGCGCACCATGTGTCGGTACGCCATTAGAGTGGTAGACACTAATGGCGCACCAGACCTTCGGTGCGCCATTAGTAACAACTTGTTTTTTTATTTTTCCACACATATTAATGGCGCACCGTGGCACAGTGCGCAATTACTAGTTTAACTAGTAATGGCGCACCACCAACTCAGTGCGCCAGTACTTTTTTTTTGCAAAACTACTAATGGCGCACCACTCACTAATGCGCCATTAGTAACACTGGTTACTAATGGTACATTAGTGAGTGGTGCGCTATTAGTAAACTGGGACCAGCTAGATATTTTGGACAGCCACACCTACACACTCACTTTCCCCACTTTATTCTCTCCACCTCCTCCTCCAAGCTTGTGTCGGCTGCCTCCTCCTCCTCACCTCATTTGCTCCATAGATTCATCAAAATTAAGTGGTTAAATTACCTTTTTTGATAGGTAAGTAAGGGGGGAAAGCTATATTTATGTTGTAGATCATTTTTTCTCCCTCGAGCTCCAACAACCGTGCACATGCACTTTTTATGGCCTAGCTAGATCTATGTATGTTTGTGGTGTTGCATATGTTTGTGGTGTTGCATATATATTTGTGTTTGCAGGTACCGGTATTTGAAATGCGATAGTTGCCAATATTTTGCCGAAATGTTGATTCATTTCCTTTTCGGCGAGAATTTTGGCACTATGCATTCTTTTTGGTCCTATTTTTAGGGAAAGTCATGCCAAATTTTTTCTTGGTTCTAAAATATCGTTTTGCATGCTCTACCCCGCAGGCGACCATGGTCCGCACGATGACCGAAGGCATCGTGAATAGGTTTTTGAGCTCCACGAAGGCCGAGATGCTTCAAAAGAACGAGACGGAGATAAGATGTCCGTGTCGAAGATGCAAGCTGAAGAGCCTTATTGCGGACCCGGATTCCGGGAAGGTGCGGGACCACCTGCTCTTGTGTGGTTTCATGGATGGCTATTGGTGGCAAGGTGATGAAGATGACTATGAAGTCGTCCATGGCTGGGCAAGAAATGAGGAAGGGTAGCAAGACAACCACCGCGGCGAGGGCGGGCGAGAAGACGAAGAATCTCTAGGACATGATCACTACGGTGATGCTGTACACATTAATCATGTAGAAGATGCCGGACATGATGATGAGGAAGATCAAGACGAAGGGCATGATCATGATCTATATGAAGATGCCGGAGCAGACGACGATGGAGGATGGGTGCAGGACCCTCATATTCAAGAGCTGCTTCTCAAGCAGACGGATAACGCAAGAGCTGTCGCCCGAGAGAAAGCCAAGCTATATCAACTGGAGATAGACACGGTTACTCCATTGCATGAAGGATGCAGGCCCAAGGATACCCGCCTGAAAGTAACGCTCATGGCTCTGGAGATGAAGGTAAAACACAAAATGACCGACGCATGCTTCGACGAGAACATGTCATTCTGGCACGAACGTCTTCCCAAGGGGAACAAGTGCCCGACCAGTTTCGAGGAGGCGAAGAAAATCGTGTGTCCTCTGGATTTACCGCACGTGAAATACCATGTGTGCATGAACAATTGCATCATTTATCGGGACGAGCACGCGGAGTCTACCATTTGTCCGGTGTGCGGCGTCACTCGATACAAGAAGCGGAAGAAAGCTCCTCGAAAAGTGGTGTGGTACTTTCCGATCACTCCTCGTCTGCAGCGGTATTTCACGGACCCTAAGGTAGCAAAGCTCCTGCGTTGGCACGCGGATAGGGAGGAGAAGAAGCGAGAAGATGACGGAAATGATCCGGAGATAAATAAAAAAGACAAGATGCTGAGTCACCCTAAGGATGCGAGCCAGTGGCAACCGTTGAACTCCAAAGACCTAGAATTTGGGAACGATCCAAGGAACATCATGCTGGGCGCGAGCACCGATGGAGTCAATCCGTTTGGCAGCCAGAGAAGCACACATAGCACCTAGCCTGTGTTTGTGTGGATGTACAACCTTCCCCCCTTGTTGTGCATGAAGAGGAAGTACATTCACATGAGTATGCTAATTGAAGGGCCGAAACAACCAGGGAACGACATCAATTTGTATCTGGGGCTGCTGAAAGAGGAGCTAGACACGCTGTGGAAAACGCCAGCCAATACGTGGGACGCCGCAGAGAAAGAATATTTTCCTATGAGAGTCGCACTGCTCACGACGATGCACGACTATCTCAGTTACGGATATTTCACGGGGCAGGTGGTCCACGGATTTTCTGGATGCGTGAGGTGCATGGATGACACAATGTATCGCCAGCTAGATAGAGATCCCAGGTCTTCGAAAACCGTGTTCATAGGACATCGAAGGTGGCTTCGCGAAGATGACCCGTGGAGGAAACACAAGGATCTATTTGATGGTGAAACCGAACCCCGAAGACGCCCGCGTACAAGGAGCGGCGAGGAAATAGACGAGTTGTTGAAAAATTGGAAAGATTGCCCACTGCCGGGAAAGAAGCAACAGGCGCCAGAGCCGGGAAAGAAGCGAAAGGCGCCAGAGCCCCTGCTGAAGGTATGAAAATGAGGTATGTTTTCTAGGACTTGCCGTACTAGAAGATCCACCGTGTGCCTCACAGCCTTGATGTCATGCATATCACGAAGAACGTGTGCGAGAGTCTGCTTGGTACCCTGCTCAACATGCCAGAGAGGACCAAAGATGGGCCGACAGCAAGGGCGGACTTGAAATCAATGGTCATCAGGCAGGAGCTTCACGCTAATGATGATGATGATGATGATGATGATGATGATGATGATGATGATGATGATGAGGCGAAGCAGGACACGGAAAGTCGTCGCAAAGGCAAAAAGGCCAAGAAGACCGGAAATGACTACCCTCCCACGTGCTTCACTCTACGTCAGGAGGAGATCGAGCAGTTTTTCACCTACCTCGTAGGAGTAAAACTTCCTTACGGTTACGCGGGGAAGATAAGCAGATACCTAGACCCAGCGAAGCAGAAGTTCAGCGGGATGAAGTCTCGCGACTGTCACGTGCTGATCACGCAGATACTTCCAGTTGCAATCCGTGGGATCATGGACGCGCACGTCCGTGAAACGCTATTTGGACTATGCAACTTTTTCGACATCATCTCTCGGAAGTTGGTTGGCGTGAGGCAACTCAGAAGGCTACACGAAGAGATCGTGGTGATACTATGCGAGCTTGAGATGTACTTCCCGCCCGCATTCTTCGACGTTATGGTGCATCTGCTGGTCCATATCGTGGAGGATATCATCCAACTCGGGCCGATGTTCCTGCACAGCATGATGCCGTTCGGAAGGATGAATGGTGTCATCAAAGGATGCGTTCGCAACATGTCACGTCCAGAGGGAAGCATAGCCAGGGGCTTTCTGACTGAAGAGTGCATCTCCTACTGCATGAATTATCTAGGCATCGAGAACCCCATTGGTCTGCCCGTCAACAGGCACCTCGACAGGCTCACTGGATGGGGTCACCGCGAGGGTCGCCGCGAAATGCATGTCGACTTCGAGGGTCGACTCGCCGACTTTGAAAGAGCAAACCTAGTCGCGCTACAACACATAGACGTGGTCGATCCTTGGGTGGTAGAGCACAAAACCTTTATTGAGAAGACGTACAATGACCGAGGCCAACAGAGGACGGACGGAGATATAATCAAAGAGCACAACTCATGTTTCACGCGTTGGTTCAAGGAGAAGCTTCTGTCGTACCCTTTACATGAGGATTCTTCCACGGAAGAAAATCTCATATTCGCCTTGTCACAGGGTGCCGAGCACAACCTGATGACGTATGAGGCGTACGATATCAACGAGTACACGTTCTACACCGAGGACAAGGACATGAAGAGCGATGGTTATCAGAACTCCGGGGTAACGATGGAATCCTACACCGGTAACGACAAGGACAGATACTACGGAAGGATCGAAGTGATCTGGGAGCTGAGCTACGGTGGAGAGAAGGTCCCGATGTTCCGTGTCAGATGGGCCAAGAGCATCCTAAAAGAAGACCGGTATTTCACCACCATGGTTATACCCGAAGCCAAATCCAAGACCGCGGGCGCAAACGCCACCGCGAAAAATGAGCCATGGGTACTGGCTTCCCATGTGGACCAATGCTTCTTCATTACCAACCCGTCAAAGCCCTGTCGTGTTGTCGTGAGGAGAGCCAAAAGGAAGATCATCAGAATGGATGGAGTCGCCAATGAGCAAGACTTCGACAAGTACGGCGACCCGAAGATGGAACATGATGACGATGATGAAGTGCCATACACCACAAGAAGAAGGAGGACCACCCTACCTAAAGGACGTCCGTTCAAGAGAAGAACTCCATTTGCGAAAAAGAAGGGCAAGAAGATTGTCAAAAGATAGCTAGCTAAGATTGATTATATTTAAATTGTAGCCTTCATTTCTCGATTGTATTTCGACATATTCATAAATGTTTTTTCATGGGCACTTTTTGAATTCATGAATATTTTTTCAAATTTGATGATATTTTTCATATTCATAAATGTTTTACCAATTCACAAATGAATGCAACTAAAAATCCAAAAATAAGACTAGTTGTGCTTGGTTATATGTTACTCCCAAAAGCATATAAAGTTTGTCAAATTTGGAGCTATGGATATTTAGTTATGATTTAAACAAGTTTGAACATATTTAAACACAAATAAATATCAAACATCATTTTAAATGTTGTTAACATGGCAACAAACTGTATATTATTTTTCTACATGAAATTCTCAGCATCTAGCATATGTGACATGTTATATTTGGATGCATGGATAAAAAGATATGTGCAAAGGAAAGAATGCATAAATACAAAAATTGGGGAGCCTGGGAATCGAACCCAGGACCTCCCAGTGGGTGTGCTGCGTGCTGACCAGTCGGGCTAGAGTGTCTGTTCTAATGGAGATACGGTTAGGTGTAATATAACCTGAGTGCTCGAACTGTAATAAAAAAATACTAATGGCGCACCAGGGGGAGGTGCGCCATTGCTGTCGTCGTACTTATGGCGCACTAGGGGGAGGTGCGCCATTGCTAACCCTCCCCCACTCCACCTATTCCTCGTGGCCTCTCTCTCCCTCCCTTGCCAGATCCCCCACTCGACCACCTCTCCGCCTCTCTCGCCAGATCCCGCCGCCGCCCCGCCTTGCTCCGCCCCCTCCGTCCGCCGCGCCTTCCTCGCCGCCTCGCACCGCCGCCGCAGGTTCCCAGCCCCTCCTCGCACCGCCGCCGCCGCAGGTTCTCCCAGGTGGCAAGGCCATCCACCACCACAACACTGCCAGGCTGCTCAAGGCCTTCAGCCGCACCGTCGACCCCCACAACTTCGTCGCCGGATTCCTCCTCATCGACCACCACGACACCGCCAGGCTGCACATACTTCTCCACCGCCAGGTTCGATGCCATCCACATCGCACCCCGAGGTAAGCAAACCCCCTCCCCCTCCCCTCCCTCCGCGCATCTGCTCCCTCTGCCAAAAGATTTGTGTTTTGGATTGTTGATTGGGCATCATCAATCAATCATTCTTCTGCTGTACCATGGTTGTCCTTGACAATGACAACCTATTTAGTATAGGCTGTCAGTTTATTCTTCCCCTTTCTCTTTTTCTCTCAAGACCATAGTTTGATCTGCGTCTTAGGGAATTGATCAACGCTTAAAATTACATACTTGATAATCTGGTGGCTTCAAGCTATAGTAGTACTATGAAACAATTTGAGCATGACATCAACTTTTTTATAGCCATATAAAGCATCAGGTTATAACAAGTCAAATGTACAAACATCACACAATAGGAAGCATCAGGTTTGGAGGGTAGCTAGGTGTATGTTTATTGGCAGGGGGCATTTTGAGAAATACGAAATGAAGTACAAGAGAAAATAGACTTGGGCATATTTCAAAGAATTGAAAACTTAAAGAGTGGCAAGCCAGTTTTTGGAAAAAAATGATTTCAAGAAGCTGACAGTAGAACCCCATTACTCAAGGAGGCCTGAACGTGCATGTATGCCTTTTGTTTGCTATTCCTGCAAGCCTGACTCCATTAGTAAATGCTTATTTTAACCATTTCTTCATTAGAAAAACATAATATGTTAATGAGCACAGTACTTTTTTTTAGAATCAGTTTCACTTTTTTTATTCAACCCATGCTAGGGATTTCGTGTGATACAACTTGCAGAATACATTCAGGGGGCTCATTCAATTAAACCCTGTCTAACTCAATCACAACTCCATCTCTAGCTAAAATGTGAGCTCCCTTATTACCTAACCTACGAGTCCACGAGGCTTTAAAATCCGCAAATGCTAGCAGCATCTCCTTAGTCTCTTCGATGTCCTCTTCGCCTCCAGGAGAATGAGCTTTGGTTTTGCTCCTACTCCACATAGCTAGTACCCGCACATTGCATTCCTGCCACTTTATGTTGATTGCATGGTTATTCTTCAGTCTCGGTGCAGGATATTCTTGGGTTTGGGTGGTTGATCGATTCGATGATCCATCAACACCATCAAATTTAGTTTCGTTGCTTGGTCAAACTAGAACCATTCATCAGTTATGTACATAAATCTTATGCCCCAACACTTTTGAGAGCAACGTTTTTGGGTTTGGGCCAAAGAAGCAAATATGTGAAACCGTAACAATCCAGCTAATATCACAACAACTCATTGCAAACCATCGGAAACAAATAAATTTAGATGTTCAACATCTCTCCTGCAATATTACAAACCAAGGGAAAAACACGCAAGTTCAATGTTCATGGTCTCGCATCATTATTACATGACATAGGGAGGGAACAAATAAAAAACCAGTGTGCATCATTTGCATCCATAGATCAAATCTTGCACCATGTAGCTAGCTGATGATGCAGTTACTGCCACATCGCTTAGCCCACAAAATCAGTGACATACATAGATCAAACCGTTTCCACCATCCTGACTGGTGTTTGACAGTTTACCAAACAAATTAAGAAACTATGACAACAACTCTTGACACGGAAGAAATGATGCAATGCAAACAAAATGATATTGTTGTGAGAGCGACTTGATTTACCATATCAACATATATATGCTTCAGAAACGTGCTGAAGCCTTTCCCAACTGGGATCTCCAACTATTCTGCACGAACTCGTCAACATATAACTACAGTAAATGAGAAAGAAGCACTGTCACGTAGAGATGGACAGAGGGAACATCGCGTGCCCTATCCCGATGTCGTTGTCCCAGCCGCCGATCAACGTCATCTGGCCACGACCGCCCCACATCCCCAACTCGTCCTTGGGCTGGTGCTCTGCCCTTTTCTTGCCGGCTGCTGGACGCGTTCTATTGTTGCCATGCCTCATTGAGGGGCCTCGATCGCCTAGCCTCGCCCACACGCGAGTCGCCCAGCGGTCGAATCTAATGCGGCAGAGAGCGCTCAGGCGAGGATGCAATATATATACAGCAACAGGCTGGGAAAAATGAAAAGGCACACCTCAATTAATTATCGTGAGCGGCGAACATAATCCCGCATGAATGCCTCTAGAAACTGAAGAATTATTGCCTCCTTCAAATCCGAGTGGACAATCTGCTTCACCGAACAGCCAGACGCCGATTTGCCTCTAGCTGAATCGACGTGCGGTCCGGCACTCGCCCCGCTACCACTATGGCACGGACGTATCGGTTCCATCGCCTCGGCCTGCTCGTCATGACCGGTCCCCTCATCCTCTCGATCAAGCGGGAGCCGTCGTCCGCCGCCACGGAGAGTACCGCGGGATGGTTTGCGATCGATCGATGCGGCCTTTCTTCCTAACCACTGCAGGGATGAGCACTCTTATTGGGCTGGGAAAAGGCCCAATCAACGAGAAGGCTCCAATTTTTCCCATGGAGCAGCTGCCCTTTAGGACATTTGGTCCAGTAAAAAAAATAGGCCCAAAGGACGAAACAGATAGCGAATCCGATCCTAACAAAGCCCAAGCGGGACCGCAAGGGGCATCTGACGGACAGGAATGTCCACAATAATGCATCCAACGGTTAAAATTGCTAATGGTCTGAGATGGCTGAAAAAGTGCTCGGTTATAATGTTTCTAAATAGCAAACTTTGGTTTATAGATTGGATTGAGGGTTCAATTGGTAGTATTGGATGCTTTAGTAAAAATAGTAGAGTTTTGAGTCTGAAATTTGCTGTGTTCCTTCATGTTGAGCCATTTCAAGTCTGAATCTCTGGACACATTCATCAAATTATGATCTGGCAGTGCTAGATAATTTAAATAGATAGATAATTTCTAACATATGCATTTAGTTGAAGCAGTTTCATTGTCTTCAGGCTAATTTAGTTGAACTAGTTGCAATATTTAGATGAATTTGGCAGATTTGGCAGTTCATTGTCTTCGGCAGATTTGCCCATGTCTGGCAAACTTTGATTTAGGTAATTTAGGTATTTTTGGCTCTACACTTAAACAAATATATGAACTAAGTACAAAGTAGAGTTATTTTTTTCAAGACATGCATATATGTTGGCATCCTAGGCATATGTAGGGTTTAACTAAGATTTATCGCTGAGATGATCAATAAAGATGGTAAGGCAGAATAACAGCAATCGAGTGTCCACTTGTTGTTTTAGGAGTAGTAACCAGTATCGAGTCAATTGGGCAGCTTTGGTTGTAATAACTGAACTACGGTGCTGCAGATTTTGGCAAACTGAGATCTAAGAATGCTAGTGTTTTGTACTCTTCTGAACTGAACTCTGCCTTATTTCCTGCTGTGATTATCGTCAATAAGGGCAACCCAATCATTTGCTTGCCATGTCTGGTTCTTGTTTTGGTAGTAGTAGTTTGCTTTGCTTATCCATGAGTATCAGTCAATTGGTGAACCTGGAGCAGCTTTTTGCTGGGTTTTGTCTCTGACCATCGTGTCGTGACGATTTTGCAGGTATCCCGAGAGGCCCTTGAGTTTGCTGGAATGTCGATTAACTTCTGTTCCGGCAAATTCGGGTGCTCCATATGTCCTATTTTCAGCAAAGGTCATGCTGAAATTTTCTGTGAATTTTAGCATGACTTTGCAAAAAATAGGACATATTGGGTACTTGTGACTAATGCATGGGCCGGGGTATCTTAGTACTTAATTAAGTAGGATCAACTGCCCCTTTATTCTTGCCGCATTAAACCATAGGCGGCAATAGAGCCAAGTGGTTAGGCCCAACTTAGAATTCTCCTTCCCAGCTTAGCTTTTAGGATGCCTCGGTGTCGACAAACCATAAATTATAAAACCTTGGCTTTTAGGGTGCCACGGTGTCGATAAAAACCTAAATGATGAAAGCTTAGGCTTTTAGGGTGCCTCGGCGTCGAAAACCCCTAAATGATAAAAGCTTAGCTTTTAGGATGCCTCGGTGTCGACAAACCCTAAATGATGAGACCATGATCTTGTTCCTTGACAATAACCAACTTTTTGACCAAACTTTTTTCCTATTTAGAGAGAAACATGGCCCACAACGATGAGGCTGGCGGTTCGGGCGGCAAGGCATTCTGGGAGCTGTCCGAGGAGATGGAGGAACAACCTCACTTCTATGAGGACGCCGCGAAAGACACCGATCCTGACACCACTGATGGTGCCGCTGAGGATGACCCCACTGATGGTGCCGTCGGGGATGACACCACTGATGGTGCCGCCGAGGATGCCACCACTGATGATGGCGGCGCACGCACAAATGGCAGCCAACCAAAGAGGCAATGAAAGGACCGACGCCCGACCATGCTCCGCACCGTCAAGGAGGAATTTACTGAAGTGGACTCCGACGGGAATCCAACGGCGCCCAAACAAATAGTCAAGGGGTACTCGGTTCAGCTCGGGTGCATTCTCCGGAGCACTGTCTTGACCAACACCGAGAACCTAAGGCATAAGGACCGATGGAATTTGCGCAACCTCCTCTTCACGAAGCTGCACGAACGATACAAGTTCCTTGCTGAATTTGAAAACACAAGCCTCACAGGGAATAAAGTGAACAATGCCGCCCTCACGAGGATGAGCACGGCCCTGTCTACTTGGAGAAGCTCGGTGAAGAGAATGATTGACAAAGGTTTTAGTTATGAGAAGATCAAGGAGAAAAATCCTTCGATCATCGAAGATGACTACAAGGAGTTCAAGATCAAGTGCAAGAGCACCGCAACCTCCGAATCAAGTCAGTGGGGGAAAGAAATGCGGCAGTTGAACTTAGGGGAACACACACTCGGTCCCGGGGGTTACAGAGTGGCGGAGCCTATATGGGACAAGGAGGACGCGGAGCGTGTCGAGCAAGGCCTACCGCCCCTCTTCGATAAATACGGTGACAAGCAGACCAGGAACTTTGTCAGGGCCCGGTACAAGGAGGACCCGGTAACAAAGGAGCTCACCATGGATCCGAAGACCAGGGCCCTTGAGGTTGTTCTGGTAAGGAATACACCCCCGCGTAATTAGCTCCATATGGTTGCATTCTAATTAATGAAGCCAAATTTCTAAATGTCTCACTTTCCTTCCGCAGGTGACCGAAAGCAGTAGCGCGGGGTCGACTCAGAACACCCCTTGGGACACCACTCTAAATAGGGCGTTGAATGTAATGAAAAAAAGGATAAGCTCAGTAAGCCGTCGTCAGCTGGTCGTGTGGCCGGCAAAGGCTTGTCCACGAAATGGTCATCATACTATAACGCTGGTGGGCGAAAGGAGAAAAAGACCAGCTCGGAAAGCCAGGCGCGCGAGGTTCAAGAACTCAAGGCACAAGTGGCGCGAATTCCGGAGATTGTCCAAGAGCAAGTGCAACAACAACTGGGATCGACACTCACCGGCATTATGCCTACCTTGATTGAGGGGCTAACAATGTGGATTGTGGGCGGCCAACAGGGGCCGCCCCCGATTCCCAGCTTCACGGCCAGCAACTCGCAGAATGCGCAGGCGGGGCCATCGGTGTCTCCGGCGGAGGCGGCATTGGTGTCTCCGACGCCGGCACGGGCATTGGAGCTTAATGCACCCGGGTGTACGCCGGCCGGCACCTTCACAGCAAGCGGCCCCTCCGTCAATTGCACGCCCGCCATTGGCGGTTGATGGCTTCTCGCCCCTCGTTGGTTACCCCAAGTGGAAGGTTTGAGATGTAGCGTAGCGGCAAATTTCCCTTGGCAAAGATACCAAGGATCGAATCCCGTGAGACTCCGAGGGTCGACAAGAAGGTGTCAATGGCGCCAGAAACTTTTGCTTGACAGGACCTGCACACAGATACTAATAACTTTGCTCCCAACGAGTACAGAGAGGTTGTCAATCCCTCCGGCCTTGTCGTTTACAAAGGATCAAACGCAAGAGATAATAGTGATAGGTATGACTGCAACTAGGAAATAAGAACAGGAAGTAAATAGCGGGTGTGATCAGTGATGGTAATATGGACCGGGGTCCCATGATGTTCACTAGTGATGTCTCTCTCCCAAAAGACGATAAAACAGCTAAGCGAGGTAAAAAAAATTACAGCTGGGCAATTGACAGGATTATGTGCGCAAACCAATGCTAACTATGCCGTAAAGAAAGGTAGAGGCTCAAAAGCATGGGCGGTACACCAAGGCAAGTAGACAAAAATCCATCTGCATCTACTACTAATCATCCACCTTGTGATATCTATCCAGAACATCTCGCTGGTATTAAGTTGCGTGTCCCACCCAAAGTGTAAACTCAAAGCAACAGACAACTGCATTAAAAGAACTTTGCGTAAAGTAAACAATCCTTGCACCCGCAAGTACAAGCACCATTGTTTTCTCCCTTGTGGCAATAGCACATCCCCTAGACTCATGTTTCTGTCACTCAAACTAGTCATCGAGGGGCATGAACCCACAATCAAGCATAACGTTCCCTCTTGGAGTTACTACCTACTACTCGGCCAAGGCAATAAATAGCAACGGAGAACTTGCAAGAATTACTCAAGAACATAAATATAAAAGAGGTGAATCAAATATATTACTCACACACAATCTGAACATAATCTCATAATCCATCCGATCCCAGCAAACTCAGCAGAGCAACAGCATAAAGATTACATATGTGCCTCGATCATGTAGGGCAGCTCACGAGGTCTAATCGATGAAGAACAAAGAGGGAAGGAGAACATCACATAGCTACTGGTCATGGACCCATGGTCCAAGGGAGACTACTCACAACTCATCCGGGAAGCGTCCATGGTGGTGGAGAAGCTCCCGGTGGTGGTTCTCCCCTCCGGTAGGGTGCCGGGAAGAGTTCTCCTAGTGCTCCCGATCTTGGAAGCGCGGCGGCGGCGGAACAGAGACGAGATCGTGAAAAAGGGTTCCGTCCTCGAGGGTTTCGGGACGCGATCAATATATATGAAAAAGGGGGTCACCAGAGGCGGAGGTGGGGCCCCAGGCCCCCCCCCCTGGCGCGGCCAGGGGTGGGGCCGCGCCGGGTGGCCGCCTGGGCCACCCCAGGCTCCCCTCTGGCCCTGCCTTGGTTTTTCTGGAAGCTCCCGATACGCTGATTTTTCCTGTATTTTTCCCGGAATTTTTTGGGCACTTTTAATATGGGGGAAACCTGAAATAGAAAAACAGCAGAAAACAGGAACTGGCACTGTGATGCACTGAGTTAATAGGTTAGTCCAAATATGATCAAAAGTGTATGGAAGTGCATAAATATCATAGCAATATCACACAAAAGAGGCATGGAGCAAGCAGAAATTATAGATACGTTTTGGACGTATCAACATCCCCAAGCTTAATTCCTGCTCGTCCTCGAGTAGGTAATGATAACAAGCATAATTTCTGTGGTGACATGCTATCAACCATATAAGAACTTTTAAGTAAAGCAATCAAGGCATGTAATTCAATTCAAGTCATAACAAACAAGAGTCTATATTAGTATTGTAACAAGCAACATAAGAACATAAAGGTGCCAGAGCTCTCGCTGTCCGTGACTCGAATGTCTCCAAATGGTGTTTGCGTGCCAGAAAGGGGATAGGGATATATGAGAGAGTAAAACATAGTTTTTGTATTGTTGAGAACTTAATCTACTAAAGTTTCACACTTCGTCTTCTTTGGAATCTTATCTTGACTCATCCCCAGACCGTCAGCCAGGTACAAGTCAAAATGATCCACTCCCTTTCGATATTTTGAGCACTCATGCAATGGATGAGCGTAAGCAAGAAAGTCGACACTTAGGATGGCAAAGAGAAAAAAATGATAGAGGGGGAAGACAAAAAAGGTGTGAAAGGCTCACATCAATGAGGACAATCATCGGCGAGAGAAAGCCAAATGATAGATATGATGTGAGGAGTAGGGATTGCCACATATGAGTTAAGGTAAGCTCTCCAATGGAACTAGTGGGGGTGCATCCAACTTGCTTGCTCAAGAAGACCTAGAGCTCTTTTGAGGAGGCTCATCATTGGAATATACAAGCCAAGTTCTATAGTGTAAAGGTCCCCACATAGCTATATGCATGAATGATAATCTCTATGGAGTACAAGGTATAAGATGGAGTACGAGTGTGGATCTCTCAAAAGAAATAGTAGTGTGCCCCCTTCTCTCTTTTTATTTCTTTTTCTCTTTTTTCTCTTATTTTTATTTTTTTGTGGCCTCAATGGCTCTTTCTATTTATCTCTCATTTGTCCTCTTTGGGATCTTTTGATTTTGTCCTCTTTGGGATCTTTTGATTTGTCCTCTTTGGGATCTTTTCCTCACTTTAGGGGCAACACTCTATGTATTACAAGAAGTATAGAAGATCTTTCACACGTTACAAAAGTACTCAACATAAAGAAAATGAAACTATCATGATGTATGCAAATGTATGCCTCTGCCAGTGTAGCAGGATATGCAATGATACTAGCGCGTCATGTAGCAATGATTAGGGAAGGCCCAACTAGCATGCGACTCATCGATCAAGCAAAAAGCATGTATGACATGAAGATCAAGTCATGAGAAGATGGATGTTGCATGGCAATGTATCTCGGAAAGGCTATGGAAATGCCTTAATAGGTAGGTATGGTGGCTGTTTTGAGGAATGATATAATGAGGCTTATGATGACAGAGTGTATCGTGCCAAGGATTTGGATGCACCGGCGAAGTATGCGCCAACTCTCGAGGTGAGAAAGGGCAATGCACGGTACCGAAGAGGCTAGAAAAATATGGTTAGGTGGAAGTGTCAACCTTCAAATACTCACATTAGTCCGAAGAACTCATGCACTTATTATCGGTAACTCTCAATCTAATTAGGAGGTTCAGAAAGAGACAAGTACCCTGAGGAGGTGTGTATGGGGGTTTGGTTACCCTTGCGCATCCTCGACCCATGGTACGTGAGTGTACTCTAATATTCGATCCCTCCAAAGATTAGTGATCCATTTAGTAGCTAAAGTTCTAAACTATTTTGTAGGTTTTCGAAAATAAACATGGATTGCCCAAAATACGACATCTATCACTAATAGGCTAAAGATCTTGACACCAAAAGTTCAGACATTACTCATGGCAATACCTCAAAACTATTGCAAGTTACTACTAAAATTAAATAGCAACCTCAATTACCTACTTTAAGTTAAGACACACAACTCAGTGCAACAGACAAACTCTCTTAACAAGATAAACATGAAAACTCAAGAGAGTTCAGCAACCAACTAAACAAAAGCTCTTTAAAAAGAAATCATGAAAACTAAGAGCTAAACATGACAGTAGCTATGGAAAGACAAAGAACACACACAGCAAAGATAAGCATGAAAATCCAATGTTGTTTTCTAGGTTGAAGTGGAGTGTGTTTCTCTCCCACACAAAGAAAGCTAGGTTCTAACTTGTTATGAACAGCAAGCAAAGCTAAAGAAAACTAAAAAGGAAACTAAAAGCAAGACGCTCCAAGCATAGCACATAATGCATGAAGTGATTAAAATATAGTGGAACGAAAGACGAACTAATAATTGTTGATGGAGAAGGGGATGCACGGGGGCATCCCCAAGCTTAGACGCTTGAGTCTGCTTGAATATTTCTTGGGGGTGCACAGGGGCATCCCCAAGCTTGAGCGTTTGACCCTCCTGAATCTTTTTGTCATCTTCCCTCGCACACTTGAAAACTCCCTTCATACATAACTCATCATAATCTGATTAGCGAGGTTAGTACCCACAATAAAATAACTTTTCCTTGCTGGAAATAAGGATAATCTTGAAGAGCTACTGTTTCTCAAGATTGCCAAAAGGTTTTTGCAAAGAAAAAGCAAGCTCAAGGTTTGCAAAACGAAGAAAAGGCAAAACAGGACCGAATCTGTGAAAAACAGACCAACAGGTAGTAAATAATTTTTTTCGGGGCACTTCTGCAACTCAAATCAAAAAACTCAGAACAGACGCCCGAAAGCCAATTGTATAGAGCACGCTGTCAAAAAAATTCAGATCAAAAAGATGATCTGGTGATTTTATACGAATTTTTCTGTCCAAGGACAGAATCTGTTTTCTGGACTGCATGTCACAACTTTTGAACTTTCTTGCAATCGGAGGCTAAACTTGGCACAAAGCTGAAAAGAAAAGATACAATGATGATGCTACTGTAGTAACAAACATCAAGACAAAACAAAAGCAAAATAAAACTTTATTCGTTGTGGGCTGCCTCCCAAAAGCGCTTTCTTTTATGCCTTTAAGCTAGGCATAATGCAAAAAGATCAAGTTTTATCAAGAGTAAAAGAATAGCTAGCCCGTGTAACAGACTCAAAAGGTAACTTAATCTTCTTTCTAGGGAAGTGTTCCATTCCTTTCTTGAGAGGGAATTGGAATTTTATATTCCCCTCTTTCATGTCAATGATAGCACCAACGGTGCAAAGAAAAGGACGTCCCAAAATGATTGGACAAGAAGGTTCACATTCAATATCCATAATAGTAAAATCAACGGGAACATAATTGTCATTGACAATGATAAGAACATCGTCGATCTTCCCCAAAGGTTTCTTTACGGAAGAATCAACAAGACGAACACCAAAAGAACAAGGATCAAAAGGTTTCAATTCAAGCATATCATACGTTCTTTTGGGCATAACGGAGGTACTAGCTCCAACATCACATAAAGCATAGCAAGAGAAGTTATTCAACTTAATTTTAATCATAGGATCCCAACCATCTTCTAGCTTTCTAGGTATGGAGGCTTCTACCCTAAGCTTCTCCTCCCTAGCTTTGATGAGAGCATTAGTGATATGCTCCGTGAAGGCAAGATTAAGCATGCTAGTGTGGGGATCTCTAGACATCTTGTGAAGAAAATCAATAACTTCAGAAAGGGTGCAATTATCAAAATCAAGGTCACTACTATCAAGTAAAGTGGTAGTGGTGTCCTTTAGGCTCACTTGTTTGGTAGCTTCTATGGTCATAGGAGTTTCTTCTACGGTTGAGGTCATAGCATCACCATTAATAGGTCCAATGGGACTAGGAGTGCATTGGGTGCTAAGAGTTTGGATATCCTGAACAACTTGGATAGTAGCAACAGTGTGGTGGGTAGGAAGGCTCTTAATTCTATCTTCTTCCTCCTTTTCTCTAGCCCATCTCTCTTTAAGTTTAGCCATCATCCTAATGTTTTCATTAATTTGCACTTGAATAGCATTCATAGGAGTGGTCTTCCTCTCCTTAAGAGGGGAAGTTCTAATTTTAAGCAACTCTACCTCATGGGCTAAATTGTCTACCTTCGAAGAGAGATTATCTAGTTTGGCTAGTTTTTCTTCTACACTCTTATTGAAGGCTTTTTGGGTAGTGATAAAGTCTTTAAGCATAATCTCTAGTTCAGAAGTGGAGTTCTTGGTGTTAGGATAAGCATTGTTGTTCCCATAGGAATTAGAGGGGAACGGTCTAGGGTTGCTACCAAAATTACTCCTATAAGCATTGTTATTGAAATTGTTTCTAGAGATAAAGTTCACATCTACTTGATCTTGAGCAATCAAAGAATTTAAAGGAACATCACGAGGATCAATAGGAGATTGCTTGGAAAGTAGAGACATGATCAAGTCAACTTTTTCATTTAGGGAGGAAATCTCCTCGATAGAGTTTACCTTCCTACCTGTTGGAGCGCATTCGGTGTGCCATTGGGAATAGTTGGTCATCATCTCATCGAGAAGTTTCGTGGCAGCACCAAGTGTAGTTGACATAAAGGTTCCTCTCGCGGCCGAATCTAACAAGTTCGGCGAGGTAAAGTTCAAGCCTGCATAAAAAGTTTGGATAACCATCCAAGTAGTCAAACCATGAGTAGGGAAGTTCTTGACAAGAGATTTCATGCATTCCCAAGCTTGGGCAACGTGTTCATTATCCAATTGTTTAAAATTCATTATGTTACTCCTTAGTTGGATAATTTTAGCAGGGGGATAGTACTTCCAAATAAAGGCATCCTTGCACTTGTCCCAAGAATCTATGCTATTCCTAGGCAAGGATTGAAACCAAATTTTAGCTCCTCCTCTCAAGGAGAAAGGAAAAAAGCTTAAGCTTAACAATATCACCATCTATTTCTGTGTACTTTTGCATATCACAGAGTTCAACAAAATTATTTAAGTGCAAAGCAGCATCATCTCCAGCACCGGAGAATTGATCTTTCATAACTAGGTTCACTAAAGCAGGTTTAATCTCATAAGAAGGTGCTGAAGTGGCAGGTGTAGTAATAGGCGTGCAGATAAAGTCAACGTTGTTATGACTAGTGAAGTCACACAACTTGGTGTTCTTGGTGGAACCCATAGCAGCAAGCAAGATAACTATTTTTGTGATTTTTGATAGAAGACACTAAAGCAAAAACTGAAAGGTAAACTAACAAGACTAAAAAAGCAAAGATAAAAGATAGCATGCAACTCCCCTATCTTGAAGAGTGGAGTCCCCGGCAACGGCGCCAGAAACTTGCTTGATGGCTTCTCGCCCCTCGTTGGTTACCCCAAGTGGAAGGTTTGAGATGTAGCGTAGCGGCAAATTTCCCTTGGCAAAGATACCAAGGATCGAATCCCGTGAGACTCCGAGGGTCGACAAGAAGGTGTCAATGGCGCCAGAAACTTTTGCTTGACAGTACCTGCACACAGATACAAATAACTTTGCTCCCAACGAGTACAGAGAGGTTGTCAATCCCTCCGGCCTTGTCGTTTACAAAGGATCAAACGCAAGAGATAATAGTGATAGGTATGACTGCAACTAGGAAATAAGAACAGGAAGTAAATAGCGGGTGTGATCAGTGATGGTAATATAGACCGGGGTCCCATGATGTTCACTAGTGATGTCTCTCTCCCAAAAGACGATAAAATAGCTATGCGAGGTAAACAAATTACAGTTGGGCAATTGACAGGATTATGTGCGCAAACCAATGCTAACTATGCTGTAAAGAAAGGTAGAGGCTCAAAAGCATGGTCAGTACGCCAAGGCAACTAGACCGAAATCCATCTGCATCTACTACTAATCATCCACCTTGAGATATCTATCCAGAACATCTCGCTGGTATTAAGTTGCGAGTCCCACCCAAAGTGTAAACTCAAAGCAACAGACAACTGCATTAAAAGAACTTTGCGTAAAGTAAACAATCCTTGCACCCGCAAGTACAAGCACCGTTGTTTTCCCCCTTGTGGCAACATCACATCCCCTAGACTCATGTTTCTGTCACTCAAACTAGTCATCGAGGGGCATGAACCCACAATCAAGCATAACGTTCCCTCTTGGAGTTACTACCTACTACTCGGCCAAGGCAATAAATAGCAACGGAGAACATGCAAGAATTACTCAAGAACATAAATATAAAAGAGGTGAATCAAATATATTACTCACACACAATCTGAACATAATCTCATAATCCATCGGATCCCAGCAAACTCAGCAGAGCAACAGCATAAAGATTACATATGTGCCTCGATCATGTAGGGCAGCTCACGAGGTCTAATCGACGAAGAACAAAGAGGGGAGGAGAACATCACATAGCTACTGGTCATGGACCCATGGTCCAAGGGAGACTACTCACAACTCATCCGGGAAGCGTCCATGGTGGTGTAGAAGCTCCTGGTGGTGGTTCTCCCCTCCGGCAGGGTGCCGGGAAGAGTTCTCCTAGTGCTCCCGATCTTGGAAGCGCGGCGGCGGCGGAACAGAGACGAGATCGTGAAAAAGGGTTCCGTCCTCGAGGGTTTCGGGACGCGAGCAATATATATGCAAAAGGGGGTCACCAGAGGCGGAGGTGGGGCCCCAGGCGCCCCCTGGCGCGGCCAGGGGTGGGGCCGCTCCGGGTGGCCGCCTGGGCCACCCCAGGCTCCCCTCTGGCCCTGCCTTGGTTTTTTTGGAAGCTCCTCATACGCTGATTTTTCCTGTATTTTTCCCGGAATTTTTAGGGCACTTTTAATATGGGGGAAACCTGAAATAGAAAAACAGCAGAAAACAGGAACTAGCACTGTGGTGCACTGAGTTAATAGGTTAGTCCAAATATGATCAAAAGTGTATGGAAGTGCATAAATATCATAGCAATATCACACAAAAGAGGCATGGAGCAAGCAGAAACTATAGATACATTTTGGACGTATCAGCGGTGGCTCGACATTAGCCGAGCTCGACACCATCATCACGGTAACTAATTAAGCCTCTCGGCCGAGGACTTCATCTCCTTGCTTTTGACTGGGCATCCCTGACGCCTACATGTTTTCGTAGGGCGCCGCCGATGTTCCGTGCACTCTCCTGCACTTCGTGAACGACGAGTTGGTCGATGTCGCCAAGGGCAGAATCGTTCAACCGGGCAACCCCATGTTCCACGGTAATCCGATGCCACCCATCGTGTATAGGGTTCAACTGGTTCGGGTGCTGCCAGGCTGCGACGAGTTGTTACCTCCGATTCGACCCGCCGGGGCCGACGAAGATGATGTGATGACCCTCAGCGCCTGCCTAAGCAGGCACTTGCTTTGGCCGAAGAGCCAGATTCGTTTGGGGGTGGGGGACACCACCCCAAAGACAACACCTCCAGTCTTGCCGGCGCCAAGCCATGGCAAGACCGCCGCAACACTGTCGGACATCCCTATGGCACAGGATCCGAACATGCATATGGCACAGGATCCGGACGACGACAACGACAATGACGACGGTACATTTGCCAACGTCGATAAGTACTTTGCCGATCATGGGTACAATGGCGAATTCATGGGGCCTCCTTCTCAAGAACCCAACCCTACAAAAGACGATCGCGATCTAGCTGGTACCACGGAGAAACCAAGTTGCAACAGACGTCGTCTGGCGTTCAGTTCTCAGGAGACGCCTCCAGCTGCCGACTTCACTGAGCCTCAGATAGCCGAGGTGCGAAATATTATCAGCCCCAACACACTCAAGAAGGCGGTCTGTGAGCAGAACTTGGTCCCATTACAGGAGAAGAAGAAGGGATGGAAAAGAAAGAGTTACAAGGGTGCGAGCCAGCCGGCACTGAGTACGATCCGTGCTCAGGACGGGCCACCTTCACCTAAGGATATAATGAGGAGGGTGCATGTGGAGGGTAGGCCGATGCTACCAACTAATATGATCAATGCTGCAATCGGTGCTATGCGGAGTCTGCATGACAGTGTTCTTTCTTTGGAGAAGCGGCGTCTCAGAGAGAAGGATGTGGCATACCCGGTTTTCGTGGCCAAGGTGACAGAGGGCAAGGGCTTTGTGGATAAATCCATCAGGGGTACGATCGTCCTGCGGTTTGATGACATCTTCACTATGTTTAACCTTCATCCGCTGCACTACACCTTCGTTCGGCTATTTTTGCTGAGTATGGAGATGCGGATCATTAGAGACAAGACCCCGGACATCGTGATAGTCGACCCCTTCTACATGCGTGCCAAGATCTTGGGCAGCGCTGGGGACCGACAAGTCGCGAGTTCTTACCTCGAAGGCGTCATTCTAGCAAACCGAGATAAGGATAACTTCCTCATGCCTTATTTTCCCCAGTAAGTCGTCCCCTCAACTGCCCCGTAACATATGATTTCTTAGATTTTGGTCGTTTTTTTAACATTCCGTGTTTTGTGCAGTGACACACATTGCACACTCATCCTCCTAAGCCCGAAATACTCCATGGCCACGTATTTCGACTCGGACCGTCAATCGACAGTAGACTACACAAATGTCAAGAAAGTTATTGATGATGTTCTCCCCGGCTACGCCAAATCTGGAGGCACCTTCACCAGGCCAGTTCGTAAGTACGGCAAGCACGTGTTCGCCCACAATACGATGTTCTGCTGCGTCAAGCAGCCGCCTGGCGGTCAGAAGGGTGCCTACTATGCCATCCATCACATGAGGGCGATCGTACGGGACCATCATCACCTTCTGCTACCAGATAAACTCAAAGATTGGGCCGCGAGCTTGTCGGCAATCCAGGATGCAGACATCAGACAAGAATTCTTGTGCATCCAGTCGGAGTTTGCGGAAATCATCCATCAAGATGCCCTTCGTACCTCAGGGCAGTTCAACCTCAGAAATCAACCGTCCAAAAGTGACATAGACACAATGCTACAAATGCAGGCTGACAATGCCTGCGATTTCATGACTCCGACGATAGACGGCGGCTTCATCCACGCTCCGGTCCCTTGAGTCGAGTCGAAAGTAGTGATGCCTATGTCTAGTTGTGAAACATCGATTGGGTCATGTTGTAATTAAACTTTAATGAACTTGTATGTCTATTTGGTTTGGACAGTCGTTCAACTTAGATGTAATCGATGCTATTAATGTCTTGCTTTTCTCTTCCGATCCTTTTGTTGCATACTTATATATTGCTTATGTATTGTCTGTGAATTGGTACTAATGTTTCGTTTGGCTAGTGCATAGCGATGCCGTCGTATGTCGTCTAGAAGGGTAAGGTTCCCGGAGTCTACGACGACTGGGAGGAGTGTCGGAGACAGGTTCACCGTTTCAGCGGTAACAGTTACAAAGGGTACACCACTAGGGCGGAGGCGGAATCTAGATACGCGCGCTATCTAGCGGGAGAGAGGAGGGAGCGTTGGAGGAACCAGATGAAGACGAGTTTCATCGCGATGATGCTCATCGTGATGACCACAACTCTCTTCTATGTGATGGTAGTTTAGATGATCGATATCGACTTGTAATGTGAAGACAAACTCGCTACTCGCGGTCTCGAGACTTGTAATATAATGTTATATCTTTGTTCGGTCTTTTGAATTTGGAGACTAATATGATGAATTGTATTCGGAGACTAACCTTCTATTGTATTCGATGAATCTGGTGTTGCTGTGTGGTGTTGTCTAAATTCTGTCCAATAATATATTTTGTATCCTATGAAAATATCAGAAAAGAAAAGAAAAATAATCTCTAATATTCATACTAGTGGCGCACCACTCAAGACACTAATGGTGCACTGTTCAAATGAAACTAATGGCGCATCACCCACCAGTGCACCATTAGTATGCCAAAGCACATGGGTACATATGGCCCCCTGGGAGGCATACTAATGGCGCACTGTGGGCTATACTAATGGTGCACTGCCTGGTGCACCATTAGAACACCAGATACTAATGGCGCACCAGGGGTGTGCCATTAGTATTTAATTCTAATGATGTGGTGCTTGTGGCGCACCACTAGTGCGCCATTAGTAGGCAAAAGTGGTGCCCCACTAGCATGCCTTTTCCTAGTAGTGCTACCTTGGTGTGTATGTGCACGCGTATGATAATCCTTTACCTCCTGCTTATTTAGACTGTCATGCCATGGCTAGTCACCGGTTTATAGAGTGGGATAATCAAACCCTCAAGTATCGACTAATATTTAACCGGCAGCAATGCCATCCCTATTGTTCATCCTGCCCCTACTTTGTTTAACTTTCAGGAAAAAGGAAGATACACTATAACTATGGAGGTGGCAAATGCCTATTATAACATGACGGAGGCAACCCGCCTTCGAGCTGCAGCTCAGCAGGCAGCATCTGTTGCATCTCAGTACGACCCCAACTACAACTTTGGATATACATCAGGCCAGTACTGGCCATAGACAAACTTAGTCCCAAAGCCTAAGCTTGGGGGAGTACGTGTTTCTCACCGACTTACATTCATGTTCACACACTTATTCTAGCTGTCGGTGCTCACACTCTTTCACTGTACCATCCATGCTTAGTTTCAATTTCTTTTTCTTAGTCTTTTTCTTGTGTGCTAGAAAAACCCAGAAAAACAAAAAATATTAGCAGTAGCTAAAAGTGAAAACCCAAAAAGATTTCCCGTTCTTCTTTTGCTTGTTGGGATCTTTCCCATGTAAATAGTTTCTTTTCTTTTCTTTAGGGGTTAAGGGTATAAGACCATGATTAAAATGCTTAGTTGCTCACATATGCTTTGTTGTTGATTTAACCTTGAGCCATATTACCTTGTCTTCTCTATTGAATTAAATGTCTGCAGATTCCAGCTTAGTCAATGCACGTGTACTATTATTATTATCCACACCGTTCTGTCGTGCGAGTGAAAGGCAATAAGGATGATATATGATGAACTAATTGAGATGAGAAAAGCTGGTATGAACTCGACCTCTCTTGTTTTTGTAAATATGATTGCTTGTCGTTCTTGATTCAGCTTGTTACGAATGAAACATGTTTGCATTGACAATTAGAGATCATAGCTGCTTATGCCATGCTTAATTAGCTGATAGTTTATAATGGTCTATCTTGCGTGCCAACATGATATTAAAATGGTTGCGATGTGGTATGATGGGTGGTATCCTCCTCTGAAAGATTTAAGTGACTTGACTTGGCACATGTTCACGCATGTAGTTGAAACAAATCAACATAGCCTTCACGATATTTATGTTCATGGTGATTTATATCCTACTCATGCCTGCATTCATTGTTGATTAATTTAATGCATGTTCATGACCGTTGTTGCTCTCTAGCTGGTCGCTTCCCAGTCTCTTTCTAGCCTTCACCTGTACTAAGCGGGAATTCTGCTTGTGCATCCACTTCCATAAACCCCAAAGTTATTCCACATGAGTCTACTATACCTTCCTATTTGCGGTATTTACCTGCCGTTCCAAGTAAATTTGTATGTGCCAAACTCTAAACCATCAAATGAAATTCTGTTTTGTATGCTCGAACAGCTCGTGTATTAACTAGGGCTGTCTATATCTTCCATGCTAGGTGGGTTATTCTCACGATGAGAAAATGGCTGGTAACCGGGATGCCCAGTCCCATGCTCAAAATCATAATAATTAAACAAAACTCCCCCAGGGCTGTTGCTTGTTTGGACGGTAACCCATGGATTCGGCTGGCCGTGGAGTGTGCTTGTTGGTGGTTGGGGGAGTATAAACTTTACCATTCTGTTTGGGAACCGCCTATAATGTGCGTAGCATGGCAGATATCAAGATTCTTGGTTGTTATGTTGACAATGAAAGTATACCGCTCAAAATGTTATTCAATCTCTATTTAAAAAACGAGCTATGGCACCTTGACAAATCCCTGCTTCCCTCTGCGAAGGGCCTATCTATTTACTTTTATGCAGAGTCATCACCCTCTTATCAAAGAGCACCAGTAGGAGAGCACCTCTGTCGTTGCATGTATTACTATTAATTTGCATTGAGTATGATCATGACTGGATCTCTTTTACCATGAATTACAATGTCTAGTCAATCCTTGATCTTTAAAGGTGCTCTGCATTTATGTTTTGCGGTCTCAGAAAGGGCTAGCGAGATACCATCTTGTTATATCATATCATGATTGTTTTGAGAAGTGTTGTCATTCGAGGTTTATTATTATTGCTCGCTAGTTGATTATGCCATTGATGTGAGTAGTCTTGAAACCTGAAAGTTATTGTGAATGTCGTTAGTTCATAATCTTGTTGAAAACCTGAATACTAGCTTACATATTTACAACAACAAGAGCAAACAGAGTTTGTCAAAGTTTTTCTTTATCACTTTCAGTTTATCAACTGAATTGCATGAGGACAAGCAAAGGTTTAAGCTTGGGGGAGTTGATGCGTCTCCAACGTATCTACTTTTCCAAACACTTTTGCCCTTGTTTTGGACTCTAACTTGCATGATTTGAATGGAACTGACCCGGACTGACGCTGTTTTCAGCAGAACTGCCATGGTGTTGTTTTTGTGCAGAATAAAAAGTTCTCGGAATCGCCTGAAAATAAATGGAGAATTATTTCAGAAAATATAAAAAATATCTGCAAGAAGATACTCACCGGGGGGCCACACCCTGTCCTCGAGGGTGGGGGGCGCGCCCCCCTTCCCAGGGCGCGCCCCCCCTGCCTCGAGGGCCCCCCGATGCTCCATCGACGTACCCCCAGGTCCTATATCTTTCGTTTCAGGGAGAAAAAAATCGAAGAGAAAGAATTATCGCGTTTCACGAGACGGAGCCGTCGCCAAGCCCTAATCTCTCTCGGGAGGGCTGATCTGGAGCCCATTCAGGGATTCGGAGAGTGGAGATCGTCGCCATCGTCATCATCAACCTTCCTCCATCACCAATTCCATGATGCTCACCACCGTGTGTGAGTAATTCCATCGTAGGCTTGCTGGACGGTGATGGGTTGGATGGGATCTATCATGTAATCGAGTTGGTTTTGTTAGGGTTTGATCCCTAGTATCCACTATGTTCTGAGATTGATGTTGCTATGACTTTGCTATGCTTAATGCTTTTCACTCGGGCCCGAGTGCCATGATTTCATATATGAACCTATTATGTTTTCATGAATATATGTGTGTGCTTGATCCTATCTTGCAAGTCCATAGTCACCTACTACGTGTTATGATCCGACAACCCCGAAGTGACAATAATCGCGACCACTCCCGGTGATGACCATAGTTTGAGGAGTTCATGTATTCACGATGAGTTAATGCTTTGGTCTGGTACTCTATTAAAAGGAGGCCATAATAACCCTTAGTTTCCAATAGGACCCCGCTGCCAACGGGAGGGTAGGACAAAAGATGTCATGCAAGTTCGTTCTTTTCCATAAGCATGTATGACTACATTCGGAATACATGCCTACAATGCATTGATGAACTGGAGCTAGTTCTGTGTCACCCTAGGTTATAACTTCTACATGATGAATTGCATCCGGCGTAATTTCTCATCACCGTCCAATGCCTACGAGCTTTACCTATATTGCTAGTCGCTTATTTACTTTTCCGTTGCTATTATCACAAAAAACTACAAAAACATTATATTTACTTTTATTGCTGCTGCCACCACTATCATATTACTTTGCTACTAAACTATCTTGCTGCATACACTAAGTTTCTAGGTGTGGTTGAATTGACAACTCAGCTGCTAATACTTAAGAGTATTCTTTGGCTCCCCTTGTGTCGAATCAACGAATTTGGGTTGAATACTCTACCCTCGAAAACTGTTGCGATCCCCTGCACTTGTGGGTTATCAGCGGCCCAAGAGGACATATCACTCGACCAAACACCCCCTCCCAGACGAGTCAACTCAACTCGAACATTCAAAGACACTCGACCCCTGAAGGTCAAAGGTCCCTTAGGACAACAATGGTCTGGCATTCATTCTATGACAATGAATGCCTTTACCACTCTTTATTGCATGCGTTATCAGTAATGCCCTGCCTTTATGTACATTGAACCCTTTGTAATGTGGGGATGACTGGGGTCCTGGCGCACTCTATATAAGCCTCCCCCTCCTCCAGTACAAGGGTTTGCACCCCCTGTAACTCAAACACCCATATACATTCCAGTCGACCACCTCAAGGAACTGAGACGTAGGGCTTTTACCTCCTCCAAGAAGGGTTTGAACTCGTAAACATCTGGCGTACAATCTCACCGTAGCTAGGACCTTGCCTCCTCTTACGTACCCCCTACTCGTACTGTCAGTCTTAGAACCACGACAGTTGGCGCCCACCGTGGGGCAGGTGTCTTAGCGACTTCCGGTGAGGTTGCAAACTTTTCTCCGACCTCCATCATCATGGTTTATGGTGGTGGTCTGGTGCTGGGCCACGAGATCCGACTCGGCGCGCTCGTCTTCATGATCGACGACTCCGCTTGGCTCCAGGAGGCCCCCCTCGACGTCGAGGCATTGCCCGTCCGCGGGGCCGCGCATTTCCGTGCCAGCGCCTGCGGCGTCCTTCTCCGGCAGCCGTCGACTCAGTACCGGCCGGCTCCTTCATCATCCGTCATCCCCGCTGGATGCCGCCGCAAGCGATCTAGTCGCTCGCGGCTCCAGCGATGGCTGAAACACGTGGTGGCCCGCCAGACGGCCACCCCTCAAGTTGCGGCCATCGAGCCTGACGAATACCTCTACGGGCCGGTCGATCCGTCGATTGAGCCCGCAGATTCGCTTTCCGAGTGCAGGAGCAGCGATCCCGCAGCCGAAGTTCGCATGGTCGACTCACGTCGCAGTCCGCTAGGATACCCTCGCGGCAGAGACGGCGGCAGCGGCAACGGTTAGTCATTCAACCACGATGGGTACATTCCCCAACCCCTCACTGCCGAGCAGAGGGACGAGCTCTGCCACCGCAATGAAGACGCACTTTTAACCCCTATCATGGGAGACTCCCCAGAGGCTCGGGCCCTGGAAGCCACGCGCCTAGCCACCATGGCTGAGCGCGCGCGACTGGAGAATATCCAACGCTCACTCGACGAATGGGCCCGCCGACTGATTCCCGAATCCAGTTGACGGCCGCGGCAGTCGTTCCCGTGCGAGACTCAGGTGTTCTGGACGCTCGTCCAGAACCATGAAGCCGCGGCTCGCATCACGGATTCTATCCAGCCGTCTCAGTCGGAGGCTCGGAGAGGCTTGTAGCAGATCCGGGCACTGCTCCGGACGGCAGGAGAGCAGAATGCGGCTGTCTCTCAGTCGCGAAACAGGATTCACAACAGATTAGTGGCGGCAGACACTGTATGGTCAGCTCACAGCCCAAGATCACCCCCGAGGACCATGGGCCCCGTCAAGACCGGCATCTGGGTCGGAATGATGAGCAGTATGATCGTCGACCCGGTCACAATGATCGCCGTCGAGTGCCTACACGTCCTCCGGGAAGCGGATCATACTCGCCCAGGCGACACGAAGGCAGGTGCTTCCGCGTCGACGAGCGAAGGATTCCCCTAGATCCCAGAAGGCCCGGCTTTGATGCAAGATCTATTCTTGTGCAGGAGCTGGTCGACAGGAACAAAGCATACAGAGAAGAGCAAGGCAGAGATCGTCCGAGTGGAAGCCAAGTGTTTGTCTCTGGGCCCGAATGCTTTAGCTGTGCCATCAGGGCCGCTAAGATCCCCCCAAACTTCAGGTTGGCGGCGGGAGTGAGTAAGTTCACCGGTGAGTCAAAGCCAGACACCTGGCTCGAAGATTACCGAGTGGCTGTGCAGATCGGTGGCGGCAATGATGACGTGGCCATGAAGCACCTTCCCCTGATGTTAGGTGGCTCGGCCCGGGCGTGGCTAAATCATTTGGCCCCTGGGAGCATTTACAATTGGGAAGAGCTGGCCCGAGTGTTTATCAGGACCTTCGAAGGCACCTGTAAATGGCCCGCAGGGCTTGTGGAGCTGCAACATTGCGTACAGAAGCCAAATGAAACCCTGAGGGATTACATCCAAAGGTTGACCACCCTGCATCACACGGTGGAAAACGTATCCGAGCACCAAGCAGTCTGCGGCTTCAAGGAGGGCGTGCGATACAGAGAGCTGAACCTGAAGTTCGGTCGAACAGGAGATATGTCCCTGTCCTGAATGATGGAAATAGCCAGTCGGTATGCCAATGGAGAAGAAGTCGATCGACTCCGCAATGGCAAGAAACCAGTCGGTCAAGATGACCAGAATTCCAATCGGAAACCTAAGCGCAAGGTCGAGCCGGCGGCTCAAGGCGAGGCTGCGGTTGTTAACCAGGGAAAGGGCAAAGGAAAGCCTAAGGGACCTTGGGTCCCCAAGAAAGTGAAAGATCAAGCAGGAAATGATGTGCTCGACATGCCATGTCCTATCCACACGAAAAAAGATGAAGATGAAACTTGGTTTATCCCAAGCACACTACTCGACAGTGCCGGCTCCTGATCCAGAGCTTCCAGAAAGATCAGTCGACTAAGAAGGAAAAGGAATCAGAGGAGACCGAAGACAAAGAAGGGGATGGAGGTTACCCCCAGATTAACTCCACCTTGATGATTTTTGCTGACGTTGAAAGCAAAAGTCGACTGAAAGTCACACATGGTTGCCCCTGCAACAACGACGTATCTGAAATGGTCCAAGATCCCCATCACATTTGACCAGTCCGATCACCCTGCACACATCGCTACCCTTGGGCGGCAGGCGCTGGTGGTCGACCCAGTTGTCGAGGGCACTCGTTTGACCAAGGTCCTGATGGATGGCGGCAGCGGCTTGAACATACTGTATGCTGAAACCCTCCGTGGGATGGGCATTCCGATGTCCAAGTTGAGCGAGAGTAACATGAGGTTCCACGGGGTCATCCCCAGAAAGAAAGCCGACTCACTTGGCCAAATCTCACTCGACGTGGTTTTCGGTGATTCAAAGAATTTCCGCAAAGAGAAGCTGATGTTTGAGGTGGTGTACTTCAACAACACCTATCATGCCATTCTGGGTAGGCCCGCCTACGCCAGATTCATGGCTCGACCATGCCATGTGTATCTCAAGATGAAGATGCCGGGGCCCAACGGCGTCATAACCGTCATGGGGAATCGGCAGAAAGCGGAAGAGTGCTTCCAAAAAGGCTCGAAAATTGCTGACGAGCAAATGGCAGCAGTAGAGATGGAAGAGTATCAGAAGAATGTGGATCCGAGTGATTTGCGGCGGGCTAAGAAGCCGGCTTCCGAGTCAGCTTTCCAGTCGGCGGGAGAGATGAAGCCCGTGCACATTCACCCCACCGACCCCAATGTAGCACTGACCCACATCTCAACTACACTCAACAACAAATAGGAAGAAGCGCTCATCCAGTTCCTCCGTGAGAACTGGGACATCTTCGCATGGAAACCGTCTGACATGCCAGGTGTACCCAGGGGACTGGCTGAGCATAGTTTGCGAGTCGACCCAAAAGTGAAGCCCGTAAAGGAACATCTCCGTCGGTCCGCCGCAAAGAAGAGAAAAGCAATTGGCGAAGAGGTGGCTCGCCTTCTGGCAGCTGAGTTCATCCGTGAGATCTACCACTCCGAGTGGCTCGCCAATGTGGTCATGGTCCCCAAGAAGGACAAATCCCTCCGCATGTGCATCGATTTCAAGCATATCAATCAGGCATGCCCGAAAGATCATTTTCCTCTCCCCCGCATCGATCAGATAGTCGACTCGAATACGGGATGCGAGCGTTTGTCCTTTCTGGACGCATATTTCGGGTACCATCAGATCCAACTGTTTGGGCCCGATGAAATCAAGATAGCCTTGATCACCCCATTCGGGTGTTCCTGTTATGTCACCATGCCTTTCGGTCTCAAGAATGCCGGCGCTACCTTCATGCGCATGATTCAAAAATGCCTTCTGAAGCAAATCAGTCAGAATGTGGAAGCATACATGGATGACATCATGGTCAAATCACGCAAAGGTTCCGACCTGCTGACTGACCTCGCTGAGACATTCGCAAATTTGAGAAGCTATGATATCAAGGTTAATCCGTCAAAGTGTACATTCGGAGTTCCGGGCGGTAAGCTACTCGGTTTCCTTGTTTCAGAACGAGCAATCGACACCAACCCAAAGAAAGTTAGTGCCATCCTCCGAATGAAGCGCCCCGAACGTATACACGATGTCCAGAAGCTAACTGGTTGCTTAGCCGCATTGAGTCGGTTCATTTCTCGTCTCGGTGAGAAGGCATTACCTCTCTACCGAGTGATGAAGAAATCTGAAAAGTTCGAGTGGAATTCTGAAGCTGAAGCAGCGTTTGAAGAGCTCAAAGCCCTGCTTTCCACCCAGCCGGTGCTTGCTGCTCCAGTCAGCAAGGAGC
Organism: Secale cereale; assembly: GCA_902687465.1. NCBI lineage: Eukaryota > Viridiplantae > Streptophyta > Magnoliopsida > Poales > Poaceae > Secale > Secale cereale. The sequence goes on along the minus strand of LR738711.1, from coordinate 882,203,718 downwards.
CTCTTTTACTGTCCATCGCAGCCACTGGACAAGTTGTCAGCACTGTACTCACGGTCGAGCGGGAACAAGAAGGCAAAGCCTACAAAGTCCAACGCCCAATCTACTATATTTCCGAAGTATTGACTCCCTCCAAGCAGAGATACCCGCACTATCAGAAGCTTGTGTATGGGATTTACTTGACCGCAAAGAAAGTTGCTCATTACTTCTCGGATCATTCGATCTCAGTCGTCAGCGACGCTCCACTATCAGAAATCCTGAACAACCGAGACGCAACCGGTCGAGTGGCAAAATGGGCGATTGAACTCCTTCCGCTAGATATCAAGTTTGAAGCGAAGAAAGCTATCAAATCTCAAGCAATAGCAGATTTTGTGGCCGAATGGATCGAACAGGAGCAGCCGACCCAAATCCAGTCGGACCACTAGACTATGTTCTTTGATGGATCCAATATGTTAAATGGATCCGGTGCAGGCATGGTTTTGGTATCCCCCAGGGGCAACAAGCTCAGTTACGTCCTTCAAATCCACTTCGACTCTTCAAACAATGAAGCCGAATATGAGGCACTTTTGTACGGGTTGTGTATGGCCATCTCACTCGGCGTCCGTCGCCTGATGGTCTACGGCGACTCGGACTTAGTGGTCAATCAGGTGATGAAGGAGTGGGACGTCAGAAGCCCGGCAATGACCAGTTATTGCAGTGCAGTGCGAAAGATGGAAAAGAAGTTTGATGGTTTAGAGCTCCATCACGTGCCCAGAATCAAGAATCAGCTTGCTGACGATCTCGCGAAGATTGGGTCCACTCGGAAGCCTAAACCCAAGAATGTGTTTTTGGAGCACCTGCAAACCCCCTCAGTCGAAGAAGACCCCTTCACGGAGGAACCCCCACAACCAATCAACGCATCTGGCCCAACTGAAGTCAAAGTTCCTGCAGTGGTCGACCCAATCATGGAGATTTTTGTGATCACGCCCGACTGGGCTATGCCATACATAGCATACTTACTCAGCCAAGAACTCCCAGAGGATGAAGAGGAAGCACGCCAGATCGTCCGTTGATCCAAAGCATTCACTGTCATTTAAGGTCAGCTCTACAGGGAGAGTGTCATAGGAGTTGCTTAGCGCTGCATCACCCCGGAGGAAGGTCGACTGATTCTGAATGAAATTCACTTGGGAACTTGCGGCCACCACGCTTCCTCTCGGACTATAGTGGCCAAGGCATACCGAGCTGGATTTTATTGGCCCCGAGCTAACGAGATAGAAAAAAAGATATCGTAGACAAGTGCGAAGGCTGCCAGTTCTACTCCAACATGTCTCATAAGCCGGCGTCTGCCTTGAAGACCATTCTATTGGTTTGGCCGTTTGCCGTTTGGGGGTTGGACATGGCTGGTCCCTTCAAAACTGGCAGCAGCAGATTCACTCACTTGCTCGTGGAAGTCGATAAGTTTACCAAATGGATCGAAGCCAAGCCCATCAAGAACCTCGGCTCAAGCACTGCCATCAGCTTCATCAGAGAAATGATATTCAGATACGGAGTCCCCCACAACATCATCACGGATAACGGCTCCAACTTTGACTCGGACAAATTCAGAGCTTTCTGTTCCTCCCAAGGTACGCGGGTCGACTACGCCTCCGTAGCGCATCCGCAATTGATAACCCTCAACCGTAAGGGATCGAGATAGTCTTCGCGGGTAAGAATAACCCAATTTATTGATTCGACACACTGGGAGCCAAAGAGTATTTATAAGCTTTGACAGTTGAGTTGTCAATTCAACCGCACCTGAAATATACTTACTTGCAACAAAAGATAAATGGTAACAGTGATATGATAGTGATGATAGTGATAGTAAAAGTAAACAGCAAAAGTAAATAGTAGAAGTAAATATCAAAAGTAGCAACTAGTAACAAGCAGGATTTAAAACATTGTAGGCTTGGGAGACGGATGGTTGGGCGCTGCATGGATGAGATATATCATGATTCTAACTTGGGGCAAGGCGCACGGAAAAGTAATGATCATCTAGGCAAATATCAAACATTAGGCATGTATCCCGTAGGTAGTTGTACGTGCTTGCAATAAGAACTTGCACAACATCTTTTGTCCTACCATCCCGCTACGAACGGGGCCAAAAGGAACTTATGGAGATTAAGGTGCTCCTGTCAAAGAGCACCGGAACAAAGCAATGAACTCAATGGATATATGTAATCCTCAAACTACGGACCATCCCCTTTGGTGTCCCAAGCTGTCACTTTTGGGATCGCCGGTTCCGAACCGTAATAGGTGCAAACAACTCATAGATAGGATCAAGAACACAAATATATTCATGCAAACACATATGGTTCAGATCTGAAATCATGGCACTCGGGCCCTAAGTGACAAGCATTAAGCATAACAAGTTGAAGCAAAGATGATAAACACCATAGTAGATGATAGGCAACATGCCCCCAATGATCTGACAAACTATTACATGATCTAACTCATCCAATCCCTACCATCCCCTTCGCCTACAGCAGGGGATTACTCACACATGGAAGGAGAAGTCATGGAGGGATGATGGAGTGGTGATGATGATGATGATGGCGACGATCTCCCCTCTCCGGAGGCCAATTCAGCCTCCAGATTGGCCCTCCCGAAGAAGAACAGAGGGTGGCGGCGGCTCCGCGACGAAAAACTGCAAAAAGAACTTCTGATCTGGGATTTCTCCGTCACGAGCTAAAATACGGGTCGAAGTAGGGCACCAGGGGAGGTGGGGCCCACCCAGGCGACCCCCCAGCGCGGCCAGGGGGTGGGCCGCGCCACCAGGGCGCCTGGGCACCCCCTGGCCCCCCTCTGGCCCCTCTTCTGGCTCCGGGTTCCTTCGGGTGCGTGGATTTTCTGTGATTTTTCGTGGATTTTTCTGAGATACCTAAAAATCCGTTTTCCTGCACACAATAAAACCATACAGGCAGCTCTGCTGAAAACAGCGTCAGTCCGGGTTAGTTTAGTTCAAATCATGCAAGAATGAGGTCAAAACAATATCAAAAGTGTTTGGAAAAGTAGATACGTTTGAGACGTATCAACTCCCCCAAGCTTAGCATATTGCTTGTCCTCAAGCAATTCAGTTCAACGAACTGGACGCGACAAAGAAAACTTTGACAAACTCTTTTGCTTCATTAGATGTATATAAGCATGTACTACGAAAAGAGTCTAGCAAGTATTGAAACAGTACTATGAGGACAATGCACGGAGCAATCCTTCTTTCAAGTGACCAATCACAAATACCTAAAAGTAAATAATATACTACTGAAAATCAAGACAAGATTACATTGCACATAGCTTGAGCATATTAGGGTGGTATCTCGCTAGCCTCCATGAGTGAAGCAAAACATAAATGCAGAAACTCCTCCAGAGTTTTAACGGAGACTAGAACTAAGAATTTCAGAATAAATCATATCACAAGCATGCAGAAGACAATGTAATACTTTGGGACAATGCACATTACACTCAGAATGACAATTATGCTCTCCTAGTTGGTGCTTTGAAGAAAGAAGGTGGAGACTCTCGAACCGTGGCTTTTGTTGGCAAGGTTGAAAACCCGTGGTCGGAAACAAAAACTAAACATGTACCAGAGCTCTTGGTTTTAAAAACAGAGGTAAAAACGTTTTTGAGAGGTGCATATTTCATCAACGAATGCTAGCAGATAACTCAATCACTTCCTAAGCTAGACAAGTTTCGAGGAACGGCTCCCGCATGAGGACAATCACATCCTCTTAATCTCCTTTGTTTATCACTGCCAAAGTTTTCTGATTTCTCATGAACAAAGCGTGAAGGAGGGTTTGTTTGTTGTATTATCTTTTATGAGCCGGGCGCACTCTATGCCAGTTCCTTCTCGTGTTATGGGTTTGCACATTAGACATGCAATCCCGGGGTGAAACTTGTCCAACTTAAAAAGATCATGAATTGCCTACTACTTCCTCATGAGCTAAAACAGAGGCACAAAAAGAGAAATGCTTTTGATTAATTTCGAGATGGTACACGAAAGTCTTCGTTAGGAATGGCAGGTAAATACCATGTATAGGAAGGTATGGTGGACTCATATGGCATAACAGGTTTTAAGGATTTTGGATGCACAAGCACTCAGTCCGCTTAGTACAGGTGGAGGTTAGCAAAAGACTGGGAAGCGACCAACTAGAGAGCAATAACGGCCATAATCATGCAAAGCGACAAAGCAACATTGAATCGGGCATGAAAGTGATATAACTATTCTGAAACTCAAAGATCATCAAGGCAGAGCAGACTTTTTAGTCTTAAACATGTGTAAACATGTGCCAAGTCAATCCAAAAATTCTCTAAAGGGAAATACCACCTTAGTATACCAGACTATGAACAGTGCAATGCATGTAGATCATTTCAATAACACATTATATACTCTAGCTATTCGAGACTAGCCACAAGGAAAGCATGAACCACTGGAAGAACATTGTAAACATAGCACTATGTCGCTACAAGCTGGTCTCTAGATCATAAGTACAGGCATATGTACAAAAGTAGAAACAAGAAGAGTTCATACCGGTCTTCCTTGTTGCTTCCCTTCAGTCGATCTTCGTCATTACTGCCTCGTCACTTGCACGATCGAACATTGGAAATATAATTAAATGCCATCACGGACTCGAGCTGAACTCTGAAAACAAAGCAAACTAAAGAGAAAAGGAAATCTTTTTGGATTATTTCAAAGGTTGAACGAAAGCAAAAGAAAGAGAAAATCTTTTTGTTGTTTTTGCAAAGAGAGAAATAAAGAAGAACGGGCAAAAACTTCGAAAAGATCAAAGCGAATAAAACGGATAATACAATGGAAAAGTGAGAGGGGCACGTACTCCCCCAAGCTTAGGCTTTTGGCCTAAGTTGGTAGCAGCTACTGCCCCCAGGAGCCTCCTGCTCCGGGGGTATGGTGGTGAGTCCAAGGGCCGTAGAAGGATGCTGGCGCGTACACCGAACTCCTCGGAGTCTCCCACGAGGAAGGGTCCGTGCGCCAAGCAGAGGAAGACCCTTCACCAAACTCGGTGGCGGTTTCTTCCTGAAAAGGTGGTAACTCACCGTGCTCCTCCTCGTCGGGCACAACCCCCTCCATGGGGTTATGAAACTGATGCTGGACCATCAACTCATCGAACTGGATAACATCAAAGGACCATCCGTTCCTGCGAGAAAAATCAAACAAAAGAGGTGCAGGTAGACGGATCTCGCGTTTCGCAGTAGTTCCGAAACGCAAGATATAAACAAGATTATCAAGCTCAGAAGCCATGGTAACAAACTTATGCCTTTTCATAGCAGCAAGATCAAAACTTAAATAAGTAAAAGGATTATCATCGGGGTGTGGGGTGCCTCCAAGATGTTCTAAGATAAGTGTGGCATAAATGCCACCATATAAGTCTCCCTTGTTACCGTTCATAGCACGGCGTCGAGCAATTAAGGCACCCAGATTATAATCAGACCTCCCCGAGAGGGCTGCTGCCAGGATAGCAATATCCGGAGCAGAAATGTTGCTCGTGTTGTCACGAGCTAACACCCCTCTAGCAACATAATATGCAAAATACCTGAGGTGAGGAAATAAGATGCTGGAGATCTTCGACCGATGAATATCCCTCGTACCCGTGCTGCAGAGAGAGTTGATGACGGTTTTCAGCTCGGAGGGCTGGGTGGCCATCCTAGCCGTCCTCCCAACGTTTGGCACACCTATTATTTCTCAAAACTTTCCCAAAGGCATGGTGATAAGATCATTGTAAATTTTAAACTCAATAGCACCTGAATCAGGATTGTATCTAAAACTGTTAATGAAACTGGAGGTGAGTTTTTTATACTGAGTAACACGGCACGTGACGAGCCGTGTCAGACCTGCATTAGCACAAAGATTATAAAACTCATCCTTGATTCCCGCAGCTTCAAGGAATTCATCACATGGAAACGTCATAGCACGTGCTGGACTTGTGTCTTCCAACAACTCCAGGGGCACATGATCTTCATTATAGCTCACCCTAGCAGTCGAGGGCGAAGCTGCGGCTCTAGTAACTCGATCGGAGTGCGTGGGCCTCCTCTTCTCAAGCCACCCTTTTGCCCTTCCTAACAAACTCATTTCTGAATTTTTTGGCAATTTACAAAAACGAGGATTAAAACAAGGTGAGTTAAGGCAAACTACTCAACTCACTTGCCCAAGGCATAAACTTGCATCAAAACTTGGAAAATAACTTTCTACACATGCATGCAAGCTCATCTATACAGCACAAGAACTACTAAATACTCACAAATGAAGTCACCAATCAGAAATCTAATTGGAGGGGTGGAGGAGTCACATACCAGGGAGTATTTGTTCAAAATCTCAGCTCAAATGGTGGGCTGTAGAGAGAGATCAAAGAATCGCCTCCAAGAACAGCAAGAACACAAGAACAAGTGCAGAACTCGCGTTTTTGGAGAAAAAGAGAGAGGGAGGAAGAAGACATACCTGGAGGGGGGCCCTGTGGGCCCCAGGCGCCCTGTGAGCGCAGCCAGGGGGCAGGCCGCGCCAGCTGGCCGCCTGGGCCACTGGTGGGTCCCCCTAGCTGGCCCCAGGTCCCTCTGGGTCACTCCCGACGTGGAAATTTTTATTTTAATTTTTTTGGAATTTTTCTGAAAACTTCACTGTTGAAAACTTTTCGAAGTTCAAAAAGCTGCGAAACTCTCTGAAAACTTGAAGCAGTGAGTAGTATTGTGAAGCTTCAAAACATAAATACTTGGTACAACAAGTAGGACAAAAACTAAAAACAAATGAAAATATAACAAGCTCAACTTTTTATCTATATAAAACATGTTTACTAGTAAGCTTGATCAAGTCTTACCAACAAACAGGTGATATATAGAGCAAAAGGTCTCACCTCTTACGAAGCAATCACTGAACCTTTATTTTGATGGACATTGTCCCTACCATGATAGTTTTGTATTTGTGAGGCACATGTAGTGGACAGTCCCATTCTCCAATCTTCACGGTCTCGATATTTTCTATAGAGTTGAGGCCATGCCTCCTGTCGATCTTCTTTGGAAAATATACCGTGTATTCCTTGTCATTCACATGGAAGGTAACCTTCCCTTTATTGCAATCAATAATAGCACCTGCGGTGTTAAGAAAAGGTCTACCAAGAATAATGGACATGCTCCCATCCTCGGGCATGTCAAGCACAACAAAATCAGTAAGAATCAAACAATTAGCAACTTCTACGGGAACATCCTCACAAATACCTATCGGAACGGCGGTTGACTTGTCAGCCATCTGGAGAGAGATATCTGTAGGAATTAGTTTCTATAAAAAAGCCTCTCGTAAAGAGAGAGAGGCATAACACTCACTCCTGCTCCAAGATCACATAAAGCAGTTTTGACATAATTATTCTTTATGGAGCAAGGAATGGTGGGTATACCTGGATCACCGAGCTTCTCAGGAATCTTGCCACTGAAAGAGTAGTTAGCAAGCATAGTAGATATTGCTTCATTAGGAACTTTTCTTTTATTAGTGACAATATCTTTCATATATTTTGAATAAGGAGGTAACTTAATAGCATCAGTCAAAGGAATTTGAAGAAAAAGAGGTTTAATCCACTCGCAAAACTTATTGTAATGCTCTTCTTCTTTAGATTTGATGGACTTACCTGGATAGGGCATGGGTTTCTGTACCCATGGTTCTCTTTCCTTCCCATGTTTTCTTGCGATGAAGTCTTCTTTAGTGTACCTCTTACATTTGTCAGGTGCTTCTTCTTCTCGAGCTTCAGGCGGATCATTCTTCTCATTATCCTTACCTTCAGGTTCAGCACCGTCTTCAGTCTCAGCATCGGAGATAGATACACTGTTTGGATCAACAGCTGGCTCTTCATCTGTAATAGGATCATTAGAATTGTCAGTCTCCTTATGTTTCTTCTTCTTCTTTGGAGAAGCCAACAATTTCTTCTTCCTGCATTTGAGAATCTTGCTCGATTCTCCTCGGATGCCCCTCTGGATAGAGAGGATCTTGAGTGCTAGTTCCTCCTCGGGTCTTAATCCCGAAAGCCTGCAAATCATCTTGTTTGGCATTGTTAGCAAGCAAATCTTTTTGCACATTAGAAATTTGGTCAAGCTGAGTTTGAACCATATGAAAATGTTTCACAAGACATTGAACATCATTAACCGTTCTACCTAGAACATCAAGCAGACTTTTGATAGCAAGGGAATTATCATGCAATTGACTTTGTATCCTCTCATTAAAATGATTTTGTTTCATAATAAAATTATCAAACTCATCTAAACATTGATCAGGAGGCTTACCATGAGGGATGTCACTTGCGTTGAAATCTAAAAGAGAGTGTACCTCTACCATAGGAGGGTGAGTGGTAGGCTCACACAGCTTCTCAATAGGGGGTAGATTCTTCACGTCTTCAACTTTAATACCTTTCTCTTTAATAGACTTCTTTGCTTCTCACATATCTTCGGGGCTTAGAACAAACATGCCCCTCTTCTTTGGTGGTGGAGATGGTTCAGGGACGCACCAATCTTCATGGTTTTTGGCAATCCTGCCCATCAAATCTTCTGCATCTTTCGGCGTCCTTTTCCTGAAAACACAACCAGCACAACTGTCCAAATAGGACCTGGATTCATCAGTTAGACCAGCATAGAATATATCGATTAATTCGTTCTTAGGGATTTCATATCCTGGCCTAGCCCGAATCAGACCACAGTACCTCCCCCAAGCTTTAGGGAGGGACTCATCCTGCAACTGTTTAAAGTTATAAATTCTTTGTAAAGCAGCATGTTGCATGTGAGCAGGAAAGTACTTATCAACAAAAGAGTGAGCTAAGTCTTGAGGACTCTTAATAGAACCGCATGGGAGTGAATCATACCATGCTTTAGCACCTTCCTTCAAGGAGAAAGGAGGAAGCTTGGTCACATAAAAGTATCGTATCTTCTCATCTGTGGTAAACAGGCCACCCAACTCACCGAGTTTAGTCAGGTGTGCAATAGCATCATCATTTTCTCTGCCATAAAACGGGTCAGCTTCAACCATAGGTATAAGTGAAAGATCAACAGAGAAATCATAATCAGGATCATCAATGCATATAGGAGATGTAGCAAATTCAGGATCAGGAACGGTTTTGTTCTTCAAAGAGTGTTTTTCAAACAGTTTCTTAATAACTTCAGGGTCAGAGCCAGAAAACTCTGTCAGTTCCCTGCATAAATCTTCATCAAGCATATAGTAATCATCATCAAGGAGTCTCTCCTTGAGTTTACTCAAATCAGGATAATCAAGTTTCACCAATAGGGTAGCAAGTAACAGGAATTTCAATTCCATACTTTTTAGCAGCAGCAGCGATCTGTTTCTCAAGAGCATAACCAAGGGAACTAATATCATCAATAGTAGTAGAAGCATCATCAAGAGTATCGGACATAGTAACAGATTCAGTAGGAGCATCATGTGGTGGCGGTGAGGCAAACTTACTCATAACAGAAGGTGAATCAAGTGTAGCACTAGTGCTCAGAACAGTACCTCTTCTTGTAGTGGATAGTAAGATCGGAACCTTGGGGTCTCCTTTCTTACCCATAGCGAATGAAGTGCAGCAGGTAGGATACTTCAAGTAGACTTGTAAATATTGCTATTCTCCCCGGCAACGGCGCCAGAAAATGGTACTTGATAACCCTCAACCGTAAGGGATCGAGATAGTCTTCGCGGGTAAGAATAACCCAATTTATTGATTCGACACACGGGGAGCCAAAGAGTATTTATAAGCTTTGACAGTTGAGTTGTCAATTCAAACGCACCTGAAATATACTTACTTGCAACAAAAGATAAATGGTAACAGTGATATGATAGTGATGATAGTGATAGTAAAAGTAAACAGCAAAAGTAAATAGTAGAAGTAAATAGCAAAAGTAGCAACTAGTAACAAGCAGGATTTAAAACACTGTAGGCTAGGGAGACGGATGGTTGGGCGCTGCATGGATGAGATATATCATGATTATAACTTGGGGCAAGGCACACGGAAAAGTAATGATCATCTAGGCAAATATCAAACATTAGGCATGTATCCCCTAGGTAGTTGTACGTGCTTGCAATAAGAACTTGCACAACATCTTTTGTCCTACCATCCCGCTACGAACGGGGCCAAAAGGAACTTATGGAGATTAAGGTGCTCCTGTCAAAGAGCACCGGAACAAAGCAATGAACTCAATGGATATATGTAATCCTCAAACTACGGACCATCCCCTTTGGTTTCCCAAGCTGTCACTTTTGGGATCGCCGGTTCCGAACCGTAATAGGTGCAAACAACTCATAGATAGGATCAAGAACACAAATATATTCATGCAAACACATATGGTTCAGATCTGAAATCATGGCACTCGGGCCCTAAGTGACAAGCATTAAGCATAACAAGTTGAAGCAAAGATGATAAACACCATAGTAGATGATAGGCAACATGCCCCCAACGATCTGACAAACTATTACATGATCTAACTCATCCAATCCCTACCATCCCCTTCGCCTACAGCAGGGGATTACTCACACATGGAAGGAGAAGTCATGGAGGGATGATGGAGTGATGATGATGATGACGATGGCGACGATCTCCCCTCTCCGGAGGCCAATTCAGCCTCCAGATTAGCCCTCCCGAAGAAGAACAGAGGGTGGCGGCGGCTCCGCGACGAAAAACTGCGAAAAGAACTTCTGATCTGGGATTTCTCCGTCACGAGCTAAAATACGGGTCGAAGTAGGGCAGCAGGGGAGGTGGGGCCCACCCAGGCGACCCCCCGGCGCGGCCAGGGGGTGGGCCGCGCCACCAGGGCGCCTGGGCACCCCCTGGCCCCTCTTCTGGCTCCGGGTTCCTTTGGGTGCGTGGATTTTCTGTGATTTTTCGTGGATTTTTTTGAGATACCTAAAAATCCGTTTTCCTGCACACAATAAAACCATACAGGCAGCTCTGCTGAAAATAGCGTCAGTCCGGGTTAGTTTAGTTCAAATCATGCAAGAATGAGGTCAAAACAAAATCAAAAGTGTTTGGAAAAGTAGATACGTTTGAGACGTATCAGCAATCGAATGGACAAGCAGAAAGAGCGAATGGTTTGATCCTCCAAGGCCTGGCTTATGCGCGACCTCAAGCATGCCGCCGGGGCTTGGGTGACCGAATTGCCATCCGTCTTATGGGGGCTGAGGACAACTCCGAACCGGTCGACTGACCGTACCCCCTTCTTCATAGTCTATGGAGCTGAGGCCGTGCTGCCGAGTGATTTGTTGCACAATGCCCCCCGGGTAGAGCTCTTCTCTAAGACAGAAGCAGAGCAAGCCTGTCAAGATGCACTCGACCTCCTGGAGGAAGAATGGGAGATGGCTTTGATCCGCTCGACCATTTACCAACAGGACCTGCGCCGATTCCATGCTCGCAATGTCCGGAGCCGAGCATTCCAGGAGGGAGACCTGGTTCTCCGAGTACGTTAGAAGCGACCGCACAAACTTGCCCCGGCTTGGGAAGGCCCCTTCATCGTCACCAAGGTACTGCAGGGGCGTATCACATCTACAACGTCGCCAAGAAGAAAGATGAACCCCGTTCGTGGAACACGGACCTGCTCCGCCGCTTCTATACTTGAAGCACTCGATCAGTCCAGTTGTAATAAGAATCGTCCTGTTTGTTTTGAAAGACAAGTTTGCAGCAATTCCTTAATGATTGTTGGTTTCAAAGATGCTGGTCCTCAAATCCCCAGTGGGTGCTTAGCCGCGAACCCGATTCGCCTAAGTTACAAAAATCACTCCGAGTGAAGAGCAACCCTCTCACTCGGTGGCTTAGCCGCGAACCCGATTCGCCTAAGTTACAAAAACCGCTCCGGGTGAAGAGCAACCCTCTCACTCGGGGGCTTAGCTGCGACCCCGTAATCGCCTAAGTTACAAAAACCAATCCGAGTGAAGAGCAACCCTTTCACTCGGGGGCTTAGTTGCGGTCCTCCGAGCTATGCCATAAGTACAACGTGGCTTTGTCCTCCGAGCTCCCCCACAAGTACAACGTAGCTCGTAATCACCTAAGTTATGAAAATCACTCCAAGTGAAGAGCAACCCTATCACTCGGGGGCTTAGCCGTGAACCCGATT
>LR738711.1:882169617-882191177 GCA_902687465.1 Secale cereale | reverse complement strand
CGAGTGAAGAGCAACCCTCTCACTCGGGGGCTTAGTTGTGGTCCTCCAAGCTATGCCATAAGTACAACGTGGCTCTGTCCTCCGAGCTCTGCCACAAGTACAACGTAGCTCGTAATCGCCTAAGTTACAAAAACCACTCCGAGTGAAGAGCAACCCTCTCACTCGGGGGCTTAGCTGCGACCCCGTAATCGCCTAAGTTACTAAAACCACTCCGAGTGAAGAGTAACCCTCTCACTCGGGGGCTTAGCTGCGGTCCGTCGAGCTACGCCATAAGTACAACGTGGCTCTATCCTCTGAGCTTCACCACAAGTACAACGTAACTCGTAATCGCCTAAGTTACGAAAACTACTCCGAGAGAAGAGAAACCCTCTCACTAGGGAGCTTAGCTGCGGTCCTCCGGGCCCCACCATAAGTTCAGCGTCGCCATTAAGCGGCTCGACCATCAGAGCCATACCGCAGATACGGCGTCGACTCGAAATCCAAAAGATCAGAAAGATTTGGAAGCAAAACAAGCGAATGCAAAAGGAATCAAGTGCAAATAAAGCCCCGCAAGATTCGGGCAGAAGTACTTGGGCATCAAGCCCACGAGAGTTTAACGGTTACAAGATCACTCAGCATTCCGAGGCAAATTGAATCAGAGTATCAAAGTTTGTTCACTCGCTGGGGGGAGGAGGGCTTACAGGCGCAACAAACTCATCCAGGTCGATCCCGTCGGCAAGATGGGTAGTGGCTTCCAGGAAAGTCTCCATGAACGACTGGAACTGGAGATACTTCGTGTTGGCGACCTTGAGTGCGGCCAGCCTCTTCTCCTTCACCTCCTTGCAATGCACCCGGACCAGAGACAGTGCAACTTTGGCTCCACAACGGGCAGATGATTTCTTCCACTCTTGCACTCGACCAGGGATCTCATTGAGAGACTCGAGGTCATTCTCTTGCACGACGACTCCCCTCCAGAGTGCAGTGTCGATCCGAGACATCACTTCCTTCAGTCGACCGAGGTAGCCCGTGGCGCTCGTAAGGCGAGACTCCAACCTCAAGATGTTCATAGCAGCTTCATCCTTGAAAATAGAGTTGGCGGGATCCAGACCAGGCTCGACCTGCCCGGTTTCCTCCTCGAAGTTGCGGCAGAACTCTACACAAGAGAGAACACGACGAATTAGCAAGCAAGTTATGAGTCGACCACTTTGATTCAGTCGAAGCGAAAGGGGCATACCTTCAAGCACAAGGTACCACTTCTTGGTGAGATCACTAAGATAAGCCTCCAACTCGTTCTTCTTCTTCAATAGGCCCCCGTATTTCTCGCCCAGGGCAGCCTTGGCCCCCTTCAGTCAAGTCACCTCCTTGTTGGTCGCGAAGAGAGAATCCTTCAGCCTGGCGATCTCCGCCTCAAGCGTGCCGACCGAAGCAAGCTTCTGTTCTGCCAGTTCAGTTTTCTCCTGCGTCCTCTGCTGCGTTGCCGCCGGGTCAAGATCCTTCTGCTCCAGGGCTGCCCTCAGTTGATCTACAAGAGACATTACTAGACAGATGAACATAGGGTACACATGACATATTCACTGAAGATCAGTCGACAAGCTATTCGCTTTAATTACCAGATGGTTCGTCCTGGGTTTTCTTCAAATGATCCCGGGCCAGCTGCAAATCAAGATTGAGCTGGACCTGCTTCTTCTCAAGATCCGCGAACTTGGCTCCGAACTCGCAAGATTTCTGCATCGACACAACAAGACAGAATTCTAAGACTACAGCCGAGTCAAATACTCAACAGTAGTCTCGGGAACTACACCCAGTGGGTGCACTGAGCGTGCCCCCACTAGTTCTCACTCGGTCAGATCAGTCCTGCCCGAGCCCAAAAAAAACAGAGAGACATATTGATAAATTTTGTTCTCATACCATGGCCGACTACCAGTAGTTGACCACAGTCTCGGGGACTACACCCAGTGGGTGCACTCAGCGTGGCCCCACTGGTTCTCACTCGGCCGGATCAGTCCTGCGCAAGTAAGAAGGGTTCAAAACAAATGAACAAGACAAATTGTAAAGACCACAGCCGATTGACTTCAGTCGACCGTGGCCTCGGGGACTACACCCAGTGGGTGCACTCAGCGTGCCCCCACTAGTCCAATCGATTGGGTTACAAGAACTAAAGCTACAAGAGAAAACACCCAGTGGGTGTAACATCATCTTACAAACAAAGCAGCAATTTTCAGAACGAAGATTACAACAACACAGCAAACTAGTCAGAAAAGACAGACCTGGACATTGGTTGAAAGAGCCGAGCTCGCATTATAGGCAGCCATGCTAGCCTCATACGCTGCCTTCGTTCGCTCCATCATCAATCCCGCCTGACGAACGGCTTCCTGGGCTGCATTCACGGGGTCCTCCGGGACGTGATGGGTGGTGAAGAGAACAGACAGCGGAGCAGTCACAGGGTCGGTAGCTCGGTCGGTCAACGAGGAGGGACAGACAGTCGACACAGCAACGGCAAAGGAGACCGCGGTCCGGGCCACGCCCCCTGTTGCTGGGCCTCCGAGCCAGAGGGTGTCTTCCGACCCCTCCTTCATGTGCCTCGTCGAGTCACCTCCGCACGCTCCTCCTCGTCGTCATCATCGTCAGGAAGCACTTTGACATTGCGTGGCCCTTTGATACGTCCAAAACATATCTATAATTTCTGCTTCCTCCATGCCTCTTTTGGGTGATATTGCTATGATATTTATACACTTCCATACACTTTTGATCATATTTGGACTAACCTACTAACTCAGTGCACCCTAGTGCCAGTTTCTGTTTTCTGCTGTTTTTGTATTTCAGGTTTTCCCATTACGAGAACTGCCAGAAAAATCCCGGAAAATTATATAAAAAATCAGCGTTCCAGAAGCTTCCCGGCACCCGAAGTACAGCTGGAGGGGGGCCACCAGGGCTCCAGGCGCCCTGGTGGCGCGGCCCCCCTCCTGGCCGCGCTAGGGGGGGCGCCTGGGCCCCCCAGGCCTCCGCTGATGCCCCCCCTTTGGCATATATTTATATTGTGTCCCGAAACCCTCGAGACGGGAACCCTTTTTCACAATCTCATCTCCGTTCCGCCGCCGCCGCCGCTTCCAAGAACGGGAGCACCAGGAGAACTCTTCCCGGCACCCTGCCGGAGGGGAGGATCACCACCGGGAGCCTCTCCACCACCATGGACGCCTCCCGGATGAGTTGTGAGTAGTCTCCCTTGGACCATGGGTCCATGACCAGTAGTTATGTGATGTTCTCCTCCCGTTCTTGTGCTTCACTAATTAGTCCTCGTGAGTTGCCCTACATGATCGAGGCACATATGTATTCCTTATGTTGTTGCTATGATGAGTTTGCTGGGATCCGATGGATTGTGAGATTATGTTCAGATTGTGTTTGAGTAATATATTTGATTTACCTCTTTTATATTTATGTTCGTAAGTAATTCTTGCATGTTCTCCGTTGTTATTTATTGCTTTGGCCAAGTAGTAGGTAGTGACTCCAAGAGGGAACATTATGCTTGATTGTGGGTTCATGCCCCTCGATGACTAGCTTGAGTGACAGAAACATGAGTCTAGGGGATGTGCTGTTGCCACAAGGGGGAAAACAACGGTGCTTGTGCCCGCGGGTGCAAGGATTGTTTACTTTACGCAAAGTTCTTTTAATGCAGTTGTCTGTTGCTGTGAGTTTACACTATGGGTGGGACTCGCAACTTAATACCAGCGAGATGTTCTCGATAGATATCTCAAGGTGGATGATTAGTAGTAGATGCAGATGGATTTCGGTCTACTTGCCTTGGCGTACCGCCCATGCTTTGAACCTCTACCTTTCTTGCAACATAGTTAGCATTGGTTTGCGCACATAATTCTGTCAATTGCCCACCTGTAATTCGTTTACCTCACATAGCTGTTTTATCGTCTTTTGGGAGAGAGACATCACTAGTGAACATCATGGGACTCCGGTCCATATTACCATCACCGATCACATCCGCTATTTACTTTCTGTTTTTACTTACTATTGCTGCATTACCTATCACTATTATCACTTGCGTTTAATCCTTTGTAAACGACAAGGCCGGAGGGATTGACAACCTCTCTGTACTCGTTGGGAGCCAAGTTATTTGTATCTGTGTGCAGGTCCACGTTGATTGCTAATATCTGGCGCCGTTAGCAGTTGACACCTTCTTGTTGAAACTGGGAGTCTCAGGGGAAATCGATCCTTGGTATCTTTGCCAAGGGAAAACTTCCGCTACACTGCATCTCAAACCTTCCACTTGGGGTAACCAACGAGGGGCGACAAGCCATCAAGCAAAGTTTTCTGGCGCCGTCGCTGGGGACTCCACGCTGTCTTGTTAGTTTACCTTTCAGTTTTCTTTATGTCTATTCACTAGTTTTGCTTAATGGAAAACAACAAAAATATGAGAGAGCTTTATAAGCTCTACCTTGCTTTGGGACATGATGTGTTTTTAGAGAAAATTAAAAAACCTATGGAACTTTATTATTTGCATAACAATCATGATGGTGGTGATGTTATTAGTATGCTTTCTTTGAATATCAATATTGCTAATGACATGGAAAGCTCTAAGCTTGGGGATGACACGTTTGATGAACATGATATTTTTAGTCCCCCAACTTTTGAAGAGAAAATTTACTTTGATGATACTTTGCTTCCTATATATGATTACAATGATGAATATGATGTTTTCAGCCCACCTACTATTGAGGATAAAATTTATTATGATTATGATATGCCTCCTAAATACAATGATTACCATGATGGTTATGATTGCTTTACTCTCACTATTCCTAATAAGAAAGATTTTCCTTATATGAAGAGTAATGATACTTTTATGCTTTTGGATCATGGAAATAATGCCTTATGTGATGCTTATATTGTTGAGTTTATTCGTGATACCACTGAAAATTATTATGAGAAGGGAACATATGCTTATATATATTTCAATAATATCAAGTTCCCTCTCTTTATGTTGAAGGTTTTGAAGCTGCACTTGTTTTGTCTTCCTATGCTTATTGCTTTGTGCTTCAATGAATTATTGTATTGCAATATTCCTATGCATAGGAAGCATGTTAGGCTTAAATGTGTTTGGTATTTGCTTCTTGATGCTCTCTTTTGTTCTTCAACTCTTATTCCTACGAGAGCATCATTAAAGTCTTAAGCCTATCTTTATGGCTATAAAGAAAGAGCTCTAGGGAGACAACCCTTGTTATCTTTGCTTTCAGTTTGTTCTTTCAGTTTTAGTGGTCTTGATGTTTGTTACTACAGTAGCAACATCATTGTATCTTTATTTTTCAGCTTTGTGCCAAGTGTAGCCTCTGATTGCAAGAAAGTTCAAAAGTTGTGACGTGCTGTCCAGGAAACAGATTCTGTCCTTGGATAGAAAAATTCGTATAAAATCACCAAATCATCTTTTTGGTCTGAATTTTTACAGCGTGCTCTATACAATTGTCTTTCGTGCGTCTGTTCTGAGTTTTTTGATTAGAGTTGCAGAAGTGCCCCGAAAAAATCATTTACTACCTACTGTTCTGTTTTTCACACATTCTGTCCTGTTTTGCCTTTCCTTCATTTTGCAAACCTAGAGCTTGCTTTTTCTTTGCAAAAACCTTTTGGCAATCTTGAGAAACAGTAGACCTTCAAGAATATCCTTATTTCCAGCAAGGAACAATTATTTTATTATGGGTACTAACCTCGCTAATCAGATTATGATGAGTTATGTACGAAGGGAGTTTTCAAGTGTGCGAGGGAAGATGCTAAAAAGATTCAGGAGTGTCAAACGCTCAAGCTTGGGGATGCCCCCATGCACCCCCAAGAAATATTCAAAGAGACTCAAGCGTCTAAGCTTGGGGATGCCCCCGTGCATCCCCTTCTCCATCAACATTATCAGTTCGTCCTTCATTCCACTATATTTTTATCACTTCATGTGTTATGTGCTATGCTTGGAGCGTCTTACTTTTAGTTTTCCTTTTTAGTTTTCTTTAGCTTTTCATAACGAGTCGGAACTCAGCTTTCTTTGTGTGGGAGAGAAACACGCTCCACTTCTACCTAGAACGCAACATATAATTTTCATGTTTATCTTTGCTGTGTATGTTCTTGGTCTTTTAATAGCTACTATCATGCTTAGCTTTTAGTTTTCATGCTTATCTTTTTAAAGAGCTTTTGTTTAGTTGGTTGCTTGAACTCTCTTTAGTTATCATGCTTATCTTATTAAGAGAGTTTGCTTCTGTTTCATTGGTTGATATGTCTATGATAAAGATGTTACGTGCATAATGGTGCTTAGTAGTTCATGTTTTCTTATGGTTAGTCTCAAATAGCTGGGGGGTTTCCAATGTGTTATTGGAGTACCAACATGATTTGTTTGCCTATGATGTGGTATGGTTTAGTAATATCTTCCTTCAAGAATTTATTTTGATTGACTTGGCGTATGCTCACGCATATTTAAGACTGTAAAGAAAGTCTGTCAAGTCTTGATGATCTTTTGTTTCTGAGTAGCGATATAACTTCCATGCCTGATTCAATGTTGCTTTGTCGCTCTGCATGATTATGACCGTCATTGCTCTTTTAGTTGGTCGCTCCCAGTCTTTTGCTAACCTCCACCTGTACTAAGCGGACTGACTGCTTGTGCATCCAAATTCTTTTAAACCAGTTATGCCATATGAGTCCACCATACCTTCCTACATGGTATTTACCTGCCATTCCTAACGAAGACTTGCATGTACCATCTCGAAATTATTCAAAAAAATGCATTCCTATTTTGTGCCTCTGTTTTAAGTTCATGAGGAAGTAGTAGTTAATTCATGATCTTTTTAAGTTGGACAAGCTTCACCCCGGGATTGCATGTATAATGTGCAAACCCATAATACGAGAAGGAACTGGCAAAGAGTGCGCCCGGCTCAAAATTAATATAACAAACAAACCCTCCTTCACGCTTTGTTCATGAGAAATCAGAAAACTTTGGCAGTGATAAACAAAGGAGATTAAGAGGATGTGATCGTCCTCATTCGGGAGCCGTTCCTCAAAACTTGTCCATCTCAAGAAGTGATTGAGTTGTCTGCTAGCATTTGTTGACGAAACATGCATAATCTAAAAAAATAATTATTACCTCTGTTTTTAAAACCAAGAGCTCTGGTACATGTTTTGTCTTTGTTTCCGACTATGGGTTTTCAACCTTGCCAACAAAAGCCACGGTTCGAGAGTCTCCACCTTCTTTTAAAAGCACCAACTACTGAGAGCATGATTGTCATTCTGAGTGTAATGTGCATTGTCCCAAAGTAGCATTGTCTTTTGCATGATTGTGATATCGTTTATTTTGAAATCATTGTATCTAGTCATCACTTAAACCTTGGAGGTGCCCCTGCATTTATGTTTTGCTTCACTAAAGGGGGCAAGCGAGATATCACTTTATCATATTTGCACATCATGCTCATTACAAATCTATTTGATGTTTCAGTATCAAATTGTAAAACTTTCAGTTCTTTGTGATTTTCTCATGAGGCAACTTAATTACTACAGATTCATTGTCTCAGTAAGCCTTTGTCATATGACTATGAAAAGTCCTATATGGTTAATAGCATGTCACCACAGAAATTATTCTTGTTATCATTTACCTACTCGAGGACGAGCAGGAATTAAGCTTGGGGATGTTGATACGTCCAAAACGTATCTATAATTTCTGCTTGCTCCATGCCTCTTTTGGGTGATATTGCTATGATATTTATACACTTCCATACACTTTTGATCATATTTGGACTAACCTACTAACTCAGTGCACCCCAGTGCCAGTTTTTGTTTTCTGCTGTTTTTGTATTTCAGGTTTTCCCATTACGAGAACTGCCAGAAAAATCCCGGAAAAATTATATAAAAAATCAGCGTTCCAGAAGCTTCCCGGCACCCGAAGTACAGCCGGAGGGGGGCCACCAGGGCTCCAGGCGCCCTGGTGGCGCGGCCCCCCTCCTGGCCGCGCCGGGGGGGCGCCTGGCCCCCCAGGCCTCCGCTGATGCCCCCCTTTGACATATATTTATATCGTGTCCCGAAACCCTAGAGACGGGAACCCTTTTTCGCGATCTCATCTCTGTTCCGCCGCCGCCGCCGCTTCCAAGATCGGGAGCACCAGGAGAACTCTTCCCGGCACCCTGCCGGAGGGGAGGATCACCATCGGGAGCCTCTCCACCACCATGAACGCCTCCCGGATGAGTTGTGAGTAGTCTCCCTTGGACCATGGGTCCATGACCAGTAGCTATGTGATGTTCTCCTCCCGTTCTTGTGCTTCACTAATTAGTCCTCGGGAGCTGCCCTACATGATCGAGGCACATATGTAATCCTTATGCTGTTGCTATGATGAGTTTGCTGGGATCCGATGGATTGTGAGATTATGTTCAGATTGTGTTTGAGTAATATATTTGATTTACCTCTTTTATATTTATGTTCGTAAGTAATTCTTGCATGTTCTCTGTTGTTATTTATTGCTTTGGCCAAGTAGTAGGTAGTGACTCCAAGAGGGAACGTTATGCTTGATTGTGGGTTCATACCCCTCGATGACTAGCTTGAGTGACAGAAACATGAGTCTAGGGGATGTGTTGTTGCCACAAGGGGGAAAACAACGGTGCTTGTGCCCGCGGGTGCAAGGATTGTTTACTTTACGCAAAGTTCTTTTAATGCAGTTGTCTATTGCTTTGAGTTTACACTATGGGTGGGACTCGCAACTTAATACCAGCGAGATGTTCTGGATAGATATCTCAAGGTGGATGATTAGTAGTAGATGCAGATGGATTTCGGTCTACTTGCCTTGGCGTACCACCCATGCTTTGAACCTCTACCTTTCTTGCAACATAGTTAGCATTGGTTTGCGCACATAATTCTGTCAATTGCCCAGCTGTAATTCGTTTACCTCACATAGCTGTTTTATCGTCTTTTGGGAGAGAGACATCACTAGTGAACATCATGGGACTCCGATCCATATTACCATCACCGATCACATCCGCTATTTACTTTCTGTTTTTACTTACTATTGCAGCATTACCTATCACTATTATCACTTGCGTTTAATCCTTTGTAAACGACAAGGCCGGAGGGATTGACAACCTCTCTGTACTCGTTGGGAGCAAAGTTATTTGTATCTGTGTGCAGGTCCATGTTGATTGCTAATATCTGGCGCCGTTAGCAGTTGACACCTTCTTGTTGAAACTAGGAGTCTCAGGGGAAATCGATCCTTGGTATCTTTGCCAAGGGAAAACTTCCGTTACACTGCATCTCAAACCTTCCACTTGGGGTAACCAATGAGGGGCGAGAAGCCATCACCCTTTAGAAGACAATCAAGAAGCTCAGTCGACTGATAATCTGAATGAGTAAAAAACAAAGCGCGATCGAAAATCCGCACCTGGGCGGGACGTGGCGGCGTCAGTGGTCTCCTCGTCATCGCGACCCTTGTCAATATCCATCGAGGTTGCAGAAGCAGCAGGGTTGAAGATTTCGCAGAAAATGAGTCGACAAAAGCAAAGTTGGTCTCCAAAGGGGAAGAGAAAATGAAGCAGAGCTACGCTTACGTGGAGGCGATCGGGACGTCCAC
Organism: Secale cereale; assembly: GCA_902687465.1. Taxonomy (NCBI): domain Eukaryota; kingdom Viridiplantae; phylum Streptophyta; class Magnoliopsida; order Poales; family Poaceae; genus Secale; species Secale cereale. The sequence continues at coordinate 882,181,615 of LR738711.1, read as the reverse complement.
CTTGATCTTGGGCAAGGCCTTCCGGGGTTTCGATAGCAGCGACCTTAGGCTGCTTTGGTGCCTTTTCAGTCGGATCTGGAGTGGACGTGTGAGTCCGTTTCTGCACTTGGGAGCTGGAGGGGCCCGCCCTGGTACGCGCGGCCTCTGGGTCGTGCTTCTCCTTGTAGCGCTTCTAGCCGCGGGGAGGTGACTCGACCACCTCGCCGCTGCTGGAATCCTCGCTCGCCTCCTTAGTCTCCTCGTCGGACTTCCAATCGGAAGCCTTGCCTACGCCTTCTTCCCCCTCCTGGACCTCCTCGCCATTGGGCACCGAGAACATTTCGGTATAGATCTGCAGAAAAGAAGAATAATCATACGTTAGTCGGATTCATCAGACGTCCGCAAGCAGGAAACATAAAATTCACTCGGAAGCCGAGGCCGAACCTTGTCTGGTTGGTGGTCTGCGTCGAATGGGCGAACTCTTCCAGTCCCTCGAGGGTTTTCCTTGTTCCCCATGATGCACTTCAGGCACTGCGCTATCCTCTGCGCAACAGCTTCCTCCGGATGGACCCGAGTCGTGTCATCGGCGCCAGAGTACATCCACATTGGATGGTCCCGGGCTTGGAGGGGCTGGACCCTCCTCATGAGGAACACCTCGAGCAGATCCATCCCCGTGACTCCATCGCGGACCAGCTAAACCACCCGCTCCACCAGCATGTCTACCTCTACCCTCTCAGCCCGACTCACGAGAAACGTTGGTGGCTGGTTGACTCGACCCAAAGAAAATGGAGGAAGCCCAGTCGGCTGACCAGGAGTCAGAACATCCCTACAATAGAACCAAGTCGACAGCCAACCCTGAACCGACTCAGGAAGGGTCATGGCAGGGAAAGCGCTCCTACCCCTGAGCTGGATACCCAGTCCGCCACACATCTGGATGATGTGCGTCTTCTCGTCACTCGGGTTTGCTTTCTTGATGGTTTGGGAACGACAAGTGAAGATATGCTTGAACAGGCCCCAGTGCGGTCGGCATCCGAGGAAGTTCTTGCACATCGAAACGAATGCGGCCAAGTAGGTGATGGTGTTGGGAGAGAAGTGGTGCAGCTGAGCGCCGTAAAAAGCCAGAAAACCGTGGAAGAAAGGGTGCGGAGGCAAAGAAATACCTCGGTCGACGTGAGTCGCGAGGAGAACGCACTCGCCCTCCTACGGCTGGGGCTCGAGCTCACCCTCCGGCAGCCGCCAGGAGTCGCGGACGATCAGGCCCTCCTCCACCAACTCCTCCATGTCCTCCGGCGTCATCGTGGACCTGATCCAGTCCCCCTGGATCCAGCCACGCGGGAGCCCAGACCTCGACGATGATCCCCCTCGATTGGATCTCTTCCCTTTCCCCGTCGCCGCCGCTTTCTTCGAGCACTCCAGAGCCGCCATCTTGTCCTTACCCATGGAAGGCGAGCCGGTGCGGACCGAACGGCGGAAAGCGGAGAGCAGGAGCGCGGCGGAGAAGCAGAGGAAGAAGAAGCAAATAATGGGCGCACAGTGCCTCCGCATCGGCCGCAGCGCGCACTTATAGCGCAGCGGTCGAGTGACTGACTAGTGGCCCCGAGCTATCCCGTCGAATCCTGCAACAGGCACGCACACAATACATGGCGAAAAAGGCGGCGCGGAGATCGAGGCGTCCCGAGCATATCCGATCCGATTACCGCGGCACGACCCGTCCCACGCCCTTCCCCAAATTTCGTAATCCAGCAAAATCCGGAGACCAGAGAGCAACCAATCCCACAGAAAACTGCGCACCCCACCGGCGCTCGGGACCGCGCACAAAGTTCAGTCGACAGTCAACACAAACAAGTACACTTGGTGGTTCTTGAATCGATTAAGGCGATCAAGTCAAGGTTGAAGAGTCAGCCTGGTCCACGAGCTCAAAGAAGATCTCCCCAGGGGCATCGAACCCGAGCCAAGGCCAACTTCAACACTCTCCTCCACTCGAACCTCAATCCATTCGGGGGCTACTGATGATGTTACAGACCTAGGGTAGGGTCACGGGCCTGACCCAGGTACCCCACCCAAGGTCACTACCCGAGAAGCTCAAAGGACAATTCGAAGACAGCAAGGTCGGTCGACTGTGGCGGCCTAAGAGGACATATCACTCGACCGAACATCCCCTCCCAAACGAGTCAACTCCGCTCGACCATTCAAAGACACTTGGCCCCTGAAGGTCAAAGGTCCCTTAAGACAGCAACGGTCTGGCATTCATTCTATGACAATGAGTGCCTTTACCACTCTTTATTGCAGGCATTATCAGTAACGCCCTGCCTGTATGTACATTGAACCCTTTGTAACATGGGGATGGCTGGGGTCCTGGCGCACTCTATATAAGCCACCCCCTCCTCCAGTACAAGGGTTCGCACCCCCTGTAACTCAAACACCCATATACATTCTAGTCGACCGCCTCAGGGCACCGAGACATAGGGCTTTTACTTCCTTCGAGAAGGGCCTGAACTCGTAAACATCTTGCGTACAATCTCACCATAGCTAGGACCTTGCCTCCTCTTACGTACCCCTTACTCGTACTGTCAGACTTAGAACCACGACAATCGCCCAGTAGTTATTCATCCCATGAATCAAGCCCCAGGCAATCGAATAGCCAACGATGATCCCCGACAAGTGGCCAATGAAGCTAGAATGTGGGACCATGATTGATGTGTATATCAACGACTCGAAGGGCACAAAGCTGATGGGCAGTGAGAGGACCCCAAATAGGTTCAACTTTGACGACGGCTGCTGGGCTGCCAGGATGGTCATCCACCCAAACACGACACACGAGTAGCCGACGACGGTCACCCTCCGGAAATAGTCCACCTTGAACCTCCGGATCATCACGTGGTATATATCGAGAACCAGTAGGCCTGACAGCACCATGAGTACAAGGGTGTAGTGCAGGTAGTACTGGATGCCCAGCCTGTTGGCCTGCCCCAGGTGTTCCATGGCATCGAGGCTCCACAACGCACTCATGTTGAACACCAGGTGCAACACGCTAACGTGCGAGAACGAGGCAGTGATGAGCCGCTAGTACTGCCTGTCCTCCATGGCCTCCTCGTAGCTCAGGCCCACGTCTGCGTACCCGATGCCCCTCTTCTGGATGAGGAACCATATTAGGGAGCAGAGGGCTATCACGTCGCTGCACGCCGGCTTCTCCAATATCTCGTAGATTAGAGGCTTCCTCATGGTGCCTCCCGGACCTAGCTTCTTCATCGAGATTGCGGCCCGAGGATGACGAAGATAGACGATACTCTGTCCGCTTGAATTTGCGGATCGGGACTAGCGCCTCCCCTCCCAAAGGGGGAGGATTTGGTACTCACTGATCTAAGAGGGGGTCGGTGGCTGGCTTGATGGACGGATCACTGACGAAAATCTAGCTAGGGTTCCGCAGTCGAATTGACATGATTGAGGGGTTTGGCGATGGATTAGTGGCTTTGACCTTGGCATTCCGGAGGGGATTCGTTCGAGCGGCTTCTGGGGCATGGGAGTCCAATGCCCTACACTTCTAGGGCATTTGATGATAACGGCACGCCTTTAGCTCGCTCCAGTGCTTATAATTGTTGCTACTTGGTGTACTGACCTGAATGTAATATCTATCTCTAGTCCTAATGGAGTAGTTGTTAGCCTCGTACGGTTTAGTTTCATCCGGTTTTACTTCGTCCCACCACCCACCACCCCACTCGTTGGTTTTTCTCCCTCCCATTAAAAACCAAATCCCATTAAGGAGAGATCTTGTTTCGTGGTTCCTTTGGTAGGTGGTGATTCAATTCAATCATGTAAATAGTAAGTAATTAAGAATTCAGAAATTGCATCATATATGTGAGATCACCTTCCTAAAAGACACACATAAGATTTTTCTCGATAATCCTCCATAATAAAATAAGATATTACTTCATAAAAAATCACTAATCTTGCGCGCTATGATTGACAGTGACAGGTTTCATATGGGCGATGCAAGCGCGTGTGGCGGAGGGACGTCATGCACGACACCGTGGATGATGTCGTGGCTGGGCCTAATGCTGGCGCAATGCTCGAGAATGCCAGGGCGTGGATCATGGCATCGAAGATGGACGTGGGGGGAGTCGGGTCGTCGGACTGCCATGTGAACGCGGTCATATTATATTTCTTGTCAGTCAAACAAAGAGCAAGACATGCTACATTCTCAAATCAAGTGTGTCCAAATAAATGTCAAGAAATTTGTTAAGGGAATGTGTCCTACATTACTCGGTAGTCATCGTCATCATCGTTTGTAGCAGCCATTAATGCGAAAATATTTTAGAAATCAAACACTAAAACAATTTGGAAATCAAACCATCAATGCAATTATTTAGCTACACAGTTAATTACGTATGCAATTAATTATGTCCATTTAAATATATATTTTCCCGCACCGAATCTATTTCGAAATCGAGCTATTAATGCACTTGGTAGCCTGGTAAGGTTTATTTTCGTATGGTTTATCTTTGTCCCACCTCCCACCACCCCCTCCCACTGGTTTCCCCCCTCCCATTAAAACCAAATCATATTATGGGGGATCTTGTTTCGTGCTTCCTTTGGTAGGTGTTGGTTCAATTCTATCACGTAAACAATAAGTAATTAAGAATTCAGAAATTGCACCATATATGTGAGATCACTTTCCTAAAAGACAGATATAAGATTTTTATCAATAACCTTCCATAATAAAATAAGATAGTTCTTCATAAAAATTGTTAATCCCCCGCGCTATGGCATTTTTTATTATCATTATCTCTAATATTAATTGACAGTCACAGTTTTCTATGGGCATACTCATCCGCACGCTCCCGCGGAGGGACGTCGTGCACGACACCATGGAAGATGGCGTGGCCGGGCCTAACCCTGATGCGATGCTTGAGAATGCCAGGGCGTGGATCACGACATCGAGAACGATCGTCGTGGGAGGCGGGTCGTCAGACCATCATGTGGACGGGGTCATATTATATTTTTTGTAAGACAAATAGAGAGCCAGACGGCTACATTCTCAGGTCAAGTGTGTCCATTTAAATGTCAAAAAATTCATTAAGGGAATGTGTTCTACATTACCCGATAGTCGTCGTCATAGTCGTTTGTAGCAGCCATTCATGCGAAAATAATTTAGAAATCAAGCACTGAATCAATTTGGAAATCAAACCATTGATGCAATTAACCAGGTAGACAATATAATTACGTATGCAATTATATTTCTTGCCAAACAAATAGAGAATGACCTCTATAGTTATTTGTTGTTTTGTGTCAATAGTATGTGTTAGTTTAACCCACTCTATTATACTGTAAACATGAAAATTTTCATCCTTATTGCAATGCATGGCGAAGATGAGGTGGACATCATCTTTTTTTAAAGGAGGTGTGGCTCCAGCAAGAAAGAAAAAGAAAAAATGTCCCGCTGCGGCGGAAACCGGTCGAGAATAAGAGGCTCCGACAGAAAAAAAGGGAAGGTGCGTCATTGGATGGAGTTTTTGTGTTGAAACTGGGTGTTACAAATATTGCAGATAGCCCGTAACAACGCACAATTGTTCTGCTAGTTACCTCTGGTATTCTTTGTACCTCCTTGACAGCAGAAGAATAGATCAGAAGTTTATCGGTAAAAAATGCAACTAGAGGGTTTAATTCATGTTAGTTGCGAGAGAAAAAAATGAATGAAAACACCAACGTCTATCACGAAGCACCCAAAAGCAATGTGCATATTATGTTCGATACGCACTAGTGGTTAGGGCCCGCCATTGTAGGCCTCTGGAGAGTGTTTCTATGTGTTGCCATGTGGATCTTAACATTAGATTGACTTGTTTTGGTGCTATGTTGGCTCTGTACAATTGGTTGGCCTGTTTGTTACTTGTTTTGACTAATGTATATGAACATCGACTTGTGTTAGCAGGATAGATCGATGTCAACAATTAATGGCAGGTGAGATACGTGGAATCATGAATGTCAGCAGAGCCGAGGAACATACATCAGGCCATCTAGCTGCACAGAGAGTATATTATAGAAATCCATATGCATTATAAGTAGTAGTACATACATTGTAGAACACAATTCAGTGAGCCGATTCTACATACGCATTATACAACGACGTTAATAAAAATTCATGTGCAACATATATACATAGTTACTTTTCAAATAACGATACACCATAATAATTATCAAGATACATACCGAATATACATGTTTAGAAGTGTCGGATAAAAAAACATGAAGTACTCCATAAAATTGTACATCCACTGAACACATGATGAACTGCATGATCACAAAATTTGAATATATTCAATAAAAATAATAATCAACTTATATAAATAGTTTTATAAAAACTTTGAAATCATTAAATTATTGGGAATGAACATTTCTTTTTAACTCCTGCCCTATCTACAAGAAAAATCGCATGACTCACAGCTAAATAGGACACGCTCTTATAATCCTTAAAAAAAGAGACGCTGGAATAATAAAATGGAGGATAATGCCCAAACGCCAATACTCACTCACGATATCGAACCCGTCACGAGAAGTAAATATGTGCCTCTCGTAGAAGGAATAAGAAAAGAAAACACATTTTTTTTCTCTTTTCAAGAGGCACACCCGTGCCTCCATGAGAAGTAAATCCGTGCCACTTGCGGAAGGATACAAAAGGAAAATGCATTTTTCCTTTTCTGAGATGGTAATCACACCCATGGGGCTCGACATTTTGAGCTTTAAGTACACGTAGCATCGACGGGCCATGAACTTCGCGTACGCCGACCTATCGAAGATGGCGTGATACTCACTCTTGAAGCCCACTACACTAATAGATAAAGGGTCATCAGACCCGGTTCATTTGGGCCTTTAGCCCCGGTTCCAGAACCGGGACAAGAGGGTCGGTACTAATGCTCTGACCCTTTAGTCCCGGTTCAATCCAGAACCGGGGCAGAAGGGTGTCCACGTGGCCTGTGCACCGAGCCCAGGCAGGAGGGGCTTTAGTCCCGGTTGGTGGTACCAACCGGGACCAAAAGGCATCCACGCGTCAGCATTTCTGTGGCTGTGGTTTTTGTTTTTTTTTGAAAGGGGAGGGGGGTTTTAGGTTTTGGGGGGTTAATTTAGGTGTTTCATATATTGTGTTAGCTAGCTAATTAATAGAGAGAAGTGTCCTCTCTTATGTCCGTGTTTGGTCGACGCTACATACAACACATACGTATATAGAGAGGACTAGTCACGCTAGCTAGCTAGCTAGCTGCTAGCTACTAAGCAAACAAAGGAAACAGAAGATCGTATAATCAACATATATATATATATGCATACAGAGAGAAGTAATATCCACCACCTCTCCTTCTCTGAGAGATCGGTCGAACAACAAGTTCTCGTATATCTATCCGACACTACCGGGTACATATATACAATTATCTTATACAAAAATAATCTCCTATAGGATGGACGCATGGTCCACATGGTATTCTTCGGCTGGCGCGATCACGTGTTCAAGGAAGAATACCGCCAATTCCTCTTGAATTGCTCGCAGACGATCTGTTGTTAGGAGTTCATCCCGCATCCGAAACATCTAATTTGAAGTAGGGGGTCAATACATGAAATGATGCTATAAAATTGTGAATATTATAATTAATTGCTTACGCACTTCAAATTGTGCTTCAGAGTAGCCCCGCTCACAGGTCGTGTGGCGGATGGACTCGCAAATGTAGTATCCACAGTAATTATTCCCGGGTTCCTGCCACAACCACTTTACAAGAAATAGAGGTCAATCAAACTGATAAACAAGAATGCCAACAAATGGTATTGATGAAACTAGCGCTTGAATCAAGATATAGGAGATGCGCGGAACATGCTACTATATAGTACTTACTTTCGGGTGTCTAAATTCTAGCTTCTTTGGCAGTCCCGGAGCTTTTTTGGTGAATTTTCTCCAAACCCTGCCAGACAAAGAAAACAATTACTTGATATATATCAGAAATGAACAAAGTTGCTGATATGCATGGTGGATAATATTGATCGATTTAACTTACCTCTCGAGCATTTGAGTCATGTCCGCATACTCCTCGGGATCTTTACGTCTAGAGTCCAAGACAGTTACTACTCCCTTCTCAAGCTTAATCTCTAAGAGAATATAGTGGAAGCTGCGCACGCATGCATGAACTCATCAATTACATCACTATAACCTTAACTGATATATAAGGGAAACCAAATATGCACAAGACAGTAACACTCACTTGAAGTTGTAAGGAAAGAGTATTATATCTTTGTTTTCATTTACCACCAACGATCGTAGCAAGTTGGTCTCGGTATTGTCGGGACGCAATTTAACCTCGGTTGCATCTATGAGGTATGTGTTAACGAACCCAATATCACCTACTTGTCTTTTCTTCAATTCGACGATCTTCAATCTGCATAATATAGTGAGGATAACCATAAATACATGCAATGAAGATCAGCTATATAGAGAGACTTAATGACAGAAGTAGTACTACTTACAGACAGTAGTAGGTGACCGTTGTTTTATCGAGGGCCAATTGATTGAAAAACTGATAGAACTCCTCAAATGGAACAGGCAACAGGTCAATTCCAACGAGGTCATGCTCCGGTTTAACTCTCAAATACAAGTTATCCCTCCCCCCAGATTCTCTGCAGATTTTCAAGTACCAATCATGCAATCTTCGCATATTCGTTGATAGAGATCTTTCATTTTTGATGAGAGGCATCCCGTACTCGTATCTTTGTATCTGCACTTCCAAGAAATCATAGTGTACATCGTCGGACGCGTAATCTGCAAGATTGGTATAACCGGGCACCATCCTCGGATCATTAGCGACCATGTCGCTAGACACCTTGAGCGGGGGGCACGATTGGTCCGCTTGTTCGCCGAGCTGGGCAATTTGTTTCCCAGCTCGTCCTTCTGCTAACCTCTGATCACTTTTTGTACTTCCCGACCGCTTGGCATCTTGAAATGTCTTTTGAATCATGCGGTCATAGTTGCCCTTCGGCTTACTTTTCGCTGGTTGCTTCAGGGCAGCAAGAGTGCGCTTTGCTTTCACCGCATCTATCTTCTCCTCCGGAGGTGGATGTCTCTGTGCTTTCAACCCTTCAAAAAAGTCCTTCACTTTGCCTTGAGCGATCTTCGTGTTTTCCTCGTCCGACCTCTCGTACGGTAACTTCTCTAGAGGCGTGAGAGAAGGACCGAATCTGCATCGCCTCCCGCCTCTGGCTGTACTGGTAGACGTCGCCGGACCAGACGAAGCGGCTGTCTTTTTTACTTGCTTACGCGCCGGAGCAGGAGCAGCCGGAGCGGCGGCAGGTCTCTTCCGCCCTTGCTGATTAGGCGGAGAAGGAGGAGCAGGCTGGCTGCTCGGGCGCGCCGGCGGCGAAGGAGGCGGAGTGCCGCCACGCGCCGGCGGCGAAGGAGGCGGAGTGCCGCCACGCGCCGGAGAAGGAGCCGGAGTGCCCTGATGGTCACTCGCCGGAGGAGGAGGCGGTGGAGGAGGCGGAGTGCCCTGACTCGCCGGAGGAGGAGGAGGAGGCGGAGGCGTCCAGTTGAGAATGTTGATTAGGTCCTTCCGCCATAGGCATGGAGTCTTCAGTGAAGAACCCAGCCGAGTCTCCCCTTCACCGGTAGGGTGGTCAAGCTGGAGCTCCTCAAATCCCTCCGTTATTTCGTCGACCATCACCCTAGCATATCCTTCTGGAATCGGCCGGCAGTGAAAAGTGTCGTCGGGTCCAGAAGGATAAACAGAGCCAGCAGCCGCCTTGACCTTCAGATTCATCCACTGTGCCATAAGGTGGCAATTTTGTGCCTGCGTGATAGCATCCACAGGATTCCTGGCAGTAGCCGTCAAGGCAGGCTCTAGCTGAAGCAGCTCGGTGGAAGCCACGCTGCTTCTCCGCTGAAATGGCGGGGTAGCTTCGGGGGAAGCTTCGGCAATTCTTTTCTCCCGATTTGCTTCCCGTTCCTCTATCGCTTGTATTCTGGCCCGCAGCGCCTGGATTTCGGTCTGCTCCATTTTCTTCCTCCTGTCGTGGCATTTGTAGCCTCCTGCGTCCGGAAACCCAGCACGCCACGGAAGGGAGCCTGGCGTGCCTCGTGTCCGTCCAGGGTGCTCAGGATTCCCGAGGGCCATTGTTAGCTCGTCGTTCTCTCTGTCGGGGAAGAACGTCCCTTCATGTGCTGCTTTGATATACTGCCGCATCTTCCTGAGTGGTGTTTCCAATTGCTTGTCCGTCCAAATGCACCACCCTGTTACAGGGTCCAAGGTTCCGCCAGCCCCGAAGAACCAAGTCCGGCAACGTTCTGGCCAGTGCATTGTCTCTAGTTCGATCCCTTTCTGAAGCAGATCATTCTCAGCCTTGGCCCACTTAGGCCGGGCTACGAGGTAGCCGCCCGACCCCGTGCGATTGTGATGCTTCTTCTTCGCAGCATTTATCCGGTTTGTCTCCGACATCTTCTGACTCTTTTCCGACTTCTTATGGGCCACAAATGCGGGCCAGTCATCTTTGATCTTCTCATATATGCCCATGAATTCTGGAGTCTTTTTATCTTAGACAAACGTATTCAGTTTTTTCTTCCATGCCCTGAGTTGGTCTGCCATCTTCGAAAGTGCAGCAGACTTGATTAACTCCTCTTTAACTGGGTTCGCTGGATCAACCTCTCGCGGTAGGACGAAATTTGACTTCAGCTCAGTCCAAAGATCTTCTTTCTGCATATCAGTGACATAAGTCACCTGAGCGTCGTTTGCAGCCGGCTTTAACCATTGATGGATGCTGATCGGGATCTTGTCCCTAACCAGAACCCCGCACTGATTAACAAATGTGTTCTTTGTCCGGATGGGTGCAATCGGCTCGCCGGAGCGCGAGATTTCTGAGATCTCAAACTTTTCATCCGGCCTCAACTTTTTCTTCGCTCCTCGTCTCTTTACCGAATATTTGCTCGATCCGGAGGGCTAGAAAAAGGAACAAAGACGAGAGTTAATGAATGAATAAATTAACTAGTCAGCACATGCTTAACTAACATATATACCTCCTGACCGGACTCGGTTCGGTCACCGGAGCCAGCATCACGGTCTCCTTCTTGCACCGGCATTGGGTCATCGGAGCCGTCCTCACGGTCTACTTCTTCCATGTGCATTGGGTCACCGGATCCATCAATATCATAGTTTAGATCTTCCAGCTGCAGCTCTTTTTTGACCTGGTCATCGGTGTCGTTGAGAAACGACAAGACGGCATTTTGTCCGTGTGCGATTATGTCCATCAACATCACTTCTTGTGCTAGGTCTCGGGTGTTGTCGTCCATTGTTTCTACAAATATTTACAACATGCCAATTATTATTCAAACATGACATATGGATATATTAATGGCAAACGTAGAACTAGCTTCAACCCTCGACTGCTCAGCGATCCACAAACCCTAGACCCCCTCATGTCACATTTTGTCTAGTGTCAAAGGATTCAACAAAACCAATACTTCATCATTAGGCGAAAGTAACAGTAGCATGATGGTACGAAGCTCTCCAAAGTTGTTTTGGAACGGAGTCCCCGGATAAGATAATTCGTAACAAAAGACGGATTATCCTATCAGGGACTTCGTTCCAGAACAACTTTGCATAACTTCGTACCAAAATGCCCAGGTTACTTCTGGCAAATGATGAAGTCATGGAATTCTTCAATACTTTGACACTAGCTAGGCAACCTCTCTCGACCCCTCGACCCCCGACTTCTCGGCGATCCACAACCCTAGACACCCTCATGTCACATTTTGTCTAGTGTCAAAGGATTCAACAAACCAATACTTCATCATTAGGCGAAAGTAACAGTAGCATGATGGTACGAAGCTCTCCAAAGTTGTTTTGGAACGGAGTCCCAGATAAGATAATCCGTAACAAAAGACGGATTATCCTATCAGGAACTCCGTTCCAAAACATCTTTGCATAACTTCGTACCAACATGCCCCGGTTACTTCTGGCAAATGATGAAGTCATGGAATTCTTCAATACTTTGACACTAG
>LR738711.1:882117971-882165859 GCA_902687465.1 Secale cereale | reverse complement strand
TGCCACCAACCGGGACTAAAGGTCCCTTTTCAGCAGCCCAAAGGGCGGGAAGGAGGGGCCTTTAGTCCCGGTTGGTGGCAGCAACCGGGACTAAAGGGGGGTATTAGTCCCGGTTTCAACCACCAACCGGGCCTAATGCCACCCTTTAGTCCCGGTTGGTGCCAACAACCGGGACGAAAGGCCTTGCCGCGGTGCGGTGGGAAGTTTAGTCCCACCTCGCTAGTTGAGAGAGGCCAGCACCAGTTTATAAGCCCCGCTGCCTCTTTCCTCTCGAACTCCTCTAAACTGCAGGCCTAAGGGCCTAAACTGACACTGCTTTGCCTGTGGGCTTGCTGGGCTTTTCTACGGGCCTGAATCCTGGCCCATGGTTGGGTTTCTAGTCGTATTCAGGCCGTGTGGGCCCAGCAGGTGGCATATTTTTTATTTTTTTTCTTTGTTGCTTTATTTTTTAGTTTTGTTTCTACTTTCAACAAAATACTTACTGTTGCTATTTTTATTTATTTGTTTTCTTTGTTGTTTTATTTATTTTATTTTGTTTCTACTTACAAAAAAATACTTATTCTTGCTATTTTTTTCAAGTTTTTTTGTTTTGTTTTCTGCATTATTTATTTTCTTTTGTTTTTTGCTTTATTTTTTAATTCTTTCTGGTAAACCAATTACAAACTTTCTGTTAGTGCAAGTAGTATTCAAATTTGAATAGTTTAAATTTGAAATTATTTGTTTTCTTTGTTGCTTTATTTATTTTATTTTGTTTCTACTTACAATGAAATACTTATTGTTGCTATTTTTTATTTTTTTGCAAGTTTTTTTTCTGCATTATTTATTTTCTTTTGTTTTTTGTTTTATTTTTTAATTCTTTCTGGTAAAACCAATTACAAACTTTCTGTTAGTGCAAATTTGAATAGTACAAATGTACAATGATATCATACTCGTTTGTTACAAAGTTGGCATGGTATCATCATAATAGTTGCGGAGAAAACTCTTCAGTTTTTCTTCGCTTGTGTCATTTGCTTATTGCGCCGTAACCATGGACAATCTTCATCGTTTATCAGGATGCTTGGGTCAGCCTTGACTTTGAAGGGAGGAATTTCATGAAACTTTTCATAATCTTTAGACATGTATGTCTTGCCCTCCACTCCCAGGATGTCCCTTTTTCCTAAAAGAACTATATGGCGCTTTGGCTCATCGTATGATGTATTCGCTTCCTTATCTTTTCTTTTTCTCGGTCTGGTAGACATGTCCTTCACATAGATAACCTGTGCCACATCATTGGCTAGGACGAACGGTTCGTCAGTGTATCCAAGATTTTTCAGATCCACTGTTGTCATTCCGTACTGTGGGTCTACCTGTACCCCGCCTCCTGACAGATTGACCCATTTGCACTTAAACAAAGGGACCTTAAAATCATGTCCATAGTCAAGTTCCCATATGTCCGCTATGTAACCATAATATGTGTCCTTTCCCCTCTCGGTTGTTGCATCAAAGCGGACACCGCTGTTTTGGTTGGTGCTCTTTTGATCTTGGACAATCGTGTAAAATGTATTCCCATTTATCTCGTATCCTTTGTAAATCAATACAGTCGAAGATGGTCCCCTGGACAACAAGTATAATTCATCACAAACAGTGTTGTCACCTCTGAGACGTGTTTCCAACCAACTGCTGGAAGTCCTGATGTGTTCACGTGTAATCCAGTCGTCGCACTGCTCCGGGTGTTTGGAGCGCAGACTGTTCTTGTGTTCATCGACATACGGGGTCACCAATGTAGAGTTCTGTAGAACTGTGTAGTGTGCTTGAGACCAAGAATATCCGTCCCTGCATATTATTGAGTCCCTTCCAAGCGTGCCTTTTCCAGTCAGTCTCCCCTCGTACCGCGATTTAGGGAGACCTATCTTATTAAGGCCAGGAATGAAGTCAACACAAAACCCGATGACATCCTCTGTTTGATGGCCCATGGAGATGCTTCCTTCTGGCCTTGCGCGGTTACGGACATATTTCTTTAGGACTCCCATGAACCTCTCAAAGGAGAACATATTGTGTAGAAATACGGGCCCCAGAATGACAATCTCGTCGACTAGATGAACTAGGACGTGTGTCATGATATTGAAGAAGGATGGTGGGAACACAAGCTCGAAACTGACAAGACATTGCGCCACATCACTCCTTAGCCTTGGTACGATTTCTAGATCGATCACCTTCTGAGAGATTGCATTGAGGAATGCACATAGCTTCACAATGGCTAATCAGACGTTTTCCGGTAGAAGCCCCCTCAATGCAACCGGAAGCAGTTGCGTCATAATCACATGGCAGTCATGAGACTTTAGGTTCTGGAACTTTTTCTCTGCCATATTTATTATTCCCTTTATATTCGACGAGAAACCAGTCGGGACCTTCATACTGAGCAGGCATTCAAAGAAGATTTCTTTCTCTTCTTTCGTAAGAGCATAGCTGGCAGGACCTTCATACTGCTTCGGAGGGATGCCGTCTTTTTCGTGCAAACGTTGCAGGTCCTCCCGTGCCTCAGCTGTATCTTTTGTCTTTCCATACACGCCCAAGAAGCCTAGCAGGTTCACGCAAAGGTTCTTCGTCACGTGCATCACGTCGATTGAAGAGCGGACCTCTAGGTCTTTCCAGTAGGGTAGGTCCCAAAATATAGATTTCTTCTTCCACATGGATGCGTGTCCCTCATCGTCATTCGGAACAGCTAGTGCGTCGGGACCCTTTCCAAAGATTAGGTGTAAATCATTGACCATAGCAAGTACGTGATCACCGGTACGCATGGTGGGCTTCTTCCGGTGATCTGCCTCACCTTTGAAATGCTTGCCTTTCTTTCGACATTGATGGTTGGTCGGAAGAAATCGACGATGGCCCAGGTACACATTCTTCCTGCACTTGTCCAGGTATATACTTTCAGTGTCATCTAAACAGTGCGTGCATGCGTGGTATCCTTTGTTTGTCTGTCCTGAAAGGTTACTGAGAGCGGGCCAATCGTTGATGGTCACGAACAGCAACGCCTTTAGGTCAAATTCCTCCTGTTTGTGCTCATCCCACGCACGTACACCGTTTCCATTCCACAGCTGTAAAAGTTCTTCAACTAATGGCATTAGGTACACATCAATGTCGTTGCCGGGTTGCTTAGGGCCTTGGATGAGAACTGGCATCATAATGAACTTCCGCTTCATGCACATCCAAGGAGGAAGGTTATACATACATAGAGTCACGGGCCAGGTGCTGTGATTGCTGCTCTGCTCCCCGAAAGGATTAATGCCATCCGCGCTTAAAGCAAACCATACGTTCCTTGCGTCCTTTGCAAACTCCTCCCAGTACTTTCTCTCGATTTTTCTCCGTTGCGACCCGTCAGCGGGTGCTCTCAACTTCCCGTCTTTCTTACGGTCCTCACTATGCCATCGCATCAACTTGGCATGCTCTCTGTTTCTAAACAAACGTTTCAACCGTGGTATTATAGGAGCATACCACATCACCTTCGCAGGAACCCTCTTCCTGGCGGGCTCGCCATCAACATCACCAGGGTCATCTCATCTGATCTTATACCGCAATGCACCGCATACCGGGCATGCGTTCAAATCGTTGTATGCACCGTGGTAGAGGATGCAGTCATTAGGGCATGCATGTATCTTCTGCACCTCCAATCCTAGAGGGCATACGACCTTCTTTGCTGCGTATGTACTGTCGGGCAATTTGTTATCCTTCGGAAGCTTCTTCTTCAATATTTTCAGTAGCTTCTCAAATCCTTTGTCAGCCACAGCATTCTCTGCCTTCCACTGCAGCAATTCCAGTACGGTACCGAGCTTTGTGTTGCCATCTTCGCAATTGGGGTACAACCCTTTTTTGTGATCCTCTAACATGCGATCGAACTTCAGCTTCTCCTTTTGACTTTCGCATTGTGTCCTTGCATCGACAATGACCCGGCGAAGATCATCATTTGGTTCCTCTTGATCTTCAGCAGCTTCACCCGTTGCAGCATCATTGGGCACATCGTCTGGTTCCTCTTGATCTTCACCAGATCCCCTCATTGCAGCATCACCATATTCAGGGGGCACATAGTTGTCATCGTACTCTTCTTCTTCGCCGTCTTCCATCATAACCCCTATTTCTTCGTGCCTCGTCCAAACATTATAATGTGGCATGAAACCCTAGTAAAGCAGGTCGGAGTGAAGGATTTTCCGGTTAGAGTAAGACATCGTATTCACACATTTAGTGCATGGATAACACATAAAACCATTCTGCTTGTTTGCCTCAGCCGCATTTAGAAACTCACGCACGCCCTTAATGTACTCGGAGGTGTGTCTGTCACCGTACATCCATTGCCGGTTCATCTGCGTGCATTTATATATAATTAAGTGTGTCAAAAACCATTACAGAACATCATAAATAGATAATTAAGTGACCAAATGGATAAAAGTTCATCATCACATTAAAACCAAAGTACATACATATATAGTTCTCATCTAACAACATATAGCTCTCCATACACATCAAAACTATGTAAAACATTTCAACGCGAAAAAAAATGCTATCATAATCGCAACCAAGGTAACAATTGATCCAACGGCATAATGATACCAAGCCTCGGTATGAATGGCATATTTTCTAATCTTTTTAATCTTCAACCGCATTGCATCCATCTTGATCTTGTGATCATCGACGACATCCGCAACATGCAACTCCAATATCATCTTCTCGTCCACAATTTTTTTTATTTTTTCCTTCAAGAATTTGTTTTCTTCTTCAACTAAATTTAACCTCTCGACAATAGGGCACATCTTGATCTTGTGATCATCGATAACTTCCGCAACATGCAACTCCAATTCCATCTTCTCCTCCTCCATTTTTTCCAATTTTTTCTTTAACGAAATGTTTTCCTCTTCAACTAAATTTAACCTCTCCACAAGAGGGTCGGTTGGAATTTCCGGTTCAACTACCTCCTAGACATAATAAAACATCTATGCATGTCAGGTTGGTCGGCATAACTATCATAAGCACTAAAACAAATAGTTATAAATTAAAGATAATATACCACATCCGAATCGTAGACCGGACGAGGGCCCACGTGGGCGGATATCAAAACCATCGCACTATATAATAACAAGCAATAATAAACGTAAGAAAATTAGACAAATATCTATCTAAAGCAATAATAAAAGTAAGAAAAACATGGACATAACAAGAGGCTCACCTGGTGCCGGTGACGAGATCGACGGGGGCGATCGACGGCGGCGAAGACAGGGACGGGACATGACGGACCGCTAAACCTAGACAAATCTCGGAGAAAATAGAGCTTCGAGAGGAGAAAAGCTTAACTAGTGTGGCTCGGGCATTCCACCGAACACGTTGTGTGCATAGGAGGTGAGCTAGAGCACCACTAACCCCTCTCCCCCTCGGCCAGAAAAAAAACCAGAGCAGTGAGCTCTGCTCTTGAGTGAGGGGGTATATATAGGCAACTCACTGGTCCCGGTTGGTGCTAAAAACCGGGACTAAAGGGGTGCCTTGGGTCCCGGTTCATAACACCAACCGGGACCAATAGTGGTGGGCCAGGAGCAAGAGCCATTGATCCCGGTTTTTAGCTCCAACCGGGACCAATAGGTCCAGACGAACCGGGACCAATGGCCCACGTGGCCCTGCCGGCCTCCTGGGCTCACTAACCGGGTCCAGTACCCCTATTGGACCCGGTTCTAGATTGAACCGGGGCTAATGGGCTGGACCA
Source organism: Secale cereale (assembly GCA_902687465.1). Classification (NCBI taxonomy): domain Eukaryota; kingdom Viridiplantae; phylum Streptophyta; class Magnoliopsida; order Poales; family Poaceae; genus Secale; species Secale cereale. The sequence continues at coordinate 882,160,137 of LR738711.1, read as the reverse complement.
ATGCCCTGTTTTCTACTAGTGCTACCACTAAGGACATGCACTCCTTGCGAAAGTTCTTCTCATTACTGAATACGACTGATGGGGTGATCTGTCCGAGTGGTTTGGCATGCATGCCAGGGGCCACCCCATGGAAGGTCACCCAGTCGGATTAAGAGTCGACTGGGGAATTTCCATTTTCTACAATGTACTCGTGTGTAGGATATCCAGCTTGACTCGTCCATCCATCAACACGTTTCGTAGTGAGTACCCGTTGATGAGTGGGTCGACCACAAGAGCTTAGCGTCCAAGAAAAGGTACGTGTGCCGGGTGATCGGACTATTTAAAGGTAATGGGTACCTTTGACTAGTTCAGATAATTCGGGACAACCGAGGCTGCCATGTTGAGCTCCCGACTACGCACTTTGCGCACATGATTCACTTCAAGACCACCATAGATCAGTAGCTAGGGCAGCCTTTCCACCAGTATATTCACTTGTTAAGCCGCCTTCCTTTTTGCTGCCATCGTCGTCGGGCGCTTCCTTGCCTTTTTCCGACTGCATCCTCTTAAGATCCCTACACAGTCTGAGCGTGTGCTTGGCTGGGCCATACTCATTGTTGTTGTGCTGGCAATAGGGATTGTCACGAATGTCATCACTGAAGGCCTTCTTTCGCGGAACCGATTACCTTTTCTGCCCGGTGCCCTTTTTGCCCTGGTCGGCTGCTCCTACCAAGTCGACTCTGCTGACACCATCACTAGTTTCTGACTATCGGCGTTTATTTTGCTGCTCCACCTACTCTGGTTATTCTACCCCTTCTATGTAGTCGACTGTATGCAATGTTCTCCTCGTCAAAGCTTGTCATCCCCTTCTCCATTGCATGCCGGTTGTCTATAGCCATCAACTGTCGTATGGAGGTAAATTCAGCCCGACCCAGCTTCAGTTGGAGATGTGTATCATTGGAAAGCAAGGATCCATCAACTAGTGCATGTAGGCGTTATCGAATGAGTAGGCCTATTTTTGTTTGCATTGCGGAAACTTGCGAGCAAAATTGTCGGTTCTTCACTCGCTGGAGGAATGCCGCCGATTTGCTTGGATTTAGTGCATACCAAAAAATATCAGCAGTAATGAGAGAGATAGCATATGGCATTCCAGCCGATTACACTGATGAGTATATTTGCATTGAAGAAGATACGATGCTCAAATGTGTGTGAGTGTTTGCACAGACATTGATCCGGGTATTTGGTATCGAGTACCTCCAAGCTCCCAATGAGGAGGAGACAAAAAAATTATTCATGGCGATGAACGAAGAAGAGGATGGTGGGGCATGCTTGAGAGTGTGGATTGCATGCATTGGAACCGGAAGAACTGCCCAAAGGCTTGGGCCATGCAGTACACCGGCCATCAACGCAAACCCACTATTGTGCTCTAAGCCGTGGCTTCACATGACTTGTGGATTTGGCATTGCTTCTTTGGATTGCTGGGTCTCTTAATGATATCAATGTATCGCATAGATCATATCTTTTTGCCCAGCTAGCTCGTGGAAAAGCTCCAGCTTGCAACTACACCGTCAATGGACATGATTATACCATGTGGTATTACCTTGCCAACAGTATTTATCCTTCGTGGGCAACATTTGTTAAGACAATTAGTAAGTCGGTAGGCAGAAAATAAACTATTTTTGCCCAAGCACAAGAAGCGTGCCAAAAAGACATTGATAGGGAATTTGGTGTGTTGTAAGTTCGGTTTGCCATTGTTCGAGCTCCTGCTCGCTTCTGGATAAGAAATTCCTCACAAATATCATGAATGCATGTGTAATTCAGCACAACATGATCATCAAGGACAAGATGGATTTAAACTTAGAGTTTTCCTATGAAAATATTAGTAGCCGTATCAAGCCTACCAGAACCCCGGATGAGACCACTCCATTTCTTGAGACCTACCGGCAGATTGAAGACCGTGACACACACCAGCACCTCCGCAATGATCTCATTGACCAGTGGCAGCTGTATCAGAAATATACTCCCATTTTATTAATTTAATTTACTTGTATTCATGTGTGGTTTAAACAATCATTTTTATTCCGGACCATTTGTTGTTCGGATTTGAACATTTGTTGTATTTGAGAGAATTATTGTAATTGTACGATGTTAAAATATTAATAAGTTTGCTACGTAATACTGTTTTTATTTAAATTATATTGTTAAAAATCATGATTTGCGGTATGGATTTGCATCATTGCGTGAAATCGGATGGAACAGATGCCTCAACCCTGTACCTCTGTTTCATTCGACAGCCGCGCGATATTGCAAATATATTTTACGGGAAACTATAAACGGTTTTTGCGGGAGAAGTTATTTTTTTGTTTCATCATTTTTGCGGGAGAAGATTATACGGCATCTGTTGTTGTAATATAGTCTGAGGAAGAACATTGCTACACGGACGACAAAATTCAGATGACTCCTGATAATCACCGGGCAACTTTATGGCGCCCCTGGAAAGCACCCCTACGGCTACGGGGGCCGCGGCGTCGCCGGGCAACTCTGTGGTGCCCCCGGAGAGCAGCTCTACGGCGAGTCCCCCGCCCTCTGTCACCAAGCCCGAGCGGCTTTCTTTTTCCATCCAAGATGAATCCACAACTCCCCTGCTTTCGGTCGACGTCCACAACCTGCACAACCGTGCCGTGGAGTTCTTGGAAGAATCGAACGGATACCCTGTCCTCGCGGATCCTGCCGCCGGGTTCGCCAAGCTACTGGAGCTGTTCGCTGCGGCCGAGGCCAAGGCCATGTATGCGGGAGATCTGAAGGTGGCCGCCTCCACCTTGAGCAAAGCTGCCGCCGATGGCAAACTTCTGGAGAATCTCGCGGGCACCGCGAAGAGGCTGGCATCTGAGGCGATGAAACTCGCGTCCGAGGTGGAGACCAGGGATACCTTTTCCTCTTTGGCGAGGATTCGCTCATGCTGCTGCCTCTGGGCGTCCCAGATAGTGCGCTGCTGGTCATGGTGATGCACTGACGAGTTGCCCCTCCATCGCAGCGACCTTGATCGACAGGTGAGCATGCGTTTCTGTTGTTACTGACCGAAAAAGTTCTCTAGCACTTCTGTTTTGACTCTTGTGTTGTGCTGGATCATAAATGAATCTGTAGATGATGTCCAAATTGGAACCACAGGAATTTGTGTCCTTTTTGATGATTACAGAATGCAAACTTCTAGAATTTTCTTGTGACCTACTGCAAGTTGCAGTCCACTAAATAGGGAGCTGGAACTGATTGAAACAGACCAGTGTCTATCTTAGTTATGCTTTGTAGTTGCAGTCCAAGAATGCAAACTGCTAGAATTTTCTTGTGATCATCTCAGAGTTTTACTTTGTGCCTTTGCGTTGCAGGCCTTATTTGTTGACAAGCTCTCCGCGCTCTACTGCTTATCGATGCCGGCTTCGCTTGGCCTCCTTCCATACTTGCCTGCTACGATTCCCAAGGACCAGTTTGTGCTCATGGCGTATATCTATGGTCTGATTTTCTCATCGGCCTCCATCGGGCTAGTCCTGAGCCTCCACCCAATGAAGCGCTTTGACGTGGAGCGCACGTTTTGTTAGCAGGCTCAGTTTTGTGGGTCTGTCAGTGCTCGTTCTCATATATATGTACTACGCATTGTCACCGGGTAACTATGCTATGCTTGGAATTTGTTCAGGGATACTCGCTGCTTGCCATGGATATGCATGGATTAGGGTAAGTTCAATCTCCTCGAAAGAAAATTATCATCTACTTCCTCCGTTCCTAAATATTTGTCTTTCTAGGGATTTTAACAAGTGACTACATACAAAGCAAAATAAGTGAATCTACACTTAAAATATGTCTACATACATCTGTATGTTATAACCATTTGAAATGTCTAGAAAGACAAATATTTTGGAACGGAGGGAGTAGTACAGAGCTGTTGCAGCAGAGTAGAATTCTGATTCTTTGGTACAGAGCTGTTGTAGCAGAGCTGAGGACCCTTCAGACGCGCCAGTGCAAGTTCCATCTGATCACCGCAGTGAATGAGGCCGCGGGATCGACACTCCTTTCCTCCTACCTGCAGCTGAAAGATTGGTGTTCGTCACATTGTAAATTTGAGCAATTCTCTAGCACTTCTGTTTTGACTCCTGTGTTGTGCTGGATCACAAGTTGTGAATCTGTAGATGCATGATGTCCAACTTGGAACCATAAGAATTTGTTTCCTTTTGGATGATTACATAATGCAAACTGTTAGTACAATCTTCTTGTGACCTGACTGCAAGTGCAGTCCACTAAATAGGGGGCTGGAACTGACTGAAACAGATCAGTGGCTCCCAATGCCAAAAATCTTCTAAAATTTCAAGCCTTCCTTTTCTAGAATCGCGGTAATTCAAACCAACATATTCCTTTTTTCTGTATGATTTTAACCTGCATCTCTGAATGGATTTGTATAGACATGCCAAATGGTTCTTGAAAACTTAGACTGTGGACAAGTGGAAATTGATCAAAAGAAGCGACTGAATTGAGTGTCGTGGTACTTGAGTACTTGACTCATGAGGCTGGTATAGGTATCAGGGTATTATTTATTTTCCTCAACTTTTCGATTCAGTACAATTTTTTCTACTGTGTGGAAGCAACAGACCATGACATCTTAATGCATCCCTAGACATAGGAAATCGTCCAAACAAAACATTTTTATAAAATCTCTGACATATGATCTATTTCTTCTTCTACTGCTACTACTTCTTCTCCTTCTTCTGATTTCCTGTTTTCATTTTAGGATTATTTATGCATTTTCGAACTGTTTTTTTTAGCGATTTGTCAAATGTTTCTCCTTATTTTCCCATTTTCTGAATTTCTCACTTTCCTGGGAAGATATTATTTACATTTTCTTTGAAATTGTGATGACAACAACTTTTATTTGTTTCATACGAGAACTCATAGACGCCATGACTCTGATTTGGGGGGTTTTATGAGCTTTTTATTAGTCGTTACCCTATAGTTTGGGCATCAGTTATAATCCCCTACTCGACACGACTTTGCGCTCTATCCACACTGTATGAATCTAAGTTCAGTTGTGACCTAACTGTGCAAACTATTCTACATAATTCCAACACACTAGATACTTCGTCCATCCTAACCCTAACCTGATTTGAACATTAAAATTTGACAAACAACAAAGGGGAAGGGGACTCATCCAAATTAACCGACCTTGTTCTTGATAATACTACCTCCGTCCGGGTTTATTAGGCCCCCTAGTATTTTGAGTCAAACTTTGACCATTTATATATGACTAATAAATATAAAGTATATGCTCCAAAAAGTACACTCTTGAATTTGTATTTGAAAGAACTTTTCGAAGGTATAACTTTTGTGACATATAGTTTACATTTTATTAGTTAAATTTGTTGGTCTATCCTTAGCTCAAAATGAGAGAGGGCCTAATAAACCTGGACAGAGGTAGTAGGCATTAGCCGCCTGTAGTGATTTTTGTTGGGCCACATTTATGTTTTTCCTTTTATTATAAATCTCAACATTGTGTTTATCTTCTGGTAATTATATAAATGAGGTTAAAGTGGCAACATATAATACTAGATTAACATTGTGTGCATTTTGTTTGTTCGTAGGAAGGAAAATGACCATTGTTTACGGATTCATTTTGGGCCCGTGGCAACGCACGGGCAGTCTACTAATATTATGTGTTGCGGAAAAAAATTACATATACCAAAATAAATGTTTCTGTGAAAAACATTGTTCATATATTCAAGAAAAGATGCTGATTGCATGGAATATGGCAAAAAGGTAATTTTCATGCATACTAGAAATATGTGCATATGTACACAAATAAACATTCTTATATTCATAAAAAAAAAATGTGCTGGCATAATAGAGAGAAGGGAAGTAAATGAAATGAAAAAGAAGATAACTAAAATAAAAAATAAAACATAAATAGGAAAAACAAAAGATAACAATGAAATAATAAAAGGAAACTAAAAAAATGACTACATTGGGAACTCAGACACTGGCGGAAGGACGTGGGTGTAGCTCACTAGCTACCGCTTAAGGCCTTGTTTGAGAAAGGGGGATTTGAAGCCTCAAAGGGGCCGGGGATTACATGGGATTTAGTGAATCCCTCCCCTTCACCAATCCCCTTAGGACGTGTTAGGTTGCCCACATATTGGCCAACCAGACCCGCGCGGGATGTTTTGGGGCTGTTTGGTTGCCTGGCCTGCATCTGCTTCTTGGGCCACACAAAATTTAAAGCACCTTTGGGCCTCCACGTGAGGGAACGGCCGAATCAACAGTCTTTGGCGAGCCAGGCTCTCTCGATCCACGTGTGTACATCGCTTGCATGCATTGGGAAGCGCGGGAGACTGGCAAGATGTCTCATAACTCCCCTCCCTCTCTCATGTCACCTATGAATCCCATTCACACTGCTCTCTCTCACTCTCCCTCACCGCCCCTACGGTCTCTCCTCCGTTGGCACACACGCCGCAGCCACCCTCGTTCTCGCTAGCCGGAACCCAATCCAAGAGTGGTAGGTGGTCAGGCTCTCCCACAATGGCATTGACCTCATGGCGTCCATCTGCACGTTGTCACCCTTCTGCACCCGCCTGCGTCCTCCGTCCAATGCATTTTCGGCTGCTATGGCTCTGCCTCTGTATCCCGGCCTAAAAGTTCAGGGTTTGGCTACGGAGACGCCGAGAGCCTTGTCGCCTCCAACGACGGCAACCTTGGACGGAATGGTTTTCTTTACCCCCATTCGAGGGTTTTCTCTGGTGCAAGGCAAGGGGAGCACAAAAGGCGGTGGGGCTCCCGTTTTGTCTTCCTCCACTCAACACATGACGATGAGCATTGCCGCAGTGGCGATGACCCTCGGATTGGCCAACTCATCCCCTTCTGTCGGCCCATTGTTTTCGCCAGGGTTTTCTCCTCAGTCATCGTATCCTCCAACGGCACCTGCTCCAGTACGATTCCTTTCCCATCCTCGTAGTTGAGTTAAGGTTTTTGCGCACTACATACTATGTAGGATTGGTTTGGATCTGATTCATTCCAATCGATTGCGGTTAGTGTTGTTCTTGTTACAACGACATTAGATTGATGCTATAGGTGCTATTGATGCTAAATTAGAACTCTCAGTGCTAGATTGGGGTGCTTGATGCTAGACTGTTGCTAGATTGGGAGTCTTCCTGCTAGATTTGGAGGTTTTGATGCCAGATTGGTGCTAGTACGCACTCCTGTCTAGATTGATGTTGTTACTAGTTAGGGTTTGTGCATGATCAAAGTATGTGCTTGCATGATCATAAGAAGAAGACAATGCATGTGCATGCTCAAAGTAGTAGTGGGACAATTGTGCATGCTACCAAATAGGAGTAGGCCATTTTTGGGCAATACTAGTCAGTGTCATTGCCACTTGGACAATGCTATGTTCAGATCATAGTAGTGATCATTTGCAACTGCCACCGATCATTGGAAGTTGCAAATGATCAATGATATGATCTGGACATTGCACTGCCCAAGTGGCAACTACTAGTGACCAGTGGCAGTTGCAACTGATCTGAACATAACACTGCTCAACTGCAACTGCCATTGATCAGTGTCTGAAAGTGTAGCTAATCCCTGGATTGTTTTGGTAATTAATAACAACATATATATCATTAATGTAACGCTCATTGCTAATAGATTTCAGAAAAGATCAGTGATTGGCATGGCAAGGACTAATGGATGTGGACCCCTCAAAATGTTAAGGACAAGAATTAGCAACTCCAAGACTCTAATTTTTTTGTTTAATGATGCAAGATCACGTTGAGTCCCTTAGGAAAGCCAATACTATTAAAAGGTGTAAGGGCATATTTCTCCGTAAGTAGTTTTGGTGATTGATGACAATGCATTTGCGGACTAATCGTGTGCTCTAAGCTCCTACATGTATATCTCACTTGGGCACAAGACGATTGATTGCCCCTCGGATTCGATGGAAGACGGTGTTTCCTTTTTGCTCCCTGTCGGTGGCTTTGAGTAATAGGAAAGCCGTACTATTAAGAGGGGGTCCGCTTCGGAAAGGTTTGGGTGGAATCAACACGTACACATCTTTCTCTCACACCACCTTTCCCTTGCTTCTCTGGAGTTCCAACCGCTTATTATCGTATATGCAAAACTTGACTTCTTAACTAAATCATCTACCTGGCAAGCGGTAGTACCGCTCCTTAAAGCGGTAGTACCGCACAGCCACGCGGTAGTATCGCCTGAAGACACGGTAGTACCGCACCAGCGGTAGTACCGCGGCTCCAGAGCGGTAGTACCGCGTATCTGGCCCGGCACTGATTCTAAGTGCAGAAGTAGGTGCGGAAGTAAATTTTTACTTCCGCATCCTATGCGGTAGTACCGCTTACTCCAAGCGGTAGTACCGTGTCGCGTTTTGCTACTACTGTTTTCTCTGCGGATGTAGCCGCGGATGTAATTTATTTCATTCGTGGTCGTCAATCATGTCGCATGTTTTTGCCTAGCGGTAGTACCGCTCCCAGAGCGGTAGTACCGCTCAGCCAGCGGTAGTACCGCAACTTACATGCGATAATACCGCTCTCTGCGGGCTGAAAACGCACATAACGGTTGGATTAGCTCTCCTACTATATATAGGGGGTCTTCTTCTCCAAGAAGACTTACCTCTTCCCCCACTACTCCATTGTTGCTCCAAAAGCTCCATTTCCGCCCGATCTCTCTCCCTAGCCAATCAAACTTGTTGATTTGCTCGGGATTGCTTGAGGAGGCATCGATCTACACTTCCACCAAGATATATTTGATTCTCCCCACTAATCCCTTGCGGATCTTGTTACTCTTGGGTGTTTGAGCACCCTAGATGGTTGAGGTCACCTCGAAGCCATATTCCATTGTGGTGAAGCTTCGTGGTTTTGTTGGGAGCCTCCAAGTTGTGGAGATAGCCCCAACCTTGTTTGTAAAGGTTCGGTCGCCGCCTTCAAGGGCACCACTAGTGGAATCACGGCACCTTGCATCGTGTGAGGGCGTGAGGAGAATATGGTGGCCCTAGTGGCTTCTTGGGGAGCATTGTGCCTCCACACCGCTCCAACGGAGACGTACTTCCCCTAAAAGGGAAGGAACTTCGGCAACACATCCTCATCTCCACCGGTTCCACTTGTGGTTATTTCTTACCTTTACTTTTGCATGCTTTACATGTTTAACTCGTATAGCATGCTTGTGTAGTTGTTATCCTCATTTCCCTTAGTTGTCATCTTAGTAGAATATCTAGACAACTTACTTTGTCGTTTAATTTAAGGAGGTTAAGAAAAGCTAAAAATTGTTAGTTGCCTATTCACACCCACCCCCCTCTAGTCAACCATATTGATCCTTTCAATTGGTATCAGAGCCTCGTCTCTTTTTAGGGACTTTACCGTCCAAAGAGTATGGGTGACAACGTAGTCGAGACGGAGGACCATTCCGGTGGAACTCCGTCCTTGCCTACGTCGGATGGGGGAGCCTCGGTATCTCGTGAGGAATTCAATGTGGCCTTGACCACATTCAAAGAATCACTAGCGAGCGAGGTCAAAGGCATGTTTAAAGATTTGCTTGAGGGGCTTAAATTATCCACCACACCGTTGGAAGTGGCTCGTCCCGCTACCAACGTGTCGGAGGCTAATCCCGACAAGGGAGAAGCTAGTAGTGAACAAGCCCCTGTTACTAAGAATGGGAGTGGGAAATTTGCCCAATCCGCTCCTCCTACTCACTATGGAGGACCCGTTCCCACACCGCATTTAAATTCCGTTGGGCCCCCTCCCAAGTTTATCAAAAATTCTGATTTTGCTACTTGGGTGTTTCGTTTCAAACATCATATTAATCATTGTTCTACTAACCTTTGGAGAATCATTGAGCAAGGTTTTTATCCGTATGATCCCGACAACATGACTCCAAGAGAAACTGCAGATCATCAGTTCAATGAGTCCGCTCTTTGCATTCTTCAAGATTCCATCCCTCCTGAAGACATTGCACACCTTCAACCCTTCACTGTGGCCAAGGAAGCTTGGGAGCATGTTGGCACAATATACAAGGGAAGCACCAGTATTCAACGCTCCAACTATGAAGTGGTGCAAGATGAAGCTGATGAGTTTGCTATGATCGAAGATGAAGATCCTCGTGAACTTTATCGAAGATTAACTATCCTTGCGGTCTCTCTTCGAGATCATGGCAGTAAGGATACGGACGATAATTGGATAAAGCGCAAGTTCCTCAAGGCCATGATGCCCTACCATAAGGCCATGTCCTCTGTCATACGTCAGAGACCGGACTTCCACCACTTATCCTCAAATGAAGTGTTGGATGAGTTTGTTGCCATGAGGATCTTGGACGTGACCGCCGACAATGCGGTCTTAAGAGCTCAACGATCAAAGAAGCCCAATCTTGCCCTCAAGGCCAAGGCTTGTGTGGAAGAGGAGGAGATGGAAGATGATGATGAGTGTAGCCCCGAGGACACCAAATATGCCTATCATGAGCACATGGCTCTTGCTTCAAGGCAATTCTGGGGCAAGAAGAACACAAGACCCAACTTCAACAGGAACAACTCTAGTGGGAACAAAGGGAAGCAACGAGTGAGGAGATGCTTCAACTGTGGAAATGTAAGTTACTTCATTGTGGATTGCCCTTATGAGAAGAGAGAAGACTTTGGAGGCAAGCTTATTCGGAAGGACAAGTCAAAGTCCTATCCCAACAAGAACAACTTCAACAAGAAGACTCCTCCGAAAGTGTTGGTAGCCCAAGAGGAATATGTTGAGGATGATGATAATGATGAAGACGATGAGGTGACCACCATGGCCACAATTGCAATTGCTACTACTCCGCGCTCATATCTCTTCGACTCACCAAATGAGAACATCACAGCCAAGTGTCTCATGGCCAAGGCCAACAACAAGGTAACCCCAAGCACCAATACTACTCTCTCTTCTAATCCTTCGTTGACAAACTGTATTGATGAGAGTGAGGGTGCTAAGGAGGGAGAAAATGAATTTGAGTTGTTCATGAAAAATCTTAAGGGCAAACCCAAGAAGCATTTTGTTGCTCTCTTGGAACAACTCGGTGACGCCAATGACATGATCGAGGCACACGAGGAAACCATTACTAAAATGGAAGGACATAGTCGAGACTATGCCGATGAGATATCGGATCTCTCTAACGCCCTAGAGGAAGAGCGTGGTCTTCGTTTGGCTCTTGAGGAGTCACACAACGATGGCCATGCTAAATTAAAGAAAGATCTTGATCATGCTTTAGTCGTCTCTCGTGTCCTTAAATCCGAGAAGGCAAAACTTGAGGTTGACTATGCTAAACTCAAAGAGGAGTTTGACATACTTGACAAGGCTCACAAGGCCTTGAAAGGTATGCATACTACTCTCAAGGAGTCTCATGATCAACTCCAAGTTTCGCTAACCAAGGAAAAGGCTATCTTTCCTCGCATGGTTTTAATTGATAATGCAAATGCTACTAACCCATGTTGCGAGCATGTGCATCTTGTTGAAGAGAATGCCGAGTTGAAGAAGCAACTTGAGAAAGGCCTTGTGACTTGCATACAAGGTGAGAAGAACCTCAACACCCTTTTGAGCAATCAAAAGGAGGTTGTGGCAAAGGAAGGAATTGGGTTTGTTCCTAAGCCCAAGAAGAAGAAGAATGACAAGACCAAGCAACCACCCCCTCTCCGACAATCTTTTGTGAAAGAAGGAGAGGGCACATCAAAGAAGAAGAAAAGTGGTGGTGTCAAGAAAAACTCCACCATACCATCAAACATGGCCGGCGATTTTAATCCTTCATATGTTTTATGCCGTGCTAGTGATGGTCATGTGTTTGCTAAATTTGTTGGTTCTTCTTATGAGTACATTGAATGGTCCATTTGGGTTCCTAAGACCCTTGTTACTAACCTCAAAGGACCCATTACCAAATGGGTACCTAAATCCAAGCATTGATCTATTGTAGGAGTTTGCTTCCGGTGGGGGATCATGGTTGCTTGATAGTGGAGCCACAAATCATATGATCAGAAGCAAAGACTTGGTGGTGGACGTGCATCTTGGTTCATCTATGGCCACCAACGTCGAATGGGGTGATGCTTCATCTTCTAAGGTATTGGGACTTGGCAAGGTTGTTGTCTATCATGATCTCACGATCGAGAAAGTCATGCTTGTTGAGTCCCTTGCATTCAATTTACTTTTTGTTCGCCAACTTGCACTCATGGGCTTTGCTACATTCTTTGATATTGATAATGTGGCCCTCTTGTGGAGCAAGACTCTTAAAGTAGCCTATGTTGGGCATGTTGAGAACGGCCTTTATGTGGTTAACTTCTCGAAGCAACCCACTAAGGTCGCGACATGCCTAATGGCTAAAGTTGATGTGGGATGGCTTTGGCATCGCCGTTTGGCCCACGTCAATATGAGATCTTTGCAAAGTCTTCTCAAGGGGGACCATGTCCGAGGACTAACAAATGTTAGCTTTGCCAAAGATCGTGCTTGCAGGGCTTGCATTGAAGGAAAGTTACATGAGAAGGCTCACCCTCCCACGACTATCATCTATTCAAAGAGACCCCTAGAGCTCCTCCACATGGACCTCTTTGGGCCTCCATCTTTTGATAGCCTTGGGGGTAGAAAGTACTGCTTGGTGATTGTGGATGATTACTCAAGATACACCTGGGTATACTTCTTCAAGAAGAAGAGTGAGACCCAACAAACCGTCATTAACTTTGCAAATGAAGCTCAACGACAACATGAAGCAAAGATTTTGATGATCAGAAGTGACAACGGCACCGAGTTCAAGAACTACACCTTGGATGAGTTTCTTGGTGATGAGGGGATCAAACATCAATATGCAGCTCCTTATACCCCTCAACAAAACGGTGTAGCGGAGAGAAAGAACCGAACCTTAATGGATGCGGCAAGAACCATGATGGCTGAATTCAAATCTCCATACAACTTTTGGGCCGAAGCCATCAACACCGCTTGCCATGCATCAAATCGTCTCTATCTCCGCAAAGGCTTGAACAAAACTCCGTATGAGATTCTTACCGGTAACAAGCCCAATCTCAAGTACTTCCGGGTATTCGGGTGTAAGTGTTTCATTCTCAAGAAAGGTGTTCGCTTGTCTAAATTTGAATCTAGAGCTCACGAGGGCATATTTGTTGGTTATGCTACAAACTCTCATGCTTACCGTGTCCTCAACAAGTCCAATGGACTCATTGAGGAGACGAGTAACGTAGAGTTTGATGAAAATAACGGCTCCCAAGTGGAGCAAAGTGGTACTTGTGATGCAGGTGATGAAATTCCTCCTCAAGCCATAAGAAGAATGGGTGTTGGATACATCCTACCCATTGAGGAACCCCTTGTGGCCGAAGGAGAAGGACAATGTTCCACTCAAGTGGAACCATCACCAACCCAAGACCCACATGCTTCCGAAGAACAAAGTGAAGGCCCTCAACCTGATGAACAAGGCCAAGTGCAAGATCAATCACAAGATGGTGGAGAGCCACCAAATGATGCACAAGGCCAAGTTCTGTCCTCCGAGCAAGATCGAGATCAAGAGGAAGCTCAACATCAAGATCTAGCTCCTGACGACGCTCAAGATGATCAACTCAGTGCTCCTCAGTTAACTCTTGAAGAGCAATTAGAGCGTCGTGCTGCAAAAGTTGCCTCCAGGCTTGCTTCCAACGAACATCACATCGAGAACATTCTAGGAAGCATCAAAAGGGGGGTAAGCACTCGTAGACAATTAGCTAACTATTGTGCTCATCAAGCTTTTGTCTCCTGTGTTGAACCTCAGAAAGTTTATGAGGCGCTCGAAGACCCCGATTGGCTCAATGCCATGCATGAAGAACTCCATAACTTCGAGCGCAACAAGGTGTGGCGTCTGGTGCCAAGGCCAAAGGAGAACCATAATGTCATTGGAACCACGTGGATCTTTAAGAACAAGCAGGATGCTCATGGCATTGTCATCCGCAACAAGGTGCGTCTGGTGGCTCAAGGTTACTCCCAAGTCGAGGGTATCGACTACGGTGAAACCTTTGCCCCCGTTGCTCGTCTTGAATCCATTCGTTTGTTGCTTGCCTATGCTTCTCATCATAACTTTAAATTGCAACAAATGGATGTGAAAAGTGCATTTCTTAATGGTCCTATTAATGAGTTGGTGTATGTTAAACAACCCCCGGGGTTTGAGGATCCTAAGCTCCCCAATCACGTGTACCAACTCGATAAGGCACTCTATGGCCTTAAACAAGCCCCACGTGCATGGTATGAGCATCTTACCGAGTTGTTACAAGATCGTGGGTTTGAAATTGGGAAAATCGACCCCAGTCTTTTTACTAAGAAGGTCAAAGGGGAGTTGTTTGTATGCCAACTATATGTTGATGATATTATCTTTGGTTCTCCTAACAAAGCTTTCAATGATGAGTTCGCCGCACTCATGACCACACATTTTGAGATGTCCATGATGGGAGAGTTGAAGTACTTCCTTGGATTTGAGATCAAACAAAGAAGAGAAAGCATCTTCATCAAACAATCCAAGTATACTCAAGACATGCTCAAGAGGTTCAATCTAAGTGATGTCAAGCCGGCTACTACTCCAATGCCAAGCAAATGCCAACTTAACATTGATCCCAATGGTAAAGTGGTGGATCAAAAGGTATATCGCTCTATGATCGGATCCTTGCTTTACCTTTGTGCATCTAGACCGGATATTATGTTGAGTGTAGGAATTTGTGCACGGTTTCAAGCCTCACCTAAGGAGAGTCACTTTGTGGCTGTCAAGCGAATCTTTCGATATTTGGCTCATACCCCAAACTTTGGCTTATGGTACCCGAGAGGAGCAAATTTCAACCTTGTAGGTTTCTCTGATTCTGACTGGGCGGGAGACAAAGTGGATAGGAAGTCCACTTCGGGAGGGTGCCAATTTCTTGGTTGCTCTCTTGTTAGTTGGTCTTCCAAAAAGCAAAGTTGTGTATCTCTCTCGTCCACCGAAGCAGAGTATGTGGCTGCTGGCAGTTGTTGTGCTCAACTCTTATGGATGAGGCAAACTTTAAAGGATTACGGTGTCACTTGTGACAAAGTGCCTCTTTGGTGTGACAATGAAAGTGCCATCAAGATTTCTCTCAACCCGGTGCAACACTTCAAGACGAAGCATATAGAGATTCGGTATCACTTCATCCGGGATCACATAAGGCAAGGTGAGATCGAGCTCCACTACGTCAACACTCATGATAACCTTGCAGATATCTTCACGAAGCCATTGGATGAAGCAAGATTTTGCGAGTTAAGGCATGAGCTAAATATCATCGATTTGAGCAATGTGGCTTGAATCTTTGCACACACCCCTCACACTCAATATAGTTATCTTGTCTAGATGCAGGCATAGACATAGGGGGAGTATTGTTCTCTCAATGAACCATTCCTCCCCCCATTATGCATAAACTAATCAAGTCTTTATCATTTTCCATACATAGTTGGTTTAAGTGCTTCAAGACGAGTATTGGTCATGGGCCCAAGGATAATTCTTCGCGGTGCCATACCAACAAACTCAAACATAGCTGGCCTCGGCCATCGCCCTCCTCTGTGGAGTTGTGTTATTTGCCTTGCTTGTGCGCTCGTCTCTTTTCTTTTTCCCTCTTTGCTAAAAGCCTCTTGTCAATTCGTGCAAGCTCTTGGAGGAGCGGTACTACCGTGTATGGTTACGGTACTACCGCAAAGGGGGTACGGTACTACCGCTCGTACAGCATGGCTGTATTTCTTTACTGCCGCTGGTCGAGCGGTACTACCGCCTGGCGAGCGGTACTACCGCAATGACCGCGGTACTACCGCACTTATTCGAACGGGTGGGGGTTATAAGCAGGCAGGGGGAGTTCCAACTCCCCCATACCCATTCACTCCTAACCCCCACGTCGTCCCTCTCTCTCCCTCTCAAGAACGCCGCCAGAGGATCTCGCCGGATCTCCTCCCTCGGCCACTCTCCTCGCATTCCGACCGGTGGGATCGCTCCCCACCTCGCCCTCTTGCCATGGATGAAGGTTTCTCCCCTTTTCCCCTCTTCTTGTTGCCTTGTTGTTGTTTTTAGGGTTAGGGGAGATGCTTAGTGTTCTTGTGTTCTTCGTGTTCTTATCCATGGAAGTCTAGGATGTAGGAGAGTGTTTTTGCACTAGAAATGCGAATATGTATGTTGCTACCAAGTTACTATGATCAGCCGTAGTACCGTTAGTCGATCTATATGGCCTTTTCTAGATCTGTTCCTCTCAGATCTATTCCGTGCGGTACTACCGCTGAAGAACCGCGGTACTACCGCCCGATCTGGTCCAGATCAGATCTGACCTCAGCGGTGCTACCGCTGTCCTCAGCGGTACTACCGCTCTGGCGGAAGTAAAATTTTACTACCGCTTGCCGAGCGGTACTACCGCAACCCCAACGCGGTACTACCGCTCCGTAAGCAGCACTAATTTTTGTACTTCCGCTTCTGTACACGAAAGTAAATTCTTACTACCGCAGAGTATGCGGTACTACCGCAGCCACAAAGCGGTACTACCGCTTACTGAGCGGTACTAATTTTTTACTTCCGCGTCTGGCCAGTAGTACTACCGCTTGTGTCATATTGTCTTCGTAGCATGTACACATTCCTCTTTCTACTGGTTTCTTGTGCTTTTTGAGGCTTTGGCATTGATTATCTTTGTGCTTTTGTCGTGTTCTTGTGGTTGTGTTTTAGGTGGTGGCTCCGGTTTCGATGTTCGTCGTACCAACCCTGTCCGCGACACCGGGTCCAAGCGTCTGCGCAACACCAGTGATGTGCCAGAGGGCTCCAATCCCCAGCGCAGGTACAAGACTGCCGCCAACAAGCAAAAGGAATCCTCGATGACTATGGAAGAAATGCCAGCGAATGAGTTCATGGCACGGAGGAAGCACAACCCCTATGGAGAACCCCGTGCTCAGTTTCCTGGAGATGAGCTTTTCTGGACCAGGCAGCAGTATCGCATCTACCAGGAGGTGCTCAAGAGCAAGACTAACCTGTACGTGGATGCTCACTGGGTGGATGTGGACCACATGCGGAAGGACTCCAACCGGGTCTACTTTGCCGAGGCTCTGGATCTGGTCGAGCAGTTGGGACTTGAGCACATCATGACCTTCCAGAATGATTTTGATCCGGAGATTATTGCTCAGTTCTATGCATCAGTCCATTTCCACACCAAGGATGATCGCCCAATGACATGGATGACCAATGGTCACAAGATGACTTCATCTTGGAAGGAGTTCATGGATCTTCTCCAGATTCCTGACGAGGGACTCCACAACCCAGTTGGATTTCGGCCTCACGCCAATCCTGAATCTGCCAACAAAGACAAGCTGCTACCATTCTATGTGGAGAAGACTCTTGCTAGTGGCAAGAAGACATGGGTGTTGAACCCCTTTTTGGACATCATGTATCGGATCTTTCGCAACACTCTGTTTCCTCGCGTTGGAGACAAGGACAAGGTCCATGCCTACCTGGTTGACATGCTGCTGATGTGTGAAGAGGCTCGCACGACCCAGACTCCACCACTTGACATATCCCATATCATGTGGAATGAGCTCCGTTTTGCAATCTACACTCGCAAGGTACCCATCTATGGTCCATTCTTGTTTCTGCTGATCTCCAAGACTTGGGAGAAGCTATACCCTGATGAGGAGTTCGAGGCCGACTGTTTCCGTCATGATCCCATCCGTCTTCGCATCAAGACTCGATGGGCCAACACCACCACTCGTGCGCAAGCTGCTGCAGCCCAGATGGGCACTGATGAGGAGCCTGTGGAGGAGGCTGATGATGAAGGCCCTGGAAGATTTGCTCCTTCTTCCTCCTCTGTAGTGGAGGAGCCTTCTTGGGCTAAAAAGCTTAAGCAAAAGATGAAGGCCCTCTTCTGCATGCAGGCTAAAGGTCAATACCGGGCTCATGTGACTGACAAGAAGACACGCCAGCGTGACAAGAAGCTCTTGGCGGTCTATGGAGAGGACGTGTCAAATGGGTCCGAGGATAACATCACCCCTGAGGCAACTTGGATGGCCCGTCAGGGGTACAAGTGGTCAGAGTCTGACGAGGAGCGTCAGGAGGAGCAGCAGGGATCTGATGATGAGTACGATGACTGAGTTTCTCCAGGGCTGCCACCCTTCTTAGTGTCCTCCTTCCCCTTTGTGGTGTCTCGGTGACAAAGGGGGAGAGAGTGATTTGCGTCTTGTGCTAGTTGCCAGTTGTTTCTTTTCGAACTCTGTTTATTTGCGTGCTTTTGTGTCGTGTGCGTTAGACTATCGTATGGTGTAAGACATATGCTTCTCTATCGTTAAACTCGTCGTTATGTCTTTATTATTATGTCGTGAGCAGTTAATTTACTTTCCCTTGTTTATGTGCTCAGTGGTATATAAGGAGTTTATTTTGTGAAGAATATAGGGCGAGCACTGAACCTTGTATGTGTGTTGTGCAGTCCAAAGCATAATCTTGTGTAGGCACACATCCAGGGGGAGCTCACCTATATTCTAGAGTTAGGATTGCATACTCTCGTATTTTATTCCTGTGCAAATCCCGTATTGTCATCAATCCACCAAAAAGGGGGAGATTGTAAGGGCATATTTCTCCCTAAGTAGTTTTGGTGATTGATGACAATGCATTTGCGGACTAATCGTGTGCTCTAAGCTCCTACAGGTATATCTCACTTAGGCACAAGACGATTGATTGCCCCTCGAATTCGATGGAAGACGGTGTTTCCTTTTTGCTCCCTGTCGGTGGCTTTGAGTAATAGGAAAGCCGTACTATTAAGAGGGGGTCCGCTTCGGAAAGGTTTGGGTGGAATCAACATGTACACATCTTTCTCTCACACCACCTTTCCCTTGCTTCTCTGGAGTTCCAACCGCTTATTATCGTATATGCAATACTTGACTTCTTAACTAAATCATCTACCTGGCAAGCGGTAGTACCGCTCCTTAAAGCGGTAGTACCGCACAGCCACGCGGTAGTACCGCCTGAAGACACGGTAGTACCGCACCAGCGGTAGTACCGCGGCTCCAGAGCGGTAGTACCGCGTATCTGGCCCGGCACTGATTCTAAGTGCAGAAGTAGGTGCGGAAGTAAATTTTTACTTCCGCATCCTATGCGGTAGGACCGCTTACTCCAAGCGGTAGTACCATGTCGCGTTTTGCTACTACCGTTTTCTCTGCGGATGTAGCCGCGGATGTAATTTATTTCATCCATGGTCGTCAATCATGTCGCATGTTTTTGCCTAGCGGTAGTACCGCTCCCAGAGCGGTAGTACCGCTCAGCCAGCGGTAGTACCGCAACTTACGTGCGGTACTACCGCTCTCTGCGGGCTAAAAACGCACATAACGGTTGGATTAGCTCTCCTACTATATATAGGGGGTCTTCTTCTCCAAGAAGACTTACCTCTTCCCCCACTACTCCATTGTTGCTCCAAAAGCTCCATTTCCGCCCGATCTCTCTCCCTAGCCAATCAAACTTGTTGATTTGCTCGGGATTGCTTGAGGAGGCATCGATCTACACTTCCACCAAGAGATATTTGATTCTCCCTACTAATCCCTTGCGGATCTTGTTACTCTTGGGTGTTTGAGCACCCTAGACGGTTGAGGTCACCTCGAAGCCATATTCCATTGTGGTGAAGCTTCGTGGTTTTGTTGGGAGCCTCCAAGTTGTGGAGATAGCCCCAACCTTGTTTGTAAAGGTTCGGTCGCCGCCTTCAAGGGCACCACTAGTGGAATCACGGCACCTTGCATCGTGTGAGGGCGTGAGGAGAATACGGTGGCCCTAGTGGCTTCTTGGGGAGCATTGTGCCTCCACACTGCTCCAACGGAGACGTACTTCCCCTCAAAGGGAAGGAACTTCGGCAACACATCCTCGTCTCCATCGGTTCCACTTGTGATTATTTCTTACCTTTACTTTTGCATGCTTTACTTGTTTAACTCGTATAGCATGCTTGTGTAGTTGTTATCCTCATTTCCCTTAGTTGTCATCTTAGTAGAATATCTAGACAACTTACTTTGTCGTTTAATTTAAGGAGGTTAAGAAAAGCTAAAAGTTGTTAGTTGCCTATTCACCCCCCCCCCTCTAGTCAACCATATCGATCCTTTCAAAAGGGGATGATGTATTGATGATGAGGTTGTTGCTCAAGTGCTTAGTGATATTGCTTCAAAAACCCTCAATCATTTTTCTCGAAAACACACCTGTCCAAACCCTAATTCCCTATCTCGATCCCACCGATATCATCCAATCCGGACCCACCAAGATGATCACTCCCATTGCCACTATCAAATCCTAACAAACCGAAATGGATCTCGGTCCCACCGAGATGGCATTGCCAAGTTTATGTGATGACATTGTTTCACTTCGGAATCGCCGAGTTGAAGCAATTAGAAATTCCGAAACGAAGATTTGCCCTAGCCATTGCACTTTGGTCCCACCGAGTTGTTCCACTTCAGTCCCACCGAAAATTCCAATGTTGGTCTCACCGAGTTTATATCTGGTCTCACCGATTTGGGTCAAAAGTGTGTAATGGTTGGATTTTGGGTGAAGGATAGTTATACCCCTCCACCCCACCTACTCTCTACGAGAGACATCAGAACGAAACACTACTTCCACCATTCGTTTCCCGAGAAAGAACCACCTACTGAGGTGTTGAGATCAAGAGATTCCAATCCTACCATTTGAACCTTGATTTCTAGCCTCTTCAAGTTGCTTTCCACTCCAATCCTTCTCCTACCCAAGCCAAATCTATGTGAGAGAGATGAAGTGTTAAGGAGACTATCATTTGAAGCACCAGAGCAAGGAGTTCATCACCAACACAACATGTATTACCGTTTGGAGAGTGGTGTCTCCTAGATTGGTTAGGTGTCAATTGGGAGCCTCCAAGATCATGTGGAGTTGAACCAAGGAGTTTGTAAGGGCAAGGAGATCCCCTACTTCGTGAAGATCTATCCGAGTGAGGCTAGTTCTTCGTGGACGTAAGCCATGATGGAATAGACAAGGTTGCTTCTTCATAGACCCTTTCGTGGGTGCCTCCCTCCATGGACTCACACAACCTTTACCCTCCGTGGGTTCAAGTCTCCATCAACGTGGACGTATGATAGCACCACCTATTGGAACCACGCCAAAAATCATTGTGTCTTCATTGCGTTTGAAATCTCCAATCCCTCCTTTACGTTCATATACAAAGTCTTTACTTTGAGATGCACAACTCTTAAACTTGCATGTGTAGGATGTATTTGACCTCACTTTATACCAAGACTCATACCAACCTTGTTGTCACCTAGTCTAATTTATTGAGCACTACCTCCATCCTAGTTTATTAGTCCTCATTGTATTTTGGGTCAAAGTTTGACCATATATTTTAGTAACACAATATTATTAATGCATGTCACCAAAAATTATATGGTTGGATTCGTATTTGAGTGTAGTTTCTAATGATTTTATTTTTGATACGTATAACTTATATTTTATTAGTTAAAATCATGGTCAAAATATGACCCTAAATACGAGGTAAACTAGTAAAACAGGACAAAGGTAGTAAAAAGTAGAGTTGATATGATATCCATTGTTTACAAAAATGTCTAAACATGTGTAACCACTGTTTAAGGCTAACAAGAATCTTTGTTTATGGTCAGAAACATCATCACATGTAAGTGCCAATACGAGAGGCAATTTCCTATGCATGGTGGTAGCTACGCACCCTTTGGCATAAGTACCCTTTTTTAATATATGAGTTGTCGTTTTTGCCTTTTCGTTGTATAGAAATGGTGTTTTTCTCATTTCTCTTTGCCTTTTTCTTGCCTTTTTGGCACAAGTGCCTTTTCGTTGTATAGAAAGGTTTTTTCTCACTTCTCTCTGTCTTTTTACTTGCCTAACCGGTCCTATATCACGAAAATAACTTCATTTTTGGTAAAGAGTTATTCCCCATGGTCTGAACTAATTTACCAAAATAATTAGAGGTAAAAAGTCGGGGTGTGCGCAACTAGAGAGTTATTTTCGAATATAATATATCATGTTGGTTCAACTAAAAGTGAGATTGTTACCATAAAAGCATGTTGGTTCAACGTGGGTGTACCTCAGTAGCTGACACTTTAGGCCTTGTTTGGGACAAGGGGCTTTGAAGATCCGAAGGGGTTTGGGGCTGGGGATTGCAGAGGATTTGGTGAATCCCTCCCCTTCACCAGTCCTCTTAGAGCCCCAAACACTTTTCTATAGAAATACTTGTTTGGTGCACAAGGATTATTATATTGGGAAACTCACTAATGCATCAATTAAAAACCGTTTTTTTACATCAAGGACTACAAATATTTTATCAACATTCACTGATGCATGACGCTAATGCTTTGAACACAGAGACATATCATCATGTTCTCTATTTTTTAGCCAACTCCTATGCAAAACTCATGACAACAAAACTTGTTAACACACTGCTCCACATAATTTGTATGCTTAATTCAAAGTATTTGCATCATCAATCAAGATGACATATCTCATCCTACCATTTTGACCTCAATGCAAGTTAGTTTTTGGTTTGAGCAAGTTCTTCTTGCATACTCCCTCCATTTTTATTTACTCTGCATACTAGATAAAACCCCACGCGTTGCTGCGGGAATTTTGTAAAATTAAATAGGAGGATGGCAGTGAGAAATAGAGAAATCTTGATACTATTTTATGCCAAAAATTAGTGTAATGAATCCAGCAGGTAGGAAAATTGTTACCATTCAGAACTTCAGGACTAACGTTTTATGCCGTGGATACATGTAGAGAATTGGTTACCATTCGGAACTAAAATGTATTTGAAGTTCACGGCATGGCATGAAAGCAAACATAACTAAATGGTCGCCATATCGATGCAATTTTTCTGATTGCGAACATAACCAACTGGTCACCATATCGATACAAGTATTTTGGTTGCAGTTGCAAAGTCTACCATTAGTGCAACGAATATTGATCAAAAGTGGTCACCATATTGATAGATAAGTAGTCTGCCATTAGGGGCACTGCATGGTAAGGAAGCAAATATAATCTATCCAAAGGAGATCAATTTTTATTCATCCAGATACATGTACTTCATCAACATGAAGTGAGAGTCAACAGTAAAGAACTAAGTTACCAGTATAGTTCAGGAGAAGCTTGCATGCATGGTTGGCAATGTCCTGCATGTGCTGAATCAGTATTGCAATGGTTTAACCTGTAAGGTTATGCATGCTAGCTGTGAGAAACGGAACATGAGACTGAGTGCCTAACAGGATAGCTCAAACAATTTTCAAAGCTAGCTATCCATGTTTGCAAATAATACAAATGTAAATAGCCTTCAAAGGAAGCATGTAGTGCTGTATTGGTTTATAGATAATTTGATTGAGCTAATGCATTGGATGTAAGAATCTAGGCAGCTAATTCCTATGCTATCTACAGATGGAAAGGTTTGTACCTAATCCGATTGAGCAAATAATTGCATGGAGGAATCTGGGGAGCAAATTCCTATTCTCTTGATGCTCTTCACATAGAAATATATAGAAAGTGCATGCTCATCCAGTGTAACTAATTAAATTTAAATATGGAAGCTTCTTGCGAACATCAAAAGTAGCATAATAGAAGATGCATGTGTTCATCCAACTTAAATAATATAATTAAGAGATAAAAGTTTGTGTAGCATTGGAGCAGCAAGAGATCTTAAGAAACAAATCAGCGATGGCCCTTTCCCAGCAAAACTTCAAGCACCTTTTGAGCTGGAGCAAAATCTGACAAATTGATAAGTGATAAGGTCAGGGATAAGCGTAATAATGGGACATTGAAACATGAAGCAGTAACCTTTAGTAGAGTGGACACCCATGGATGAGATGACAACGCGAGCAGGCGGGCACATTCAATCATGATCGAAAAACAGACATGTTTATAACCATGGAAGGATCGAGGTAAAGGTGTCCCTAAAAATTGTAGCTTCTACGCCTCGTGGATCAGTTTAAGGGGAGGGTGAGACAGAAGCTGAAACGAAGGAGTTGGAGAGGATTGATACTGGTGGACAACAGTTTCAGAATTCAGATCAAGGTGGGACATAAATGGTGGGAAAAGTTTTCTGACCTATTGATGTCTGCAGTTCCCGTGCCTTCCAATTCCTCTATGTACTTGTGCCTTCGTTAGTAGCCATAAT
This sequence comes from Secale cereale, assembly GCA_902687465.1. Taxonomy (NCBI): domain Eukaryota; kingdom Viridiplantae; phylum Streptophyta; class Magnoliopsida; order Poales; family Poaceae; genus Secale; species Secale cereale. Next base: position 882,136,004 of record LR738711.1, on the reverse strand, counting down.
GAGAAGTCATCTTTGTTGATCAAGTCGAATTCCCCGCCACCCATCGCCGCCGACAGTGGCCGCGGAGCAGAGCAACGACGCGTAGAGGGCTCCTCAGTTGTGCCTTCCTCTATGATCTGCGATTCTGGGTGGCCGGCAACAGAATGGCTCGCTTGCCTCCTAGCTCTCTGAAAGACGTCCGAGGAGACGTCTTGCGGGCGCGCCGAAGGAGGTCCAGAGTAATCGAGCAGAGCAACAACTTGCGCTGGCTGATTTGGATGCACTGGATGATCCGAGCGAGTAGCAACAGAACCGTGTCCCTGCCCACGTCCAAGTGCCCTGAAGAGGCATCAGAGGTGAGGAAGACATGCATGTGCGGGGGAGCAGGCTTGACGCCATGATTTCCTGCCGGTTACTGTCAAATTCGAGGGAGAGAAGTTGGCTTTTATTGATCCTAGGGGAAAGCCGAAGGGCACTTTGGTGGACCACTCCCTGTTCGTAATTCGTAACTGAACTTAGGCAGGGGAAGGAGATGAGACGGAAAAGCATGGGCCTGTAGATACGAAGAGATGGACCGATAGGCTTCTTTCATCAGTTTTCACACCGGTTCATCGATAATGGAAGATGGAACCTGCCTGTTTCAATTAATTACCAGACTTCAATCATGATTCGTGGAAACAAATGCTGAGGTGGCATGCTGCTGATGTGGTGAAGCTGCAAACTAAATGATGAGTTGGCATGATGATGATGTGGATAGTGTGCATGTTGAGAGAATTAATAGTAGTGGGGATCAACTTTTTAAGAATGTAAGATTAGTTTTGGTCAAAGTCAAACTTTGACAAAGTTTATAGACAAAAATATTAACATATACAATAACAAATCAATACCATTAGATTCATTATTGAATACACTTTCCCATTATATGGATTTGCTATTGTAAAATTTCATATTTTTTCTATAAATTTGATCAAACTTTATAAAGTTTGACTTCAGTCAAATCTAATATGCAGAGAAAATAAAAACGGAGTGAGTACTAGACAAGAGCACTAGCAGCTTCCGCAGCATCTGGCTAAGCTCAACCAAAGCCCAAGGTTCATCAAAATGTTTCCTATAGTGTCAGAGAAACAAGACTAGTGGATCAGAAGATACAACTTGGAGAAAACAAACATTATGTGATATCAGCAATACATCTCGGCATGCTAAGAAGCATCGACCAAGGATCATGTAGTTTTGATGAGCTTAAACAATGGCTCATACAACAATGCCAGTTCAATATACGAACATGCACTAGAAATCAAAAGGCACTAAATGCATGAAAAAATACACACAAAATAAAGACATAATTATTCTTCAGGCATGTGTCCACTGTACAAAGAGTATTGGAGGCAGTTTCGTACTGAAAACCGCCAAAGGCTTATGGAGTATTACAGGCAGTTTCCAAGATCAGGTTTGCTATTTCACATCTAGATGTGAAAGATTATCTCACATCTAACACTCTCATCCTTGATTTTTTTTTAAAGTCTACCATGGATTTTAAGAATGAGTGCGTTAGATGTGAGATATTATCTCACATCTAGATGTGATATAGATAGACCCTTCCAAGATAGCCCGCACCATGTGGAGTATTAAAAGCGATGGCTTACATGCGGAATCCAAAAGAGTTAATTACATTATTCATACATAAACTTGTAGTGTGGGTACAATTTCATACAAAACTTGAAAAATGACTCAACTGAGCCCCTAAACTTGCTTTGCGGGAACAAACTAATACAAATTTGGCCGAAACTTGCCACGCCGGACGACACGTCGGCCGGAGCAGTTAGCCCACGTTCATGATAATTTACTGGAACGCCCCCCTCCCGTTGTATGCTAAAATAGATCCCAGTGTAGCCCGTCCAAATCCCCTCGCCCTCTCTGTGTTCGCTTCACAGCAGCCAATTCCCTAGCCACACTCCTCTGTTCTTCCCCCAAAATCCACTCTCGACTGAATCCAACAAACATGGAGCAGAGAGGTCGGTACCCAGCCCCTCTCGATGCCATGACGCGACGTCCTCGTCGGCGGACTGCCAACCCCTTCTCGTGGGTGCATGGCCCATGGGCGTCGACGCTGGTGGTCACAATGGCGGCTGGGTCGGCGGCTATAGAGACAAATGGAGGGTGACATATGAGCTTCACTTAGGCCCCGAAAAAAACGGAGGTGCTTTTCCATTCGCAATTTCTGATGTCGTTCTGTAGTATGTGATCTTTGAGCAGAACAAAACAAATTTTGATGTTGGGCATAGGTTACTGATGTTGTTCTATAGTATGAAACCTGTTCTTGGAGTGTGTATGGAAGTATTGGATGCTGGGAGTAGGTTTCTAGTCTGTTCGTCTGAAAACGACAACCAAACAATCGTTTTTCAGTCAACACTCTGAACCCCTTGGCCAACACTTTCATCTAGTGATGCCCGATTACCAACCATGTGTACCAATGAAGAACCACGTGCGGGCGGAAATACCACCGATCAAATACGACGAAAACCCTAGCCATGAGCGGACCGAAACAGGTGACCAATCAAAAACAGAAGAAGAAGTATACATACCGTACTCCGGCGGAAACTCGCCAATGCCGCGAGGATGCGGCTCCATCAAGCGTCGATCTCGACGACGGCGACCAACGAGGCAGTTTTGTCTCAGGGGCCGACGGGAAACAGAAAGGCGAAGGGGCCAATGAGATACACAAAGACGGAGAGGCGAAGGGGTTTGTGCTGGGACTGTGGTGTAAATGAAGGATTTTGCATTACCTCAGGGTCCTTTTCAAATTATCTACTCCCAGCTCTCTTTGAGGACTGTGTGTTGGATTATTGCTATACTTTGGGAGGTTTGTGCATAATACAGAAGCGATCGGCGCGTGCCTCTCATCCGACGTGGCAGGTTTCGAACTAGTTTGTATCAATTTGTTCCCGCAAAGCAAGTTTAGAGGGCCAATTGAGTCATTTTGCAAGTTTTTGTATGAAATTGTACCCACACTACAAGTTTATGTATGAGTAGTGTAATTAACTCAATCCAAAAACACCTCCGGCTCTTGTACGAAAACCTCCTATAAATGGGCAACAGCAAAAAGGATCAACACCCTCCATCAGTTGCGCTGTAGTTTTATTATCTTTTGTCGTGTTGGCTAGGACATGTGGCCTTAGTTGTTGCCTCTTTATTTGTATCACCTGGAACTTATTTGTGTCCGTTGGTTGTTTGAGAACCTTGAGGTGATATTTTCTTATACCCTCCGTTCCTAAATATAAGGTGTATTAGTTTTTCAAAAAGTCAAACATAACCTATGTTTGACCAACTTTATAGCAAAAAGTATAAAGATTAACAAAACTAAATATATAAAATATAAAAATATACTTCATGGACAATCTAGTGATAATGGTTTGGTAGTCTAGACATTGATATTTTTGTCTATAAACTTGATCAAAGTTAGACAAGTTTGACTTTTTAAAAAAATAATACACCTTATATTAAGGAACGGAGGGAGTAGTATAAAGCAGAGCTACGACTTCTTTTGTCTAGAAAGTGCTCTTAACATGCTTTCGTTCATATGTTGCACACAATAAGTATATTTAGTTTAGCCCATAATTGTCCTATACGAATTTTGGCTAGCCTCAACACTAGCCAAAATATTTGTAAGTTTTTTGCCTGTGATTTGCCTAAGTTGACAAGAAAAATAAACTGGAGTTGACAAAGAGACATTTCGGCATGGCAAGAAGTTGGCAACAATTTAAACAGAGACCAAACATTTAGTCATGGCGAATTTTATTGGGAGCACGACTTTTGATCACCATCAACACATACCGTATAAAAACATTTAGTTTTTTGTAAATGAAAAGTAAACTAATTCTCATCCTCCGAAGAGTCCTCGAAAGACCACGCAATGCAGCTGACAGGTCCAAACAAAATTGGAGGCAAAGAAAATAGCTTTATCCAGGGGCCAGGCTCCTTCATTGCGATGATCACAACCGTCAATACGATTCCAAGAGTGATTGCGAAACCCTAGAAAGAAGAACATCAAATTAGTAGCTCGTAGTAGTGTAGCACAGTTTTATCTATGTACTGTAGCATACAAGATCATTGCTAGTACATTAAGCACGCCAAAAAGATCATTCTGTCAATCCGAACCTTTTAGAAAGAAATCTTCCTCTCTTTTTTTGCGGAAGAAAAAAAAAAGAAATCTTTCATTACCCGTAGCCTCCTAATCAAAGATGCGTATGGCACATTATTTTTATTTATTTCACGAAAAGGATTCAGATATATTATAAAAATCCACCAAAATACAAAGCACTTCAAACATAATAAAAAGTACATTAACAGCCACTTAGTATGTGTTACATATGGCTCATTCTGTCAATCTGACTACTAGCAATCAATTTTCTCAACAAAAAAAAACTACTAGCAATCAATCTAAAGAAGAAGAAGAAAAAGCTAAAAAGAAAGATGGCCCAGTTAGCACAGTTAGTACGTCTAGGTGCAAACTATTATAAGGCTGACAAAAGTTTTTGTTTAGATCATCCATATAGCAAAATTAAGGAGCTCGTCGAGCATGGACATGCATGCAGAACATCCATGTGTCTTACCCTTAGGAAGCGCTTCTCGAAAGCACTAAGCCTGCGTGTGCGAGGGTGGTTGGTTTGGACGAGCGGGACCCCGATGGCCGCCCCGGCTCGCCGGCCTTCTTCCATCCTGCGGAGCGTGGCGTCCTCCATTGCCAATACGATCATGCCTGACATCGACTTCCTTCTCCTCCCTGCTTCCAACCCAGAATACGATCATCGGCGACTTAGTATGCTTGTCTCCGTACGGTCGAGTGGGACGACCGACCTCGGATCGTATTCTATCGTGGACATGGCCACATATCGGAACGGGATGAGACGGGAAGGAATCCCAGCGCCACGCATGCAGATAGATGATCTCGTATGCTAACCCAACTTTGTATCCACTTTAGATTTTTTTTTTCCGATAAAACGGACGCACCCTAAAAGTCCTTTTCTGTACGTGACGGCCGCACCTGTTTTTTGCGTGCAGATCGTTTTGTTTTACTGGGATTTGCATGCAGATCGTAGCTATTGTTTTTTTAGTTGATTATAACTACAGTTTTTTTAGTCATATAGTACACACATATGCATGTACATACACACATACACTCATCTTTATAAACTCACGCATGTAAACGCTACCTCTATGAGCATTGGCGGAGCTGCATGTCACGAAAATGGGTCATGCCCCGCTCAGACTAAAACAATACAGTGTGAGATTGAAATAAATTGGGCAATGAGGAAAAAAAATAGTGGCCTTCCTTATACCGGCCTGCCCAGCTTTGGCTAGTTAGCTCCGCCACGGATTATGAGCACCTCGAAGAGACCATCCCGACATATCAGCTTAAGATTGACGAAATCAAATATCTTCGTAGTCGACGGGAACGTCTTCTTTCGCTGAACGTACATCGTCGGAAAGCGTGAAATAAATTCAGAAAAATGTGAGGGCCAACTTGAAGTCTAGGACCTAAACCCTGATGGGCCATGTATATTACTATCCTCATAACCATCCGACCTTTTAACTCTGATGAGTCAGGGATATCACTATGCTCATAACCAATCACGTAGGCAAGATCCATATATGCCGCAGGCCAGCAGTGTCCAACGAACAAAACAATCTCCACACCTTGGGCCATGGCCTGGTAGCCCGGGGCCTGTCTATGTCACTGCTCATAACCATCGAACCACATGTTGGATTGCGATCGTACCTATTGTTGATACGACATCTAGTTGGTCCGAGATTTGCTTACACTCCCTGTCGGGGGATGAACCCCGGACAGGCAATGGAAGCCGTATCCTTTTCAAAAACAACGGGTCAGCATCGCCCTGCAATCCGCCTTTGACTTAACCGGGTCGCTCGACCCGGCCAGGACCCAGGGTCCAGCAACACTTGCCAGTTCGACCGGCCCCCGCGGTTCGCTCGAGGGATCCGGACCCGGCACGCCAAGACTTCCTCAACAAGCCAGACCGACCCGTGGCGTGTTCCCCAATCCGGCCACGGGTCAGCTATCGTCCCATCTCAACCGTACGATGGGACGAGATGCACCTACTGATGACCTAGGCAACAGTGCCTCGCCCATGCTCCTAGTTAGCCGGGGCATGGCTACAGTGCAATCATCACAGCCCATGACGCCGGCAGACGGTGACATGACGGAGCATGCCATACCTGACTCAGCTCGGCCAATCCTTGGCGACCGACAAGACGGCACACAGTGCCCCCATACCCAGCGGGCCCCGCACCCGGAGAACCAGGCAAGCCCTGTACCCGGCGGGTCCCAGCGCCGGCTTCCCGGACAATGACAATCCGGCCCCACGGTCGTGTAACTTTACCATTGTATCCCTGGGGGGTTGGCCTATATAAAACCCCTCAGAGCCCTCATGTAGGGGGGCGACGTGAACTAGAGAACAGGATAGACACACCTCGGGAGAAGCAGCCTAAGCCCTGGCCTGTCTTACTCCTTCCACCACACACCTCAAGTAGCAACTCTGTACTGGTAAACATCAACCACCTTCAGCGGGAATAAGGGTATTATCTCCCCGGAGAGCCCCAAACCTGGGTATGTCTTGCATCCCGCGCTCGCTCATGCCAACCCCGCTTCTGGAGTCCACCAGTGCCCTCGAGCCGCCTCCTATCTTTAGCCATCCCTTGGCATCTGCCGTGCGCCCACCACGACAGTTGGCGCCCCCCATGGGGCAGCTCGAGGTCCTGGCCAGGAGCATGCTTCAGACGGGGCCCCGCTCCTACTCCGACGAGCTCGTCGTACTGACGGACGACGTCCTCGACGCCCTCGCCGCCTCCTTTGCCGCACTACGCATCTCCGATGCGCCAGCGGCCGATGAGTACCCCAGCGAGGTACTTGACTTCTTCGACTCCCCATCACTCCCGGCGGCAGCAGTCCCAATGGAGCGATGGACCTCTGCGAAGAGGTCTTCGTCACCGACACCGGCGCCACCTCTTCGTCAAGCGCGGCGAGGAAGGCTGCCGAGGCTGAGGCCGCGGCGGAACGGGCCGCCCCGCCCGACCCGCTGCGCGCCACTATCCAGCGCCTCTGCGTTCCCATCGGCACCGACATCGACGCCTCCAACATCGTCGAGGCGCGGACCCGCCTCGACGGGGACCGCCAGCGCCTGCTGGACCTCACCCAGTCACTCGCCGCAACGGAGCGCCGCCTCGCGTCCGCTCAGATGGAGCGCGACGCCGCTGATGTCTACACACGCTTCTACTCTTGTAGACTATGTTGGGCCTCCAAGCGCAGAGGTTTGTAGGACAGCAGCAATTTCCCTCAAGTGGATGACCTAAGGTTTATCGAACTCAGGGAAGTAGAGGTTGAAGATGGTCTCTCTCAAGCAACCCTGCAACTAAGATACAAGAAGTCTCTTGTGTCCCCAACACACCTAATACACTTGTTAGATGTATAGGTGCACTAGTTCGGCGAAGAGATGTTAAATGGCAAGTGATATGAATGGCAAAACAAAGTAATATAAATCTGTAATAAAAAGTGCAGCAAGCAAACAAGTGGTAAACGTGAGCACAAATGGTATTGCAATGGTGGAAACAAGGCCTAGGGATCATACTTTCATTAGTGGCAACTCCCAACAACATTAACATAATCGAATCACATGATATTTCCCATAAAACATGCAATGGAGACGCACCCGGACGTCATTCCTTCGTGGTCAAGAGAGGACGAGAATTATGTAGGGCTACAAAAGCACACCTCAAAGTTCGTAGTTCTCAATCTAAAGATTTCCCAATGTCACCGCGGCCATCCAAAGAGAGTCCCACAATCACCACAACATATCTAAAGGATAGTCAAAGACAAGCACCAAGAGACTCTCCATCTTCAATCAACACACAAGAGAGGAAATCACTCATGAAAATATTTTTCTAATCCATGTCCAATAGACCGCTGTCACCATGGTCTCGGAGATTATACTAGATAAAGACAAGTGAGTACATCAATCCAATACATAGAGGAAGGGGAAATATCATGGGATCACCCTAGATTAACATAGCCTATGATCACAACGAAGATCACATCATGGGAGAGAGAGATAACCACATAGCTACACGTACGAGCCCTCGGCCCCGGAGAAGACTACTCACACATGGACATGGTGAGGAGGAGGTTGATGATGGTGTTGATGGAGAGGTGCAGCCCCGCGAGGAGACGGCGGCCGGCGGCGGCCACGGAGGCGGCGGCGGCGAGGAGGAGACGGCGGCGGCCCTTGGGGGCGGCGGCGGCCCTAGGGGCAGCGGCTCCTTGGCCCCCCTTCTTCCTTGTGGATGGTGCTGCAATGGTGCTGGTCCTCCCCTCCAAGACGGCGGCTCGGGAGGAGGAAAATTCGTGGCCCTTGGTGACCTAGGTTTTCTCTCTTTATATAGACTCTCGGATTCCCGTCATCAGATTTTGGGCCTCAGTAAAACGGGCTAAACTCGGCCGTCCGGACTCCGATTGGGACGAATCTTATATCCAGAAGTATCGCCTCGAAATTCCCCACAACTTTCACAACTAGACTTTTTCCGTTTGACGTAGTCTTCAGGCCGGAACGTGACCATCTTTAAAAAACGTTCTCAGACAGATTTCATGAAAGTCAGAGTCCTACTCCAATACGACTCCTTTTGCGTTTTTGTCAATTTCCAAGTAATTCCTACACAATAAAGTGTAAAACAAGAACATTGTGCACTTTTGCAACCACTAGTAGGTTAGTCCAAATATGATCAAAAGTGTATGGAAGTGTATAAATATCATAGCTATATCACACAAAAAAAGGCATGGAGCAAGCAGAAATTATAGATACGTTTTGGACGTATCAACATCCCCAAGCTTAATTCCTGCTCGTCCTCGAGTAGGTAAATGATAACAAGCATAATTTCTGTGGTGACATGCTACTAACCATATAGGACTTTTTCATAGTCATATGACAAAAGCTTACTGAGACAATGAATCTATAGTAATTAAGTTGCCTCATGAGAAAATCACAAAGAACTGAAAGTTTTACAATATGATATTGAAACATCAAATAGATTCGTAATGAACATGATGTGCAAATATGATAAAGTGATATCTAGCTTGCCCCCTTTAGTGAAGCAAAACATAAATGCAGGGGCACCTCCAAGGTTTAAGTGATGACTAGATACAATGATTTCAAAATAAACGATATCACAATCATGCAAAAGACAATGCTACTTCGGGACAATGCACATTACACTCAGAATGACAATCATGCTCTCAGTAGTTGGTGCTTTTAAAAGAAGGTGGAGACTCTCGAACCGTGGCTTTTGTTGGCAAGGTTGAAAACCCGTAATCGGAAACAAAGACAAAACATGTACCAGAGCTCTTGGTTTTAAATAGATGTAATAATTTTTTTAGATCATGCATGTTTCGTCAACGAATGCTAGCAGACAACTCAATCACTTCTTGAGATGGACAAGTTTCGAGGAACGGCTCCCGAATGAGGACGATCACATCCTCTTAATCTTCTTTGTTGATCACTGCCAAAGTTTTTTTGATTTCTCATGAACAAAGCGTGAAGGAGGGTTTGTTTGTTATATTATCTTTTTGAGCCGGGCGCACTCAATGCCAGTTCCTTCTCGTATTATGGGTTTGCACATTATACATGCAATCCCGGGGTGAAGCTTGTCCAACTTAAAAAGATTATGAATTAACTACTACTTCCTCATGGACTTACAACAGAGGCACAAAATAAGAATGCTTTTTCTTTGAATAATTTCGAGATGGCACATGCAAGTCTCCATTTGGAATGGCAGGTAAATACCATGTAGGAAGGTATGGTGGACTCATATGACATAACTGGATTAAAGGATGTGGATGCACAAGCAGTCAGTCCGCTTAGTACATGCGAAGGTTAGCAAAAGACTGGGAGCGACCAACTAAGAGAGCAATGACGGTCATAATCATGCAGAGCGACAAAGCAACATTGAATCAGGCATGGAAGTTATATCGCTACTCAGAAACAAAAGATCATCAAGGCTTGACAGACTTTCTTTACAGTCTTAAATATGCGTGAGCATACGCCAAGTCAATCAAAATAAATTCTTTGAAGGAAGATATTACTAAACCATACCACATCATAGGCAAACAAATCATGTTGGTACTCCAATAACACATTGGGAACCCCCCAGCTATTTGAGACTAACCATAAGAAAATATGAACTACTAAGCGCCATTATGCACGTAGCATCTTTATCATAGACATATCAACCAATGCAACGGAAGCAAACTCTCTTAATAAGATAATCATGATAACTAAAGAGAGTTCAAGCAATCAACTAAACAAAAGCTCTTTAAAAAGATAAGCATGAAAGCTAAGAGCTAAACATGATAGTAGCTATTAAAAGACAAAGAACACACACAGCAAAGATAGACATGCAAACTCTATGTTATGTTCTAGGTAGAAGTGGAGCGTGTTTCTCTCCCACATAAAGAAAGCTGAGTTCCAACTCGTTATGAAAATCTAAAGAAAACTATAAGGAAAACTAAAACAAGACGCTCCAAGCATAGCACATAACACATGAATTGATTAAAATATAGTGGAACGAAGGACGAACTGATAATGTTGATGGAGAAGGGGATGCACGGGGGCATCCCCAAGCTTAGACGCTTGAGTCTCCTTGAATATTTCTTGGGGGTGCATGGGGGCATCCCCAAGCTTGAGCGTTTGACACTCCTGAATCTTTTTATCATCTTCCCTCGCACACTTGAAAACTTCCTTCATATATAACTCATCATAATCTGATTAGCGAGGTTAGTACCCATAATAAAATAATTGTTCCTTGCTGGAAATAAAGATATTCTTGAAGTTCTACTGTTTCTCAAGATTGCCAAAAGGTTTTTGCAAAGAAAAAGCAAGCTCTAGGTTTGCAAAATGAAGGAAAGGCAAAACATGACAGAATTTGTGAAAAACAGAACAGCAGGTAGTAAATGATTTTTCTGGGGCACTTCTGCAACTCTCATCAAAAAACTCAAAACAGACGCACGAAAGACAATTATATACAGCACGCTGTCGAAAAAATTCAGACCAAAAAGGTGATCTGGTGATTTTATACGAATTTTTCTATCCAAGGACATAATCTGTTTCCTGGACAGCACGTCACAACTTTTGAACTTTCTTGCAATCAGAGGCTAAACTTGGCACAAAGCTGAAAAATAAAGATACAATGATGTTGCTACAGTAGTAACAAACATCAAGACCACTTAAAACTGAAAGTAAACATAACAAGGGTTGTCTCCCTAGAGCTCTTTCTTTATAGCCATAAAGATAGGCTTAAGACTTTAATGATGCTCTCGTAGGAATAAGAGCTGAAGAACAAAAGAGAGCATCAAGAAGCAAATACCAAACACATTTAAGCCTAACATGCTTCTTATGCATAGGAATATTGCAATAGAATAATTCATTGAAGCACAAAGCAACTAGCATAGGAAGGCAAAACAAGCATAACTTGAAAATATTCACCATAAAGAGAGGAAACTTCTTATTATTAAGATATTTAGAACCAAGTCTCCCTATCTCATTATAAATTTCAGTGGCATCATGGATGAACTCAACAATATAAGCATCACATAAAGCATTGTTACCATGATCCACATGCAAAAAGGTACTCTTACTCTCCACATAAGCATAATCTTTCTCATTGGTAATAGTGGGAGTAGGACTATCATAAACCAGTTGAACACTATAGATTAATTGTGTAGTAGGAGGGTGGTGTTCAACAAGGGAGTAATGCCCTCCATGATTATGACAAGTTTCATAAGGATAATTTCTCCTTATGTCATAGGTACCTTTATAATCACTATAGGTTGGAGTTATAACATCATCATGGTAGAGAAGAGCATTATCATTGCTAGCAACTATATTTGTAAACATGTTGTCTTTATTCTTACTAGCAAAAGAATTATCAATTATCACATCACTAGTGGGTAAAGGATTTGCAATCCTATCATCCCCAAGCTTAGAGCTTCCCATATCATCACTTTCAGAGTTGGTACCAAAAAGATTTTCAAGATCATAAGTAGCATTATCATCATTTTCCCAATCACAATAAGTAACATGCATATCATAATCAAAATCATCTTCAATAGTACCTACGGACGTATCATCAAGATGATAATTAAGGCAATAAACTTCACCTTCTTCTTTAAACTTACAATCGTTAGGATAAAAGTTGATGGGAGGAATATGCTCAGGCCAGGTTGATACCCATTCTTCTTCTTTCTTGCTCCTCTTCCTCCTCCTCTTCTTTTTCTTCTTCTTAACCTTAGGAGGGAGTGGTTGGAGATGAAGCTTCACCACATATCCTGGTTTATCATTAGAAACAATAGGGGAAACTTGGGAGAAACTCTCCTTTTTATTAGCAGAAATATAAGAGACATTTTTATACTTTGGTAAAGTTCCCTCCTTTATAATCTTACCTATGTAATCATTTTCATGGCAATTAACAGCACAATAGAGATGGCAATTTTGCAAAGTGTTTTTTATTCCTATGGCATTAACATCTAGCCATGAAGTCTTTTCTGATAATTCTTCACACATCAAAAATAACATAAGCTCATCATAAAGATCAGAGGTGATCATGTTATCACACAACCGGTTAACAGTTATGTTTTGAAAGTTCATGCATTGAAAATTAAAGTGACCCTCTATACGGCAAAGTTCACAAGTAAAAGGATAAAGGTCACGTAATTCTCTAGCAATTTCATTTAAATCTCTGACCCAAGTGATTGTTCTTTCATGCTTATGTTGCTTACAATACTTCTCTTCTTCAATCATAGGCCTTTCACAAGGTCTATCCACTCCACAAAAATTAACATGCTTATATAAAACTTCATTTTTAGGAATTGGATCATGCATGTTGCAATCATCATGAACAATTTCATTTTCCTTGCAAGTCTCTTTAAAAGGTTTATGATACTTGATCCAATCCTCCTTAGGCATATTAAGATGTGAAGCAAAAGATTTGAGGAAATCAACAAGGAGTTGAGAATCAAGCCCAAACTTAGCACTAAACTTATTAAAACTTGTAGTTTCAACAAAGGACTTAATGCAATCATACTCATATATTATACCTGACTCTTTACCTTTGTCGATCTCCCAATCTTCAGTGTTGCGTTGAATTCTTTCAAGGAGTTCCCATTTAGCATCAATATTTTTGTTTGTGAAAGAACCCATAGAGGAAGCGTTGAGAAAATCTTTATCCTATCGAGAAAGCCTCGCATAGAAATTAGTAATAATCATATCTTTGGGGAGCCCATGGTTAGGACATTTTAGCATTAACGTTTTCAGTCTCCCCCAAGCTTGAGCTATGCTCTCTCCGTCATGAGGATAAAAATTATAAACATAATTCCTATTCTCATGGACTTCATGAAGAGGATAAAACTTGGAGTAAAAGAGAGACTGGATCTCTTCCCACTCCAGCAGGTGAGAGTCATTTAGTAGCCTATACCATTCCAATGATTTTCCTTTCAGTGACAAGGCAAATAATTTCCTCATGACAAACTCCCTTGATACACCTACAAGCTTAAATAATGAACATAGTTGTGACAGATATAGCAAGTGTTCACCAGGATGTCTGTCTCCTGCATAACGATCAGCCTCGATAATACCAGCTGGTATTTTATAGGGCACAATTTTAGTAGGGGGAGGAGCAACCACCACAGGTGTGGGGTGTCTTCCCGCAAGCAACGATCCAATTGCAAGATTGTCCATAAGCATAACTAGTGAAATAAAAACAAGAAACAAAAAGATTTAATTGCAAGATCTAAAGATATACCTTCAAGCGCTCACCTCCCCGGCAACGGCGCCAGAAATAGCTTGATGTCTACACACGCTTCTACTCTTGTAGACTATGTTGGGCCTCCAAGCGCAGAGGTTTGTAGGACAGTAGCAATTTCCCTCAAGTGGATGACCTAAGGTTTATCGAACTCAGGGAAGTAGAGGTTGAAGATGGTCTCTCTCAAGCAACCCTGCAACTAAGATACAAGAAGTCTCTTGTGTCCCCAACACACCTAATACAGTTGTTAGATGTATAGGTGCACTAGTTCGGCGAAGAGATGTTAAATGGCAAGTGATATGGATGGCAAAACAAAGTAATATAAATCTATAATAAAAAGTGCAGCAAGCAAACAAGTGGTAAACGTGAGCACAAATGGTATTGCAATGGTGGAAACAAGGCCTAGGGATCATACTTTCAATAGTGGCAACTCCCAACAACATTAACATAATCGAATCACATGATATTTCCCATAAAACATGCAATGGAGACGCACCCGGACGTCATTCCTTCGTGGTCAAGAGAGGACGAGAATTATGTAGAGCTACAAAAGCACACCTCAAAGTTTGTAGTTCTCAATCTAAGGATTTCCCAATGTCACCGCGGCCATCCAAAGAGAGTCCCACAATCACCACAACATATCTAAAGGATAGTCAAAGACAAGCACCAAGAGACTCTCAATCTTCAATCAACACACAAGAGAGGAAATCACTCATGAAAATATTTTTCTAATCCATGTCCAATAGACCGCTGTCACCTTGGTCTCGGGGATTATACTAGATAAAGACAAGTGAGTACATCAATCCAATACATAGAGGAAGGGGAAATATCATGGGATCACCCTAGATTAACATAGCCTATGATCACAACGAAGATCACATCATGGGAGAGAGAGATAACCACATAGCTACACGTACGAGCCCTCGGCCCCGGAGAAGACTACTCACACATGGACATGGTGAGGAGGAGGTTGATGATGGTGTTGATGGAGAGGTGCAGCCCCGCGAGGAGGCGGCGGCCGGCGGCGGCCACGGAGGCGGCGGCGGCGAGGAGGAGACGGCGGCGGCCCTTGGGGGCGGCGGCGGCCCTAGGGGCAGCGGCTCCTTGGCCCCCCTTCTTCCTTGTGGATGGTGCTGCAATGGTGCTGGTCCTCCCCTCCAAGACGGCGGCTCGGGAGGAGGAAAATTCGTGGCCCTTGGTGACCTAGGTTTTCTCTCTTTATATAGACTCTCGGATTCCCGTCATCAGATTTTGGGCCCCCACAACTTTCACAACTAGACTTTTTCCGTTTGACGTCGTCTTCGGGCCGGAACGTGACCATCTTTAAAAAACGTTCTCAGATAGATTTCAGGAAAGTCAGAGTCCTACTCCAATACGACTCCTTTTGCGTTTTTGTCAATTTCCAAGTAATTCCTACACAATAAAGTGTAAAACAAGAACATTGTGCACTTTTGCAACCATTAGTAGGTTAGTCCAAATATGATCAAAAGTGTATGGAAGTGTATAAATATCATAGCAATATCACACAAAAAAGGCATGGAGCAAGCAGAAATTATAGATACGTTTTGGACGTATCAGCCGCCTACGGTTTCACGCCTGGTGCCGCCGAGCCAAGACGGGTCACAGACGGGCGGACCCGGGGCGGCGCGATCGGACGCGCCCTCCCTCCCATCTATGAAACTCCCGTGAAGAATATGCGCGCCGCTCAGCCGGCCGTGGTCGGCATGGAGCAGCTCGCGGGCGAAGAACTGCGGGAGCGCCTCAAGGCGGTGAGCGACCTCCTCACGGCGGCCAACACGCAGCAGGAATGCCTCAACCGGCTCTCCAAGCTAGCTGGATCCGGCTCCGCCCGCGTTGTTGGAGCCGGCGACGACCAGCACTCGACGTCTTCCCACCCGGCAAGGCGCACTCCGGCCGCACCCAAACCCGGCGCAACCCCGCCCCGACAACCGCTGACGGCTTAGGCGACGAGTCGCCTTCCGAAGTCCAGCGCCGGCTCAACCCCTGCTCCCCAGCCGACCCGGCAGTAAACTGCGGTCGACCCCGGTCCTCGTGGCGCGGTCACCGGATGACTGGGCCCACACGCCATCGACACCACCGACGCTCGCCACCGCCTCGACCGGCTCGCTCGATCCCAGGAGCTGGAGGAAACCGGCGCGGTCGGTCCGGCGCGCTTCGGTCCGCGCATCCGAAGCAAGCCCTTTGCCAAAGGGTTCACGCTTCCCCATGACACGCCTAAGTATAATGGCACCGTGAAGCCAGAGGAGTGGCTCACCGACTACACCACCGCCATCGGCATCGCCGGCGGCAACCACCGCCTCGCCATCCGCTATGCACCACTCATGCTCTAGGGATCGGCCCGCACGTGGCTGAACATTATGATGTTGGGCAGCATCAACACGTGGGTCGATTTCGAGGAGGCCTTCATGCGCAACTTCACCGGGACCTACCGGCGACCCGGCCGTCCTAGCCAGCTCGCCATGTGCGTACAGGGGCTGACGAAAACCGGCCGGGAGTACCTGGCACGCTGGACCGAGCTCCGGAACGGTTGCGAAGGTGTCCACGAGGTCTAGGCAATCCAGTACTTCGTCAACGGGTGCCGGGATGGTACCCTCCTCAAGCACAAGCTGCTACGCTCCGAGCCGACCAACATGTCTGGACTCATAGGAACGGCGGACAAATACGCAAACACCGACTCCGCCATGAAGATCCAGGTGGCCCTAGACGAAGCCGGCAAGATCAAGCCGGTTCCCCCTCCGAAGCCGGCTGGCGAAGGAAGTCGGCAGCATCAACACAACTAGCAGCAGCACAAACGCAAGGCCGAACAGCAGGCCCAGCGACACGACAACTAGCTCGTGGCGGCCGCCGAGCAGGCGCCCACAACCAAGTCGTCCGCCAAGCAGGCGCCCGTAACCGAGCGGAAGCCGTCATCCTGACCGACGTCGAGTTCAACTCACCGCGCGTCACGATGTACACTGAGGCCGAAGCCAAAGAAGCCCGCGAGGACGGCGTCGACTTACTCGAAGAGGCGCGTCTCCTAGCGCTCAGCCGCTCAGCGATCTACCAGCAAGGCCTCATGCACTACCACAACAAGGAGATCAAGCCCCTCGCTTTCCGCGAGGGAGACCTCGTCCTCCGACTCGTACAACAACAAGCCGACCAGCACAAGCTGTCCTCCCCATGGGAGGGCCCCTTCATCATCAGCAAGGCTCTGTGCGATTGCAACGCCTACTACCTCATCGACGCGCGCAAGTCAAACAAGCGCAAGAGGGACACGGCCGGAGAAGAAACAACTCGGCCCTGGAACACGGAACTCCTCTATCCGTTTTACAGTTAGCCGTGTATGTGTATGTATCGCAGCCTTTTGCGCTCAATTAAAAACTATGGGGGTCCCCGAACGATGCTCGGGGCCACCCTTTCCGACCAAGTTATTTGTGTCTCTAGCATTTTATGCATTGCCTACCCCTTCGTCCAAACCCGGCCACCGGTTCGACTCGTTCGACCCGGGGACTCGGGGGCTGGCCGGCCCGGTCCCCACCCGTCACCTTGCTTAGTGCCTCTTGGCGTGTTGAGATCGCCACGGTCTCCTGCTCCGCCCAAAGCCACATATCCGGCTTCGGCTGTTGGTCAGCGAGCACGCAAAGGTCAGAGCACCAACACGCCACGAGAACTAAGTCAAGGACTGCCGAGTCACCCAACCCGGCCACGCCACGAACAGTCAAGTGGCCACACAATCGGCTGGTCGTCACCCTGCCACGCTGGATTATCGCCAGCCGGCCCAGTGGGTGTTTTGCCCACGCTCAACGTTTCGAATGCCTAACTACTACATGTCCTCCCCCAAAACCCAAACCCCTTTTCACGGACCGAAGCCTCGGCCGTCATACTC
This sequence comes from Secale cereale, assembly GCA_902687465.1. NCBI lineage: Eukaryota > Viridiplantae > Streptophyta > Magnoliopsida > Poales > Poaceae > Secale > Secale cereale. Next base: position 882,118,279 of record LR738711.1, on the reverse strand, counting down.
GCTGGGGGAAGCCCGAGGGGGGAGACGCATAGGAAAGCGGCTCGACAAACAAAGAGCAAAGGCGCAGACAACCACGAGCACCGCAACGCAGCGCCGGATCGATCGACCCGGCCCTACCACTCGTAAACCTCACAACACGACCGACCGCTCATCATCCGGCCATGCCGGATCACCGCCAGCTGGCCCAGTGGGTGTTTCTCTCACGCTCAACATTTCGAACGCCTAACTACTGCGTGCCCTCTCCCAAAGGCCAAACCCCTTGTCACGGATCGGAGCCTCGGCCGTCAGACTCGCGCGGGGGGGGGGGG
>LR738711.1:882103609-882117805 GCA_902687465.1 Secale cereale | reverse complement strand
CACAGGAAAACGGCTCGACAAACAAATAAGCAAGAGCACAAACATCCACGACATTCATACAGACGTTTAAATTCATAAATAGCCCAAGGCTAGAATTCATTACACCTAGTGCACCCAGTGGGTGGGGTGGACCTGCTACCTAACAGAGATATCTACAAAGATTTAAAAACAGGGACTTCAGGTGCCCGCATCCGCACCCGCCGGGCCTGCCGAGGTGCCGGTGTCTTCATCATCGACACCCGTGTCACGGTAGACACCCGTCTTCTTGGAGCTGCCGTCTGGATCATCTAGGAGCAAGCCGAAGTCGTCAACAGGCATGACTACGCTGTCTTTCGTCCGCTCCGGCCGGAACTCGTTGTGGTAGGAGAACCCGACGATGTAGCTGGCACGGGCGGCAATCTCCCCGGCCCGCGCCTGCAGCTGGCTCTCCGAGCCGGCTCGCTGGCCCATCAGTGCCTTTAGCGACAAGTCTGGATGCCAAGACATCACGAACCTGAGCGCCATCTCTGCACCAGCACGGGTGGCGGAAAGGTGCCAGTCATGGAGCTGATCCGGCCCTGCCTCAAGCCACCGCGCAAGCCGCGAGAAGCTGGTCGGCGCAGCGGAGCCCGGCCAAAGGGTCGCCGTCATCGCCTTGCCAGCCTCGGAGAGCCGCGCCATCTGCATGCCCAGGGCTTGCAGACAAGCCTCGGCAGCGGCCATGATCTCCGGGAAGGTCCAGGTCATGCACGGGCTAGTCCCGGAGCCAACCACGCCCCCCGGATAGAGCCGGAAGCGGACCGCCTCCTCCGCCAGATCCCGCGTCTACGGGAAGAACCCTGTCAAAGAAAAGGATCAAAAGAAAGTCGCAATGAAAAGAGAAGCCTAAAATTCTATCCGGTAAAAGACTTAAGAAAAGCACTTACTGGAGAAGGACTCTTCCAGGTGCTGCGCTTCAAGCAACGTACCCTGCCGCTCCTAGTCGATGGTACGGTCGCGGTCTTGGACCGCCTCCTCCAGCTGGGCGATCTTGGCAAGGGTCGCCTTCAGCTCGCCGTCCTTGTCTGCGGCCGCCTTCTCGGCCCCCTCGCGACGCCGGGTATCCCCCTGCTTGGCCTCCTCCGCCACGGCCACCAGCCCCTTCAGGCGCTCCACCTCGGCCTGGAGCTGGCCCTTGTCGTTGGCCAGCTTGCCGCGCTGCTGGTCCGTCTCGGCAAGGGCCCGCTGCGCCTCCGCAACCTTGGCGGTTTCCGCCCAGAGCCGCTCCACCTCAGTCTCAAGGTGGCTCTTGTCGCCCGCCAGCTGCTTCTGCAGCTGGCCGGCTTCATCGAGCGCCTGCCGGGCTCCCGTCGCCTCCTGCCTCGCCCGCTCCAACGCGGCTGCAGAGGAACGACTCAGAGACAAATCACCCCGAAGACTCGCAAGAGAAAAGGGGAAAAGAAAAGAGAAGGTACCCGTCACAACGCGGAGCTCCCCCTCCTTGGCATCCAGCTGCTCCTTGAGCCGCTCGTGCGCATCAAGGAGCCGGTTGAAGACACCGACCAGATAGGAGTCCAGTTGCTGCGCGACGAAACAACAATCAGCAAAGAAGACAACAAGTTAAAGATTCGGCCCAACTGCTACGCAGTTGGCCCAAATCATGGGGACTACACCCAGTGGGTGCGTTGGCACGCCCCCACTAAAAAGAAAAGAGCAACAGTGACCGGAGACTTACGAGCACGGCGTCCTCCAGCTCCCGCGCCTGCTCCAACTCGGCCCGGGCGTAGGACTCGACCAGATCCTTCCGCCCCTGCAGACGCAGAGTCACGGCGGCCATGGCCGCCTCCTCCTGGGTCGGTAGCCCAAATAAAACCTCGCCGGCTCCGCATCGCGGCGGCGGTGGCCCAACGGCCCTTGGGCTGAAGCACCAAGGTGTGCTCACCACTGGCCGCCTCCCCCGCGGCTGGCGTCCTCCCCGACGCCGCCATCATCGGCGCCGCCAAGACGGCGTCACCGCCACCTCCACTGGCGCCCGCTCGGTCGGTCACATCGGCCCGCAGCGGGGTCCCATCCTCGATGACTACGACCTCCCAGTCGAGGTCCATCGCATCGGCACGGCCACCCCGGCCGTGCCCCTCCTCCAACGGCGGGACGAAAATCGTCGTCGCCACCGTCGTTCCGGCCGGCATCTTTGGCCATGCCGGCTCTTCGTCGGCTCGCGCCAACGCCTCCGTGGCTGTGGTCCAAGCCTGGGACGACGCCACCTTCAGCGCGGCCTCGGCCCAATCCCGGTCTTGCCAGGCCCGACCCTTCGTGTCAGACGGATCCTGACCAAGTTCCGGATCCGCCCGCCCCTCCTCCTCGTCCAGATCGACGGTGCTAGACCGGCTCGTCCGGAACCCAGCACCATCGAGGGACGCGGCCTCCACCACCGCCAACGCTAGCAAGATTGGCGATCTAAAGAATCAGGACAAGTTAGCAAGAAGGGGGCTCAGCGGAGCCGTCTAGCACGGAGCCAAAAAAAACTTACCCCGGCAGCACCAGCACGGGGCACCTCGACGGCTGGGTGACGCGCCTCCTCTTGGCGGCCGGCTTCGCGCCCCCAACCGCGCCCGCGTCACGCTTCATGGGTGGAGCCGGCGGAGCGGCACTACCCTTCCCGTGCGGCCGGCCCGCCGCCGACACCGCCTGAGATGACCTGGCCCTAGCCGTGCCGCCACCTCGTCCTCCCACCGCCGTCGCCACCACCCGGGACGACCCGGCCCCGGCCGCACCGCCGCACCGTCCACCCGGCGCCGCTAGATCAACAACTCGCGTTAGGGCCTCCGACGCCGTCCCGAAACCGAAACACCAAGGAGAAAAGATAGGCGCACCTGCTCGGCGCCCCGCGCCCGCCTCGGCAATCGCTCCCTCCCCTCTGCCGTGGGCCTCGGGCTCCTCCGAGGTGGCGCGCACCACCTGCGTCCCCGTCTGGTCGTAAGGATGCCGGATGGCATTTAGGAGCACCTCCCGCGTTGTGTTCGGGCGGATAAGAAGATGGGCAGCGACAAAATATGGAGAGAAGGGACTCACCATCGGTGCCGGGTTCGCGTGGCTGTACGGAACCTTCCCGTATTGCCAGTCGTCCGCCAGGTTGGCCTTAGAAATGTCATTGACCCGGTGCGCGACCTGGTCCGCCCCCAGCCGCAACTTGGACATGCGGTCGCGGTCGTCGAGGCACCTCATCTCGCCAATGAGATGAACACACTGCTGCAGCGGCAGCACCCGCCGCACGATGAAGGCGGTGATGAGGTCGCCGCCTTCGAGGCCTTCCCGCTCCTTCATCACCACCACCCGTGAACACAGGTTGAGCACTGCCTGCGATGGCCGCTTGGGGTAGTACGACCAGTTCCGCCTCTCCCGCGACAGCTCGTCGGCGAACAGTGGCAGATTAATGCGGTCCGTGCCCAAGTTGCGGACGTAGAAGAAGGAGTGCTGCCACTTCTTGGCAGAATCCTCCAGTGGCACCTTGGGGCACTCGTCCCCCGGCCTACTGCAGATGACGGCGGCTCCGCACTCCGACATCTCCCTGGCTTTCGGCCACTGCTGCTTCAAGGAGAAGAGGCGCGCGAAGAGGTCGATGGAGGGCTCGAGTCCGAGGTAAGCCTCGTAGAGCGTGACGAAGAAGGAGAGTTGCACGATGGCGCCGGCTCCAAGATTGTGGGGCTAGAACGCGTAGAACTCTAGGAACTTGCGGAAGAAGTAGCTCGCGGGCAGCCCAAACCCGTGCTTGAAGTGCGTGAAGACGACCACGCGTTCCGAGCCCTCAGGGCGCGGCTCCCGCTCGACCCCCGGCAGGTGTACGACGACCTCCGTCTCTGGCGGCAGGCGCTTGGTGCTGTGGAGGTAGGAGATGTCGTCCTCAGAGATGGTCGAGCCCATCCACGAGCCCGACGGTAGCGTCATCGACAAGAAGTATGGGAGAGAAAGAAGAAGAAGATGGCCTCTGCTCGAGAATGACGGGCGTCGCGGTGCGCGGCGGTCGCAAGAAGCAGAGGAGGCAAGGAAAGGCAGGAGGGCGCAGGCGAGAACGATCTCCGCCGGCCCTTCAGCCAAATTTATAACCCTCGGTTCGAACATGGGGGAGTGGGATCGATTGCACCCACCTCTCCCACTCCCCTGCAATAAATGCGCACGTACGTGCACAATAACTACCCCCGGAAGGGCAACCGGTTCGCAGACGCCGCAATAAATCCGTGTGCACGGGCCGAGGCTGCGCGGCCGCAGGCCCCGACCCGTCGCCCCGTCCCGTCATGCGTGTGGCCTGTCAGGCCTCCCCGGCTTCCAGGCACCATGTGGCGCCCGCGCGGAACCCGTAAGATCGCTCAAGATTCAGCGGACTCCTCGTTTCCCGCCATCGCCAAAACGCCGCGATCCAGCTTCCAGAAGCCGGCACACAGCGGGTGTTCCGGAGCTCGGCCTCAGGCTCGCCTCCAAGGGAAGGAAACTACGAAGGGCCATTCACCAGAAGATGGTGGACCTTCATAGCTTCATGGACTACTGTCGGGGGGATGAACCCCGGGCATGCAACGGAAGCCGGATCCTTTTCAAAAACAACGGGCCAGCATCGCCCCGCAATCCGCCTCTAACTTAGCCAGGTCTCTTGACCCGGCCAGGACCCATGGTCCAGCAAGACTCGCCAGTCCGGTCGGCTCCCGCGATCTGGCACCCGCAGCCCGCTCGAGGGATCCGGACGCAGCACGCCAAGACTTCCTCAATAAGCCAGACCGACCCGTGGCGTGTTCCCCAATCCGGCCACGGGTCAGCTACTGTCCCATCTCAACCGTACGATGGGACAAGACGCACCTACTGATGACCTAGGAAATAGTGCCTCGCCCATGCCCCTAGTCAGCCGGGGCGTGGCTACAGTGCAATCATCACAGCCCATGATGCCGACAGACGGTGACATGACGGAGCATGCCGTACCCGGCACAGCTCGGCCAATCCTTGGTGACCAACAAGACGGCACACAGTGCCCCCATACCCGATGGGCCCCGCACCCGGAGAACCCGGCGAGCCCTGTACCCGGTGGGTCCCAGCGTCGGCTTCCCGGACAATGACAATCCGGCCCCACGGTCGTGTAACTTTACCACTATATCCCTTGGGGGTGGCCTATATTAAAACCCCCAGAGCCCTCATGCAGGGGGGCAACGTGAACTAGAGAACAGGATAGACACACCTCGGGAGAAGCAGCCTAAGCCCTGGCTTGTCTTCCTCCTTCCACCACACAGCTCAAGGAGCAACTCTGTACTAGTAAACATCAACCACCTTCGGCAGGATTAAGGGTATTATCTCCTGGGAGAGCCCCAAACCATGGTATGTCTTGCGTCCCGTGCTCGCTCATGCCAACCCCGCTTCTGGAGTCCACTAGTGCCCTCGAGCCGGCTCCTATCTTTAGCCATCCCTTGGCATCTACTGTGCGACCACCACGACACTCCACCGAGGAGAAATGCACGTGCACACATGAGCCCTAGAAAATGAAAAATAAGAAAGGACCAAGTATACTACGTATCTCTAATGCCAAACCGCAAATTTGCTCCGGGACCAGTTCGCGGACACTGACGCCGGAGGCCATCATCCAACACTACCCGCATACATTTCAACAACGTTTTGAACCAACCTAACGAAATTCGTGCAAACTAGGCAGATTTTGATATGAACCTGTCAGATTTCATATAAACATGGCAAAATTCATTACATTACAGACATACTTTAACTAAAAGCAAAGCTCGGTCGACGCTGGAGGTATAATTTCAGGCATATTTCTATTGTAAACCTAAACTAAATGATCGCCGATGCCTGTTCCACATGTCCTGCCATGAGCCCCGAGAACTGAAACTTCACCTTCTCCAGTTCTGCCTCGGCGCTCTCCAGCTTCGCCTCCATAACCTTCACTTCCGGAGCCCCAGGAATTGAAGCTGCCTTCCTCCACTTCGCCGCCAAGTGACTAATCGACCGACGATGTTCATCCCACCAAGCTTGTGTTTAACGGGAGGGGAGGAGCGGTGGCCTTCTTGGTACCCGAGCGACAGCCACCTACTGTGCACTACTCTTCCTCACAGTTGGCTGCCTTGACGAACGTGCCGACTTCGTGGTCGTGGTGAAGGGGCGCTGCCTCGGCGGAGCCAGCGATGTCCTCCTCGTCGTCCGTCTTGCGCCACACCCCATATGCCATCTCATCAAACTCCTTGTAGGCAGCCTCCAGTTCCGCTTGACGCTGGCGGTACTGCTAGCGGGCAAGGCGGATCTCTCGGGCGAAGTGGTAGGACTCGAGCAACGCCGCCTGCTCTACCATGTCCGCTTCCGATGCGATCTCCCTGACAGTGTTGAGCTCCTCCTCCACCTGCTACTGCTCCTAGCACTACTAGGAAAAGGCCTACTAATGGCGCACCAGTTTTGCCTACTAATGGCGCACTACTGGTGCTGGTGCGCCATTAGTATAGCCCAGGGTTCAAAAAAAAAATTCAATTTTTTTTCTTTTTTTCCTTAATCTCTGGTCACTATGGCTTAATCTCTGGTCAATATGCTTAATCTCAAGTCAAATCGCACTCTACGGTCAAACTTCCCAGAAGGTCACCTATCCTCACACTACTCCAGCCCGAGCACGCTTAACTTCGCAGTTCTATCCAACCCCAGCACCAACTCACTTCACAGGCACTTGTTGATATATTTATCATATCAATCCTATTAAACCTTCTTGATGTCTAGGGACTTTGTTCATGTTCATGAGTATGATGAAATTTTGAAAAAATATTTCAAACTTCCCGTTCATATTACGTATCATATTTGGAAAAAAAATTATTTTTTTTTGAAAAAAATTAAAATAAAAATTTGAAAACAATTTTTTTTCTTACTAGTGGCGCACCTAGCAAACGGTGCGCCTCTAGTAAGTTTGAATTTTTTTCTATTTTTTCCCCTCAAGATCTTAAAAGCCCCATAACTATTTTTCTATTAGGTTTTTGGGGATTTTGAAAATGTTTAACGGGGTTCCCCCCCATTAAATTCGGATGTAACTTTTCGAGTAGATGATTTTTCATATAAAAAACTTTTTAATCCGAGTTCGTATGCAAAAGTTATGCCCATTTTACAAATTCCAAAGATATTTTACAAATAAAGTCAAAATTCATATGTATAAATTTTCCCAACAAGTAGACCACATATCACATGGGAAACTTATTTTCTTTTATTTTTTGACATTTCCATCATTTTCTTTTTTTTAACTGGAAAAGGTGGTCCACAGGGGGGGTGCAGTTGGTGAAATTTTGGGCCAAGTTAGTAATGGTGCACCGTGGGAGTGGTGCGCCCTTACTAGTTGAACTAGTAAGGGCGCACCACTCCCACGGTGCGCCGTTACTAGTTTTGAAAAAAACAAAAAAACAAAATAAAAACAAAATTTGAAAAAAATACTAGTGGCGCACCGTGGATGTGGTGCGCCATCACTATCCACTGGTGCGCCATTAGTAGTTTTGAAAAAATAAATAAAAAATTTGAAAAAAAATCTAAAAAAATTTGAAAAAAAATTACTAGTGGCGCACCGTGGATGTGGTGCGCCATTACTAGTTTAACTACTAATGGCGCACTATCAACTGGTGCGCCATTAGTAGTTTTGAAAAAAAAAATGAAAAAAATGTTACTAATGGCGCACCGTATATGTGGTGCGCCATTATATTTGGACACTAATGGCGCACCAACACTATAGCCCATCCCATCTATAGCCCTTTTCCTAGTAGTGTAGAGAAGTTGGAGGTACTAGTTGGCGTCATCTTGTGCTTCCTAAAACTGCTCTTCCCGCACCATGTCCATGTAGTGGGTACGGGCCTAACCGGTGGTCATGTTGCAATGCATCGGCGAGGGTGTCACCAGAGAGGAGGGTGGTATTGGCTCATCCTCGACCGTGTCCTTCGTCGGGACGTCGTCGGCCTCTGGCTGCTAGCTAGCAGCAATGGCGGCCATCTCCTTCTTATGTTCCAACAACAATCTGTCTCAGACAGCTTTAGTGCGCGAGGAGGCCATGGTGGGAGTGGTGTGGAAGAGGAGAAAGGGACCGGAGGAGGATGAAAGCGGCTATGACCAGGGCTACAGTTTATATAGTGGACAAATGGCAATGGTGGGCGGCAGAGGGATGGACGGGTGGCGCCGAAGTAGGTTCCTCGGCAACCGCAAATAATTAATATGGGTGGTAGACGGACGAACGGATGCCTCGGGTGTTATTTGAACCCAGAGCAGTAACGTGCACTGGGAAGCGGCACATGCAGCGCTCTCTCGACCGGTGCGCCGCTTGAATGCTGGCGCCAGTGAGAGGTCGCGTCCGCTCTGGCCGGGTATGAATGCAACACTAACGCTCTAGAGCGGCGATGACCATTTCGAGCAGGAAGCGCGCAGGTGATACATCCATTTTTCATCATATTTCCTACTATTATTTATTGTATTTTGGATAGTTATTTCACTATATGATGCAATTCTTATGCCTTTTGTCTCTTATTTTGCAACATTCACATGAAGAGGGAGATTGCTGGCAGCTGGAATTATGGACCGGAAAGGGCTACAACAGAGATAGCTATTCTGCACAACTCCAAATGACCTAAAAGTTTATGAAGAATAATTTTAAAAAATATAAAAATATTGGCAAAAGAATTACCATAGGGAGACCCACCAGGAAGCCACAAGCTTGAGGGGCGCGCCCCCCGAGCATGTGGGCCCCCTGGCAGGCCCCTGATGCGCATCTTCTCCTATATGATGCCATTTTCCCTAGAAAAATCGGAGGAAGAATTTTGGGATGAAGCGTCATCGTCTTGAGGCGGAACCTGGGTAGGAGCACTTTTTCTCTCCAGCGGAGCAATTCCGCCGGTGAAACTTTCCTCCGGGAGGGCGAAATCGAAGCCATCAACATCACCAACGATCCTCTCATCGTGGGAGGACCAATTTTCATCTACATCTTCACCAGCACCATCTCATCTCAAACCCTAGTTCATCTCTTGTATTCAATCTTTTTCTCAAAACCTCAGACTCGTACCTATGGGTTGCTAGTAGTGTTGATTACATCTTGTAGTTGATGCCAGTTGGTTTATTTGTTGGAAGATTATATGTTCAAATCCTTAATGATATTGAATATCCCTCTGATCTTGAACATGAATATGATTTGTGAGTAGTTACTTTTGTTCTTGAGGACGTGGGAGAATTCTGGTTACAAGTAATCATGTGAATTTGGTATTCGTTTGATATTTTGATGATACGTATGTTGTTGCTTCCTTTAGTGGTGTCATGTGAATGTCGACTACATGAGACTTCACCATAGTTGAGCCTAAGGGAAGGCATTGTTTAGTAATAAGTAGATGATGGGTTGCTAGAGTGACAGAAGATTAAACTCTAGTTTATGCTTTATTCCGTATGGAGCTGATTTGGATCCATATGTTTCATGCATGGTTAGATTTATCTTAATTCTTCTTTCGTAGTTGCGGATGCTTGTGAGAGGGTGTAATCATAAGTGTGAGGCTTGTTCAAGTAAGAACAACACCCAAGCACTGCTCCACCCACATATCAAATTATCAAAGTAGTGAACGCGAATCAAACAAACATGATGAAAGTGACTAGATAATAATTCCCATGTATCCTCAAGAACGCTTTGCTTGTTATAAAGAGAACGTTTCGGCCCATCCTTTGCTATAAAAAGGATTGGGCTACCTTGCTGCACTCTTGCTACTATTGTTACTTGTTACCCATTACAAAATACCTTGCTACAAAACTATTAATCATTGTTACTTACAGCACTTTCAGAGATTACCTTGCTGAAAACCGCTTGACACTTCCTTCTGCTCCTCGTTGGGTTCGACACTCCTAGTTATCGAAAGGACTATGATAGATTCCCTATACTTGTGGGTCATCAGCGAGTGAGGGAGGGTATTTGGGTGGAGTGGGGCGGTCAGAAGAGGGCGTGCCAGCTGTCCAGCGGCCGCAAAGCCCCGTTAGTTTGTCTCTGGTTTATGGGAGAAAGTGCATTTAGACCGCCCTGCGCACTGATACAATGATACATCTCCAACGTATCTATAATTTTGGATTGTTCCATGATATTATATTATCAATATTTGATGTTTTATATACACTTTCAAGGAATTATATATCATTTTTTGGGACTAACCTATTAACTTAGTGCCCAGTGCGAGTTGCTGCTTTTTGCATAGAATATCAGTACCAAACAAAGTCCAAATGCCACGAAACTTTTTGGAGATTTTTTTCTGGATAAAAGAGACACTAGAGGCTTCGGGAGAAGACCAGATGATGGACCATGGGCCCACAAGGCACCAGGGCGCGCCCAAGGGGCTAGGCGTGCTCTGGTGGTTGGTGGGGCCCATGTGGCTCTGTTTGACCTTACTCTACCTTTATAAATTCGCTAAAATCGTGAAACCAACGGGGGAGTCCACGAAATACTTTTTCCGCTATCGCAAGTTTCAGAACCACGATATCCCATCTCGAGGCCTTTTCCGGGACTCTGTCAGAGGGGGATTCGATCATGGAGGGGGCGATACATCATCCTTGTTGCCCTCTGATGATGCATGAGTAGCTTCCTGATTGCTTGTATCTGCGTTGGTATTTTCCCGAAGAGGAGAGGATGATGCAGCACATCAAGGATAAGTATTTTCCTCAATTATGAAACCAAGTTTACAATCCAGTAGGAGAACCAAGCAACACTATGTAAACGGTACCTGCACACAAAGAATAAATACTTGCAAGCCAAAGCGTAAGAGGGGTTGTCAATCCCTCCTCGGTATTGAGATTGATAAAATTGTAGTAGATTGGATAAATAGATCTTGCAAAAACACAAAATAAAATAAATAAATAAAAAGTGCAGCAAGGTATTTTTGGGTTTTTCGAATAATAGATTTGAAAACAATATGATAGAAAATAGACCCGGGGGCCGTAGATTTCACTAGTGGCTTCTCTCGAGAAAATAGCATACAGTGGGTAAAAAAATATTATTGGGAAATTGATAGAAGAGCAAATAATTATGACAATATTCAAGGCAATGATCATGTATATAGGCATCACGTCCAAGATTAGTGGACAGACTCCTGCCTGCATCTGCTACTATTACTCCACACATCGTCTGCTATCCAACATGCTTCTAGCGTATTAAGTTCATAGAGAAATGGAGTAATGCAATAAGAATGATGACATGATGTTGATAAGATCTATTCATGTAGGAATAGACCCCATCTTTTTATCCTTAATGGCAACGATACATGCGTGTCACTTCTTCTTCTGTCACTGAGATTGAGCACCGCAAGATCAATACAAAGCACCTCTTCCCATTGCAAGAAAAATCAATCTAGTGGGCCAAACCAAACCAAAGTTTCAGAGAAGAAATATGAGGCTATAATAATCATGCATATAAGAGATCAAAGAAGACTCAACTAATATAAATAGATAGAACTTATCATAAACTCGCAATTCATCGGGTCCCAACAAACACACCGCAAAAAGTCATTGCATCAAATAGATCTCCAAGAACATCAAGGAGAACATTTTATTGAGAATCAAAAAGAGAGAAGAAACCATCTAGGTGCTGCCTACGGACCCATAGGTTTGTGGTAAACTACTCATGCATCACCGGAGGAGCAACAATGAGGATGATGAACCCCTCTGTGATCGTGTTCCCCTCTGGCAAGGTGCCGGAAAGGGCCTCTAGATTGGATCTCGTGGTTCTGGAATTTGCGGCGGCTGAAATTATGTTTCGTCGAGTCCCCTAGGTTTTCTAGAATATTTGGGTATTTATAGAGATGAGAGTCGGTGGAAATGACTCCCGTGGGCTCCACCACCCACCTGAGCGCGCGAGGGGCCTCTGGCGCGCCCTGGTGTCATGTGGGCCCCACGGGCCTCCCCTCTCGTGCTTCCTTGGCTCCCAAGTTTTCTTCTGGGCAGAAAAAAACTCCAAAAAGTTTTGTGCCATTTGGACTCTGTTTGATATGGATATTCCGCGAAGTAAAAAACAAAAAATGACAACTAGCACTTGGCACTATGTCAATAGGTTAGTCCCAAAAAATGATATAAAGTTGCTATAAAATGATATAAAGTTGCTATAAAATAAATATAAAACATCCAATAATGATAATATAACAACATTGAACAATCAAAAATTATAGATGCGTTGGAGACGTATCAGCATCCCCAAGCTTAATTTCTGCTCGTGTAATGCCCAGGATGGAATTATACCTCCTACGTGTCGAGGCACGACTTAAAGGCATAAGTCCATCCTAGAATGATCTCAAGTTTGGTAATCTTTGCACAACTCATGTAAAAGAGGGATGGTAAACTTAAAATAGTCGGCTTACAATCGCCACGTCACAGAATAACAGTACAAGTCTCAACACATCATACAATAAGATCACTACAACCCTCTAAGGGCAAAATCCAAATGTCAAAGTACCAAACTCAGATAAGTAAACAACCACAGGCGGATCGAATCCTAGTAAGAGTCTCCACTACTGATCGTCCGGGTAGCGCACGTAGTAACGACTACGCTCCTCGTCGTACTCCCAATCCAGCTCGGTGCCATCACCTGGATAGCTCACGGCTGGACCTGCATCTGGTGTGAAGTAACTGTGAGCCACAGAGGACTCAGCAATCCCGTTCCCGGGTAACAGAACTATCAAAGCCTTTAGGTGAGGAAAAAGGCTGAAGAAAGAAAAGAGGTGAAGGAACAACAAAGAGTCTGCAGCAGCAACTAGCACTAACTTACGCGAGAGAGAGCGAGAAGAGAAGGCAAAGCGAGAAGTGATCACTAAGTGATCCTAGCTACAAGCTCACAAACATAACCCCTCCGTGTTCAACTCCCGAATCCCTATTCGGAAATTGACAGTCACGGAACACACGCTGGTAGTGTATTAGTATCATTGTGTCAAGTTTTCTACAACCGGAATTAACAAGCTCCCATCTGCCACATAACCGCGGGCACGGCTTTCGAAAGTTCAAACCCTGCAGGGGTGTTCCAACTTGACCCATTACAAGCCCACGATCCGCGGAGTCGCAACTCCAAAGTGGGAAGACCCGAGTATCCTCGGAATCCCGTGCTCAAGTTAAACCGAACTAAGGTAAGGCTAATCCAGCAAATCCTCCCGGCGTGTCGTCACCCTGATAGTAGCCGCGCGTATCTAGGTCTCAGGACACGACCGGATGGGCGAAGCTACGGGTGGATACCAAATACCTCGAGTTGCCTCAAGGCGGCCCCGCAGGCTCCCCGTTTCGGACCAACACTCATGTGGAGCACTGGCCCGGGGTTGTTGATTAAGAAAGAGGGTTAATTACTCCCTTATGCATGTTTAGTTTGTTATTAGGCAAATAGTACCAATGTTGGGACTTGCTGGAAAAGACTTAGCACATAGCGGTTTATCGAGGGGGTCCCATACACCCCAACCGTGTTAGGAACGCATAATCAAGGAACATAAAACCGGCTTATACGGATCCTAACGGCATGAGTGGAACAAAACACCAAGCAAAAGGCTTAGCCTTCCACCCTTGCCAATATATATGTGATTTCAGTTAAAGCATTTATATAGTGTGATATAACCCAACCAAACTTCAACATGGAGCAAGCATCTTCACTTCACCTGCAACTAGCAACGCTATAAGAAGGGCTGAGCGAAGCGTACTTAGCCAAGCAACGGTTTGCATAGGTAGGGTGGTTAAACATGGCAATTGGTTACAAGTAGGAGGCTGACAAGAAGAACATGGGCATCGAGGCAAAACTAAAGATCGAGACTACTAGCAAAAGACAAAGATAGTAATGTTATCGGGGTTCGGTCATCTTGCCTGAAGAGAAGAAGTTCGGATCAAAAGAAGGGTCCTCGTGCTCGAACTCGTTGGAAACCTCGTGCTCAACCTCGTTGGAAAACTCGTGCTCAACTTCCGGCTCTAAACACAACAAACACACCAGCACCAATCAACACGATGCAATGCGCACTCGAAAAACATGTATGCATGATGGATGCGCTAGAGATGCACATGGAGCATGTAAAACATCACTCAAGCAAAACACCTCAAAACAAGATAACAACCTGATATTATTAATCTACACAGAAAATCACCCAAGTTTGATATAAAGTTCGCTGAAATCGGAGTTACGGGCTAAAAGTTATGCCCGAAACAAGATTTGAGCGAAAACTGCAAATTACAGCAACATGGCATCTTGGGAGCACAAAATAATTA
>LR738711.1:882009724-882097308 GCA_902687465.1 Secale cereale | reverse complement strand
TGTAATGCCCAGGATGGAATTATACCTCCTACGTGTCGAGGCACGACTTAAAGGCATAAGTCCATCCTAGAATGATCTCAAGTTTGGTAATCTTTGCACAACTCATGTAAAAGAGGGATGGTAAACTTAAAATAGTCGGCTTACAATCGCCACGTCACAGAATAACAGTACAAGTCTCAACACATCATACAATAAGATCACTACAACCCTCTAAGGGCAAAATCCAAATGTCAAAGTACCAAACTCAGATAAGTAAACAACCACAGGCGGATCGAATCCTAGTAAGAGTCTCCACTACTGATCGTCCGGGTAGCGCACGTAGTAACGACTACGCTCCTCGTCGTACTCCCAATCCAGCTCGGTGCCATCACCTGGATAGCTCACGGCTGGACCTGCATCTGGTGTGAAGTAACTGTGAGCCACAGAGGACTCAGCAATCCCGTTCCCGGGTAACAGAACTATCAAAGCCTTTAGGTGAGGAAAAAGGCTGAAGAAAGAAAAGAGGTGAAGGAACAACAAAGAGTCTGCAGCAGCAACTAGCACTAACTTACGCGAGAGAGAGCGAGAAGAGAAGGCAAAGCGAGAAGTGATCACTAAGTGATCCTAGCTACAAGCTCACAAACATAACCCCTCCGTGTTCAACTCCCGAATCCCTATTCGGAAATTGACAGTCACGGAACACACGCTGGTAGTGTATTAGTATCATTGTGTCAAGTTTTCTACAACCGGAATTAACAAGCTCCCATCTGCCACATAACCGCGGGCACGGCTTTCGAAAGTTCAAACCCTGCAGGGGTGTTCCAACTTGACCCATTACAAGCCCACGATCCGCGGAGTCGCAACTCCAAAGTGGGAAGACCCGAGTATCCTCGGAATCCCGTGCTCAAGTTAAACCGAACTAAGGTAAGGCTAATCCAGCAAATCCTCCCGGCGTGTCGTCACCCTGATCGTAGCCGCGCGTATCTAGGTCTCAGGACACGACCGGATGGGCGATTCTACAGGTTTTTACCAAACCTCGAGTTTCCTTGAGGTGGCCCCGCAGACTCCCCGTTTCGGACCAACACTCATGTGGAGCACTGGCCCGGGGTTGTTGATTAAGAAAGAGGGTTAATTACTCCCTATGCATGTTTAGTTTGTTATTAGGCAAATAGTACCAATGTTGGGACTTGCTGGAAAAGACTTAGCACATAGCGGTTTATCGAGGGGGTCCCATACACCCCAACCGTGTTAGGAACGCATAATCAAGGAACATAAAACCGGCTTATACGGATCCTAACGGCATGAGTGGAACAAAACACCAAGCAAAAGGCTTAGCCTTCCACCCTTGCCAATATATATGTGATTTCAGTTAAAGCATTTATATAGTGTGATATAACCCAACCAAACTTCAACATGGAGCAAGCATCTTCACTTCACCTGCAACTAGCAACGCTATAAGAAGGGCTGAGCGAAGCGTACTTAGCCAAGCAACGGTTTGCATAGGTAGGGTGGTTAAACATGGCAATTGGTTACAAGTAGGAGGCTGACAAGAAGAACATGGGCATCGAGGCAAAACTAAAGATCGAGACTACTAGCAAAAGACAAAGATAGTAATGTTATCGGGGTTCGGTCATCTTGCCTGAAGAGAAGAAGTTCGGATCAAAAGAAGGGTCCTCGTGCTCGAACTCGTTGGAAACCTCGTGCTCAACCTCGTTGGAAAACTCGTGCTCAACTTCCGGCTCTAAACACAACAAACACACCAGCACCAATCAACACGATGCAATGCGCACTCGAAAAACATGTATGCATGATGGATGCGCTAGAGATGCACATGGAGCATGTAAAACATCACTCAAGCAAAACACCTCAAAACAAGATAACAACCTGATATTATTAATCTACACAGAAAATCACCCAAGTTTGATATAAAGTTCGCTGAAATCGGAGTTACGGGCTAAAAGTTATGCCCGAAACAAGATTTGAGCGAAAACTGCAAATTACAGCAACATGGCATCTTGGGAGCACAAAATAATTATTCTACAGCACCCAAAAAGCATGGCAAAGGACTTGAACATAAACTAGATATAATGTACAGCAACTAGGTCCAAAGTGCACCCCAAACGGAGTCACGGATCAATAGCAATGATCTTGGACATATTGAACTTTGAAATAAAATTCTGGCAGCAGAATTTTATTGAAAATTTGGAGCAAAAGATAAGCATGCTACAGCACCTCAAATGGACATGTGAGGACATGGATGGAAAGACAACAATATATACTTCATGGAACAATCAAAATCCACCCCAAAACTATCATGCTTTGTCCTACAACATCACACGAACATGGCATCGGAACGTTACAGATTTCAGACTTAGTGAAATTTCACTAAGTCCTAAAACAGCAACATCATCATAGCAACAAAAAGAGCATGTTTAAGACACCTCGAAACTAAACATGGCAAAGGGTAAGCACCTCATCAAAATACATATGACGGTGATCCCGAAACACACAAGCATGCATCAATATGGTGAACACACCGATTACAACGAGCTCAACAACATGGCATTTCATAACAAGTGAAAACACAACATATGAACATGGCATCTTGCAAAGATGATAACAAGGAAACAATACATCTACCATGCAACCTATCACACACAACACGTAGTTCGTGTCAAGACGAACACGTGGACATGTCATTTGCATCGTTTGGACAAACGAGCTAAAAGTTATCCCATGTCAAAGGTGGCACAAAAATATCACACAACAGCAGTTTATATCATCATACACTCTTGTAACAGCAAAACATGCCCCTAGATGATCTCTAACATGCATGACAACAACAGGTAAAACGTAGAGGGCATCTCCACGAACATCTGGACATATTACACGCACAAAACGGAGCAACAGGGTAAAAGTTATGCAAGGTCAAAGTAGGCATCTCAGATCAGGAAAAACAGGGCTAGGGTTTGAATTTGGACCTCTCAGATCTGGATCTGAGGATGAACAGTAGAAGGCCTCGGTAGGAACAGTGTTCGGCGGCGGCGCGGCCCACGGGGAAACAGTGCGCGGCGGCCCGCGGAGGCTGGAAGGAGGCGAGGCCCGCGCGAAGGAGAGGGAGCCCACGAGGGCGTCCGGCGGGAGGCGGCGGCCCGCGGGCGGTGCGGCCCAGCCGGCGCGGTGCGGCCCAGCCGGCGCGGTGCGGCCCGGCCGGCGCGGTCGACCGGCGGCCTGGGGCGGAGGAAGGAATGGGCCGGGGGAGGCGGCGGCGGTGTACGGCCCGCCGAGGCGCGGGCGGTGCGGCTCGGGCTGAGGCCCGTCGGCGATCTGGCGGCCCAGCCGACCGAAGCGGAAGGCAGAGCGAGGCCACGGCGAAGTGGTCCCTCGATCGATCACTTGGCGCTGGAAGGATTTGAGCGAAGCGGGCCTGGCGATGCGGCAACGAAGCGAAGCGAGGCCGGGCGGAGCGGTGCGACGCTGGCCCGTACAGGCCGCGACGAGGCAGCGATCGAGCGTTGACTCGATCGTTCGAGCGGTGCCTTGTGGCGGCGGATCTGGATCGAAGGATCTGATGGATCCCGAGGGGATCTGGCAGAGTTTCGGATTTGGAGTAAAAAAACGAAAAAAAAGAGGGGAGAGAGGAGGAAGAAGAAGGAGATGCCCAAATAGACCTAGGGGTCTATTATATAGCAGTATAGGCTAGGGTTTGGAGGTTAGGGAATGTTTAGGAGCCCTCCGATATGGATCCAACGGATCCGATCGCGGGATGATTTAAAAGGACCAAACGGAGATAAAAGACTGCAGCAGGGGTATTTCTGGGACACGAAGTAAGGGCACTTCGGACCCACACGGGCAACGGAGGGAAAAGTCAACGGAGTCCAAACGAGACGAGATTTGAGAGGCGGGTTGCACACAACAAAACAACAACACACAAAACAACCTCACGGCACACCGGTAACGAAAAACGCCCGAACAACAAAGAAGGCCTACGGGACGTCACGGACACGTGAGGGAGCTCTGGAACACGAAACGGACAACGGGAAGAAACGCCACGAACCGGAAACAACCCACAACACAGATGCAATGCAATGCACATGTCTACATGATATGAATGAAAGCCACACACTCACACAACAAAATGACGAAAGCCCGAAAGACAAAGAACCCGAAATGGAAATAGATGAAGCCGGAGATTTATTATAAGCCCAAAAGGGAAAGTATTACATCCGGGGCATTACAGCTCGTCCTCGAGTAAGTAAATGATAAAAACAGAATTTTTGATGTGGAATGCTGCCTAACATGTTCATCACATATTCTTTTGGGACAATTACATTTGTGCCCCTAACTAGAACCCACTACTCACATTTGCCCCTAATTTCAAAGCATGCTCAAATTTGCCCCTCTATCATTAGTTGCCCTTAAAGAAATGCCCTTCTGCCGTTACCGTCCACTCAAATAGCTTTGAACATCTCGAAAAAATAGTAAAACTATTAAAAAAACTGAAATTTTGTGGGATCGAAGGTTCTCAGGTGCGCAAGGTGCGTGCAAATTTTCATGCTATTTGGATATTCTAGGAGCTCGTGGCAAAGGAGAAATAGTAAATATGTACGCATGCGAACAGTAAATTCCAAAAAATAGCAAGAAAATTCAAAAAATGAATTTGTTTGGCATCCAAGATACTTGTGTGCTCAAGATGTGTGCAAAAAATGTTGTGTTTGGACATTGTAGGATCTCATGGAGAAAAAATAATTTGGCTCGGAAAAAACTTTGAAAAATACACTATTTTGGTTTTTTAGATGATTCAAAGCAATAGTCTATATTTGACATGAAGACTTCAATACTCAAGCATATCAACAAGCAACCATGTCTTTCAAAATATCAACAGTAAATAAACTTATCCCTAGCCCATCATGCTCAATCATTGATCAAGTAATGAAACACACTCGAATATTATCTACATCCAATGCACAAGTATGATCATAGTGCTCCCTATTTGGTGCTTTATAAGAGAAGAAGGATACTGAAATAAAAATAAAAATTGCATAAAGTAAATAGATAGGCCATGCGCAGAGGGGAGTATAGATTTGTAGAGATGCCAGAGCTCAAAGCTTAAATTGAGACATAAAATATTTTGAGATGCATGCTTTTCTCGTCAACAAAAACAACCGATTAATTCCCAATACATCATAGGCGGTTCCCAAACATAAAATAAACTTTATTTCTTTTCCACCATTCTTTCACAATCCATGGCTAGCCGTATCCACGGGTGCCTTCCATACCAACACTTTCCAAGAAATTTATTTTTTGACAACATAAAGTAAATTTCTTTTTCATTTCGGGACTGGGCATCCTTATTACTGCCACACTTTCGTGCAATGGCAAGTGAATAAACACTCATCATAAGAATAACACATCTAGCATGGAAAAATATTGGCCACCCCCGCTGCTTCATGAGCGGTACGGGCACACATAAAGGAAATTCATTTTGAAACTTAGAGATGGTACATACAAATTTACTTGAAACGACACGGAAATACCACATATAGGTAGGTATGGTGGACTCATATGGCACAACTGTGTTTAAGGATTTTGGGTGCAAATGTTGTCATTTCATGTGTATTAGTGGTTGCCGTTTCATGGAGGTGGGTATAGGAGAGAAAGCGGCGACCATAGGGAGATCGAAGAAAGGAGCTATGTGGGCCGTAGGGAGCGACGGAGCGCACTATCCAGAAATTGTCGAGTAATGAAGTAGATTGACAAAAGAAGCTAGGACGTCCATGGGGAGGGACAGACACACTATCTAGAGATTGTCTAGTAATAAAGGGGACCAGAAAAAAAGGAGCTAGGACGGCCATGGGGAGCGATCGGGCACACTATCGAGAGGACGAACTGGGGGAGTGACGGCGGCCGCTAGGGGCACTGTCGTAGTTTGTGTCCTATCATGCGTGATAGGTTGAAGAAATGACTGGCCGGGATGATCAATCAAAAATGATGAATGCTTTTATTCTCTGCACACGAGACGAATGGCTCTGGTGTGTATGTCCGGTTCAGTCCGAGAAGAAAGAACAAATGAGAGAGAAGGAATGGAGCGTTATTTCCACTTAGCGGTAGCAAGTCTTGTAAATTTTGTCAATTCCTGATCAGACCGCCGTGGGCTGCTGAGAGACACCACATCAATGGCTATAACAATTTGGGTGATGGCTTCATGAGAAGCCAGGAAAATTAGCTAGCGGGGTGCCCCTATTTAGATATAGAAGATTTCGTTTTGCCAATAATTATCTTATAAAAAAAATTAGCTAGCGTCAACACAAAACACTTTTTGGCTAGCCAAAATATTTGTCAAGTTTGTTTGCCCGTGAATTGGCTAAAGATGACAAAAACATGAACTATGGTTGATAAAGAGACATTTTGGCATGCCACAAAGTTCGCAACCATCTAATCAGATACCAAACGTTAAGCCATGGAAATTTTCCCTATTTTCTTTCGAAAAGGGGAGTACTCAGTCTCTGTATCACTGATGCATAAAACCATTACATTAATCCACACCAAGTTCAAGTTACTGAGTATCAATAAAAATAAAAATAAACACTACCACAACTAGTCGGATCCGAGATTACATAGCTTATCCACATAATCTATGAGTAGCTTGCCAGTAAACTGACTGAATAAACCATGTGCAACCATTTGCAGCTGGCTGCACTGAGAGGCCATATAATCGTCTATGTATCCACATGCTTCAGGGATTACGACATACGGATTGAACTGTTGCCTTGTAAGTAACCTGCAAGAAAATTGGAGTAGATGATCTCTTAAAAACACAGTCATTTCGGCAATTTCATATCACAGAGGATGGCACAAATCCCACACAGTGAATCTCAGACAAATGTTTCCGTTCATATGTACATCACACACAATTTTCCGCATCACATCGTCTGTGATAGCATTGTTATCATAGATGATATTGCGTTATTGAATGCATCAGTAACGATGCCTAGAAGAAATTGTATGGCATTGCTTGTCCATCACACAAACTTTTTATTTGGAAACGTTTCTGCAAGGTGTTCTAAAGCAAACAGTTGTCCAGAGGAAGTAGTGTGTGATTGTTTATTTATCCAGCACGTTTACTTTCTAGAAACTGTGTGGTTTGTCTAAGGTCATCGCCCACCGTGTTTTCTGAATAACCATCTACAATAGAAAAACCCAATAAGCAAGCTAAATGGCATATTATTATTAATCAATTTAGTAATTAAATTGACATTTCATATTAAACACATAGTATATTTCATTTTTGTATTATGACAACTAGGATTTCATAATTGAAATACATCGGAATACAACATCATTTAGCTTCAGAACTTAGTTACACCATATAGGCATATAGCTAGCTACCCCACTACACAACATCACCAAGTTTCACATGCAACATATAAAACCTTTGGAAATTAGCATCATAGACGATAGATAGACAGACGAAACACATATGAAAGATTGCTGAAGTGGAAGGCGAATATTGAGCCTTCAATGATGTTGAAGGTCCTTACAACTTTAGGCTGGTGTCTGTGGATGATTGACTGCCCATCCTTTGTCCTCTTAAGGAAGACTTCAATATTGTACCATGGGTGTTTTCTGAATACCTTCCTTGCTTCCTGACCATATAGGTGGTCTGAGAGGTAATCATCGGTGAACTACTTTGGAAAGGCCTGAAAACAAAGATATGTATAAACATCTTCTCTAAATTTTGAAATGGCACGAAGGAATAAAAAACAAGGTATAAGAGTTAGTACCATCCTGTAGTTGATTGATGTCTTCTTCATTGTGCAGACAAAGGTCTTGTTGTTTTTCGTTGCTAGTTTCGTCATCCTAACAATCTTTGTGAGTTCCTTGAATTTGACTGATATTCATGGAGATCCCATTTCCCCATATGGAAAATGGGTCGAACAGTGGGTCAAAACGTCTAACAGCAGGGCCTACATGTGCAAGCCCAAATCATTAAAAAATCTAAATATTAGAATGGTTACTACAATTGCACAATAATGTGCTATTAGCCAAATGACCATCCATGTGCACACCTTGATGGTAAACCTCAGTGCCTCCCATTGTTTCCCTGCAACACATATAAGGTATTTATTGATCATGTTAAGTGAGAGTTAGCATACTATCAGTAAAATATGTTGATGAAAATAAACACATTGCATATTCAATATATTAATTCGAGTCACATGGAAAAGCCATTTATCCATACCAAGCATGCTTAGGAACTAGGAAATATAGCAATTGTATATGTTTCTTATGTATTTACTACAACCAGATTCGATTTATTTCTCACATGCAAAACAATACAAAAATGTACCCACAACAATTGAAAATCACATTGCAGAATTGAACCAAACAGTCAACTGAATACCACAACAAATGAAGCAAATAGTTAACTGAGCAACACATTGCATAATAGAAGATACTAGAAGATTGGGCATTTAACCAAACCAAGTATGCTTAACAACTTAGAAATATAACAATCGTATATGTTTCTCATGTATTTAGTACAACCAAATCCGATTTATTTCTGACATGCATAACAATACAAAATGCACCCACAAGAATTGAACATCACATTGCATAATTGAACCAAACAGTTAACTGAACATCACAACAAATGAACTAAATAGTTAAATGAGCACCACATTGCACAATATATGGAACATATTTATTAGAGGATCAGATTGCATAGTAACATTACATGGGATGATTCACTAGAATTTTTAAAGGAAAGGCAGGAGCATCACATACAACAGGTAAATCGAACATGCTTAAGCGGCGTAGCTAGCTGAGCATTGGTCCTTATAGTAAGCTAAAAAAACAAGATACTCCTCATCATCGGAGATAACGATGATGATGGGCTCCTTAGACTTGGAAGAGGGCGAGGCCTCCATATCGTGTGTTAGAAGGCGAGAGCAATGTCAACAATTAATGGTATATGATATACATGGAATCTTGAATGTCAGCAGAGCGGGGGAACATAGATCAGGTCATCTGGCTACACAGAGAGTATATTATAGGAACCCAAATGCATTATAAGTAGTATTAGTACATACATCATAGAACCGAGTTCAGTGAGTCGATCCATTAGTTGAGGGCAAGAAGTAATCCACTAGGAAATGAAGCTAACACGAGGGAATCTACATGTGACACAAAAGCTAACATGGAGGTCACAATAAAGTTAGGCAACAAGCATCCAGCCGACGACCATATAAATGGAAGGTATTACCTATATAAGGGTGTGTTTGTGGTCAAAATTGGGGCTAGCTTCTCGGAGCCCAAAGTCGGAGCTGGCCTAGAAAAACGCCCAAAAAGCCGCAGCTAGAATTTTGGGCTTCTTCCCATCGGAGCTTGCTCCAAATCACCAAAAGACATTTTTACCCCCCCCCCACTAATATCATTATACGCACGAATTTCCACTGCTTGGTACATTTCTTTTGTTCTCCTACTCACATGTCACAGACCAACAGATAATCCCCACTTGCCCGCTAGGGTTCCTCGATCGCCGCCGCCACATCTGCCTCAACGTCGGCCACTGGCGAGTCGGGCCAACGCCGATCGGCGAATCTAAGAAGAAGCCCCCGTATCCCGTTCCTGGAGCGCAGGGACTCTGCCTCCATCCGTAGTAGCTGCACCCGCTCTCCCCATCTCCATATCACCGCCACCCGCCCCAACGTCGGCCAACAACTGATAACCCACAAGTGTAGGGGGTCGTTTGTAGCCTTTTTCGATAAGTAAGAGTGTCGAACCCAATGAGGAGCTAAAGGAAGAACAAATATTCCCTCAAGTTCTATCAGCCACCGATACAACTCTACGCACACTTAACATTTGCTTTATCTAGAACAAGAATAAAACTAGAAGTACTTGGCGGGAATAAAACTTGAAATAAAATGCAAGATAATAAAAGTAGTGTAGTAGCAAGCTTTTTGTAACACAAGAGAATGATTTGTCCCTAGGCAATATATAACAAGTACTAGTAACATTCTTGCAATTTTATATATGAAGGAGAGGCTTGAGCTAACACACTTTCCGTACTTGGATCGTATCCACTTATGATTGGAACTCTAGCAAGCATCCACAACTACTAAAGATCATTAAGGTCGTGAAACCCAGCCATGGCATTAAGTATCAAGTCATCTTTACTCCCATACATCATACCCCCCCCCTTACTCGGGTTTAAGCTTCTGTCACTCTAGCAACCCACCATAAGCGAACCATGAACATATTGCAACACCCTACAGCGGGGGCCCCTCACGTTTTCGTGAGAACGGAGGGCACCGTAGGTCAGCACCAAAATAAAGTATACAAGCATACCAACCAAGATCACGATTATGCCATAGGACAAAACAGATCTACTCAAACATCATAGGATAGCCAAATATCATTGGGAAATAATATATGGAGTTGAGCACCATGTTTAAGTAGAAAATTACAACATGAATAGAGAGGTTACACCGCTGCATAGAGGGGGAGAAAG
This sequence comes from Secale cereale, assembly GCA_902687465.1. Classification (NCBI taxonomy): domain Eukaryota; kingdom Viridiplantae; phylum Streptophyta; class Magnoliopsida; order Poales; family Poaceae; genus Secale; species Secale cereale. The sequence continues at coordinate 882,086,816 of LR738711.1, read as the reverse complement.
TTGGTGTTGATGGTAGCAAGAGTGTTGATGTAGATCGTCCTCACGATCCTAGCCCCGGCGGCACTCCGACGCCACCGAGAGAGAGGGGGAGAGAGCCCCCCTCCTTCTTCTTTCTTGCCCACCCCAGATGGGAGGAGGGTTCCCCCTCTGGTCCATGGCCTCCATGGCGGCGGAGGAGCAAGAGCCCCTCTGAGATTGGATATGTCTCTCTGTCCTCTTCTGTTTCGCGTTTCCCAAATCTGGCCCTTCACCGTTTCTTAAATTCCCGGAGATCCATAACTCCGATTGCGCTGAAATTTTTACATGATATTTTTCCATAATTAGCTTTCTTGCACCCGAAGAAGGGACCCAACTGACGTTCGAGGAGGGCATAAGACACCTGGGCGCGCCGGGCACCCCCTGGTGCGCCTTGGTGGGTTGTGGTCACTGTGGGCCCTAGTTTGCGTTGATTAGAAGTCCCAAAAATCACATATATTCCAAAATATTTCTCTGTCAATATTTATGGCGTTTGGACTTTGTTTGATATGGATTTCTATGAAACAAAAACATGCAACAAACATGAACTGGCACTAGGCACTGGATCAGTAAGTTAGTCCAAAAGTACGTAAAAGTTGAATAATATTGTCATGGAACAATCAAAAATTGTAGATACGACGGAGACGTATCAGCATCCCCAAGCTTAATCCTGCTCGTCCTCGAGTTGGTAAATGATAAAAAAGATATTTTTGATGTGGAATGCTACCTAGCATACACTTGATCATATATCTAATCATGGCATGAATATTAAGACATGAGTGATTCAGAGCAATAGTCTATAATTTGACATAATTAAAGACATCTATATTCGGGCATCCCAACAAACAATCAAGTCTTTCAAATATCAACGCTAAAGAACGTTATCCCTACAAATCATATAGCCTTGTGATGCTGTGTCTTCTTAACACAAAGAATAAATCATGAACTACCCCGGTGTCAGTCAAGCAATTGGTTCATACTTTTTAACACGCTTCAGCATTTTCAACTCTCACGCAATACAGGAGCACAAGCCATGGATATAGCAATATAGGTGGAATAGAATGTGGTGGTAGTTGGCAAAAGAAGGGAGAAAGTCTCACATCAACTAGGAAATTTAATGGGCTATGGAGATGCCCATAAATAGATATCAATGCGAGGAGTAGAGATTTCCATGCAACGGATGCACTAAGAGTTGTAAGTGTATTAAAGCTCAATATGAAACTAAGTGGGTATGCATCAAACTCTCTATATGAAAGTGACAACATAGAAGACTCTCTATATGAAAAACATGGTGCTACTTTGAAGCACAAGTGTGGAATTGCATGCCCCTTCTCTCTTTCTCTCTTTTTTTCTTTTTCTTTTTTCTCCTTTTTTCCCTTTTTCTGGGGCTCTTTTGGCCTCACTTTTTTCCTTTTTATATTTTTCTGGAGCCTCATCCCGAGTTCTGGGGGAATCATCGTTTCCATCATCCTTTCCTCACTGGGACATGCTCTAATAATGAATAATGATGATCATCACACTTCTATTTACTTATAACTCAAAAGAAATAAAGATTACAACTTGAAACCTAGAACATAGTGTGACTCTATATGAATGCCTCTGGCAGTGTACCAGGATGTGCAATGATGTAGCATAGCAAAGATGTCAAAAAACGGACAAGCCGTGAAAATATCATGCTAGTTGTCTTACGATCATGTAAAGTAGTATGAAAATGAATGCTCAAGTCATCTGTATGATGGAAGTTCATGGCAATATATCTCGAAATGGCTATGGAAATGCCATAATAGGTAGGTATGGTGGCTGTTTTGAGGAAGGTATAATAAAGTTTATGCACCGGCGAAAGTTGCGCGACACTAGAGAGGCTAGCAATGGTGGAAGGGTGAGAGTGCGTATACTCCATGGACTCACATTAGTCATAAAGAACTCACATACTTACTGCAAAATTTTATTAGCCCTCGAAGCAAAGTAATACTACACATGCTCCTAGGGGGGAGGTTGGCAGGAGTTAACCATCGCGCGCCCCCGAGCTTCACACAAATATAGATAATCAAGGATAAATTGTGCTCCAACTTCCCGACATAACGAGAGACTATACGTGCATGCTTCGGGGACCGCAAACCTTAACACCAATATCTTACTAAACATGATCATCCACTAGTACCCCCCACATATTATCATCTGTATATCGCAAAACTAATGGAAGGAATCAAACATATCATATTCAGTGATCCATAAGTCTTATGTAGGATTTTATAACTAACCATGCAACTGACCAATTCCATTGGACTCTCTAAATAGGTATAAGTGAAGCAAAAGAGCATTTTACGAACATCGGTTTTCTATGTGAAGAGAAACAGGCAATCCAAACTTCAAATGATATAACTGAAGCACATGAAACATTCTATAAAGCCATACTCAAAAGATATAAGTGAAGTGCAAAGAGCATTCTATAAATCAACCATGGACTATTTCATACCAGCATGGTGCATAAAATAAAAGTGAAAAATAAACACAAAAGATGCTACAATAATTTGCGCATATCATGTGAACAAAACAAATCTGAAAACATACCGGTACTTGTTGAAGAAGGATGGGATGCCTTCTGGGGCATCCCCAAGCTTAGAGGCTTGAGTATCCTATGAATATTTACTTGGGGTGCCTTGAGCATCCCCAAGCTTGAGCTCTTGCCTCTCCTCCTTCTCCTCACATCGGGACCTCCTCGATCTTCGAACACTTCATCCACACAAAACTTAACCAAACTTTTAGTGGCGGGGTTAGTGCATATGATCGATGAAATCCCATCATGAAATGCTCTAACATTATTTTATAATTATAATAAAAATTTACCCACCGTATGCTATCACAATTCTATGGCCCCAAGTTAAGGAGCCTTGAACAAGAATTCAAACATATGCCAATAATGAAACTATAACAACAATCTATGAAAACAAGACAATCTGTAAATATTTGAACATTCACCATACTTCTGTAACTCTAAAAATTCTAAAACATTAGGATAAAATAAAGAATTTGTATATAAAGACCGTGCAAAAAGTTTCAAAAACTTTTGAAGTTCCAGTACAAAATGTAAAATCGCGCACTACAGCCAAACTTTATGTTTTTGCACCGCACAAACCAACAAGCAATATAATCATCCTAAAGGAAAATCTTGGCACATTATTTTTATAGTACAATGGATTTGTACAAGGGGGTAATTATTCTTGTTGAAAAGTTTATGTAATCGAGTTTCACAAAGTTTCCATGGGCATGAACAAAGTTCAAGGAGCTCCCCCACTTCAACGGTGCTCGTCCATCGTACTTTTGATACGTCTCCAACGTATCTACTTTTCCAAACACTTTTGCCCTTGTTTTGGACTCTAAGTTGAATGATTTGAATGGAACTAACCTGGACTGACGCAGTTTTCAGTAGAACTACCATAGTGGTGACCCAAATATGTATCACTTGTGAATTTTTTTGGTCGTGACGACAGTTGGGTTTTTTTCCTAGAAAAGTTTCATTTTTCTTTCAAAAAAGAAAAGAAGTTTTTTTGGTCGGTGTGATTTTTTCTCTGCTGCTGGAGATGCCCTGACCAATGCCAAAATCCAGTCCAAGGGGGAAAAGGTCGCGTCGTCGATGGCTCTGAGGAGCGAAAATGACCTTGTGCGACGACAGCCCCTTCGAAGAGAAGGGAAGAGGGATGGAGAGCAATGGCGCGCCGCAAGCCGTCTCATCGTGGACGACTCCGGGGGGTCGCGACGATCCAAACGAAGAGAGGACAAGTGGGATGGAGAGAAGCGGCTCGCAGACAGCTGCATCGTCGACGGCTCCCCGGAGCAGAGTAGCCTTGGGCGCCGACGGGCGTCCCCTCGACGGCGTCATGCGTGGTGAACTGCTTCGCAACTTGAAGCATGGCGAGGGATCCATCTACACAAGCAGCAGTTATTGGGCTAAAGTTTATCGTCTCTATGATACCAGCGAGTATGTAACTCTTTCCATCTCCAGTTTTTTTTTTTGAATTTTTCCATTTCAATTGTCGAATGACTTAGATATCAATCTTAGCTTAGCTCATATAGGTGATTTTAATATTACCAAATCCCTAAAGGGTACCTCTTTTATATGTGGTTTCTCGATCTGAACACTTACAAGAGCACAACTTTGGCAAAATGCCAATTTTAGATTTTTGGCCTACTATATATTTCCAATTTTTGATGAGTTTTTTGGGTCCTTGCACGAAGAATGATCCCCTGACGGGAGCAGAAGCCCATTTGCATTTTGAAAGTAAAAAAGGTTAACAGCCTATAACAGGCTAAGCAAATCAATGAAGGAGCAAAAGCCCCAATTTCAAATTATTTACAGGAAAATTGATGAGAGGAAGGAGCACCAATATTGGGGATAATTTCAGAATAAACTATGTTAGAAATAATCTTGTCATGATGTATCATGTTTTGTTTTGTCGTTCGGCATGTAGCTTAGGGAGTAGCTTGTCAGGGCAAAGCTTCAGTTGTACGCACGAAGGAGGCGAGATGCCACGGGACCGTGCGATGCGGCAAAAGCGACGAGATGCCGATGGTGCCGTGTGATACGTCGATGCCATGAGAAGTGGCATGGCGTGACAGTGTTGGAGCATGACAAGCTATACGTCGAGCCGGTTGAGCCGGATAGGCCGATAGTCATAGGTGCATGTAGTTTGCTTGGGCTAATTAGTGGCCCGGTCGCTAGAGTGATTCTAGTAGAGTAAGACCAGGTTAGCCGTTGGTACCAAGGTTAGTGGATGAGTTAGTTACTGCATGTGCAAGTGTTGGCCGAGTCAAGTGTGAAGGCCGGTGTGAGTGCATGCGTGCATGGAGGTAGTGGGCATGAGTAGTGCCTAGAGACTTGGAGTTAGTGGCCAGATGTGGCTGCCGTGTGGTGCGTGATGGTTAGCTCCCTGTGTATATATAAGTTCAGCCAATGAATGAGAAAGAAGAGGCCGAGAGGGCTGGGAGAAAATATGTAGCCTGTGTGTTCGCCAAGGATAAGAGCCTACGGCAAAGCACTTGTGCTCCTTCTTGGTTCATATGTGTGTGTGTGTTCTTGTGTTCTTGAGAGAAGAAGATAGAGAGAAACCACAAGAGAGTTGTGTGAGGCAGCTCGAGGAGAAGAAGAAGAGTGGCGTTGCGAGGAGGCGGCACCAACAATTTGCATCAGAGCCTTGTTGATCCGTGGTCGCGTCGACGGTGCCGTCGGCTATGGTGGCCGGCGTGGCGGTGGGCGAAGGCAACGACTGCGACGGCGGCGACGCGGCGGACTCCATGTGAGGTGGAGGACATCGGCATGAGGTGGAGGCCGTCGGCGGCGAGATGCCGCCGATGGCCGGTTGCGGTGTGATGCCGCTAGGTGGAGACGATGGTGCGATGCTGCCACGACGATGGTGCGGTGCCGTCACAAGGAGACGCGGTGCGACGCTGCTAAGAAGATGTACGGCGGCGCGATGCCGTCACTCGAGTCGGTACGATGCCAATGACGGTGGTGCGATGCCATCGTCATCATGGAGAGTTGGTGCGAAGCCAATGTCGTGGTGCGATGCCGCAAGATGATGATGGTGTACTGATCGGCGCCGCGATGGAGGATAGCCACGTGCGGCAAGTTGGTGTGGTGGCGGGCACTACGACCGCGTCGACCACGGCAAGATGGTTTGTGGTGATTGGCGCTGCGACGGCGTTGTCCACGGCAAGATGGTGCGGGTGTTCCACATCAATGATTGGCGAGTTAGGATGACAAGATTAGGGAGGTGATTGTTAGAAATAATCTTGTCATGATGTATCATGTTTTGTTTTGTCGTTCAGCATGTAGCTTAGGGAGTAGCTTGTCAGGGCAAAGCTTCAGTTGTGCGCACGAATGAGGCGAGATGCCACGGGACCGTGCGATGCGGCGAGAGCGACGAGATGCCGATGGTGCCGTGTGATACGGCGATGCCATGAGAAGTGGCATGGCGTGACAGTGTTGGAGCATGACAAGCTATACGTCGAGCCAGTTGAGCCGGATAGGCCGATAGTCATAGATGCATGTAGTTTGCTTGGCTAATTAGTGGACGGGTCGCTAGAGTGATTCTATGAGAGGAAGACCAGGTTAGCCGTTGGTACCAAGGTTAGTGGATGAGTTAGTTACTACATGTGCAAGTGTTGGCCGAGTCAAGTGTGATGGCCGGCGTGAGTGCATGCGGGCATGGAGGTAGTAGGCATGAGTAGTGCCTAGAGACTTGGAGTTAGTGGCCAGATGTGGCTGCCGTGTGGTGCGTGATGGTTAGCTCCCTGTGTATATATAAGTTCAGCCAATGAATGAGAAAGAAGAGGCCGAGAGGGCTGGGAGAAAATATGTAGCTTGTGTGTTCGCCAAGGAGAAGAGCCTACGGCAAAGCACTTGTGCTCCTTCTTGGTTCATATGTGTGTGTGTTCTTGTGTTCTTGAGAGAAGAAGATAGAGAGAAACCACAAGAGAGTTGTGTCAGGCAGCTCGAGGAGAAGAAGAAGAGTGGCGTTGCGAGGAGGCGGCGCCAACAATTGGCATCAGAGTCTTGTTGATCCGTGGTCGCGTCGACGGTGCCGGCGGCTATGGTGGCCGGCGTGGCGGTGGGCGAAGGCAATGGCTGCGACGGTGGCGACGCGGCGGGCTCCATGTGAGGTGGAGGACATCGGCATGAGGTGGAGGCCGTCGGCGGCGAGATGCCGCCGGTGGCCGGTTGCGGTGTGATGCCGCTAGGTGGAGACGGTGGTGCGATGCTGCCACGACAATGGTGCGATGCCGTCACAAGGAGACGCGGTGCGACGCTGCTAAGAAGATGTACGGCTGCGCGATGCCGTCACTCGAGTCGGTACGATGCCGATGATAGTGGTGCGATGCCATTCGTCATCATGGAGAGTAGGTGCGAAGCCAATGTCGTGGTGCGATGCCGCAAGATGATGATGGTGTACTGATCGGCGCCGCGATGGCGCTGCCAAGTCAAGAGGAGGATAGCCACGTGCAGTAAGTTGGTGTGGTGGCGGGCGCTGCGACCGCGTCGACCACGGCAAGATGGTTTATGGTGATTGGCGCTGCGACGGCGTTGTCCACGGCAAGATGGTGCGGGTGTTCCACATCGATGATTGGCGAGTTAGGATGACAAGATTAGGGAGGTGATTGTTAGAAATAATCTTGTCATGATGTATCATGTTTTGTTTTGTCGTTCGGCATGTAGCTTAGGGAGTAGCTTGTCAGGGCAAAGCTTCAGTTGTGCGCACGAAGGAGGCGAGATGCCACGGGACCGTGCGATGCAGCGAGAGCGACGAGATGCCGATGGTGCCGTGTGATACGGCGATGCCATGAGAAGTGGCATGGCGTGACAGTGTTGGAGCATGACAAGCTATACATCGAGCCGGTTGAGCCGGATAGGCCGATAGTCATAGGTGCATGTAGTTTGCTTGGGCTAATTAGTGGCCGAGTCGCTAGAGTGATTCTATGAGAGGAAGACCAGGTTAGCCGTTGGTACCAAGGTTAGTGGATGAGTTAGTTAATGCATGTGCAAGTGTTGGCCGAGTCAAGTGTGATGGCCGGTGTGAGTGCATGCGTGCATGGAGGTAGTGGGCATGAGTAGTGCCTAGAGACTTGGAGTTAGTGGCCAGATGTGGCTGCCCTGTGGTGCGTGATGGTTAGCTCCCTGTGTATATATAAGTTCAGCCAATGAATGAGAAAGAAGAGGCCGAGAGGGCTGGGATAAAAATATGTAGCCTGTGTGTTCACCAAGGAGAAGAGCCTACGGCAAAGCACTTGTGCTCCTTCTTGGTTCATATGTGTGTGTGTGTTCTTGTGTTCTTAAGAGAAGAAGATAGAGAGAAACCACAAGAGAGTTGTGTGAGGCAGCTCGAGGAGAAGAAGAAGGGTGGCGTTGCGAGGAGGAGGCGCCAACAAACTATAATTTGAACTCGTAGCATGCCATGTATATATTAGCTCAGAATTGCAAAAGGGGGTGAACCAAATAATGGATCTTCATGCTCACGCTACTTGATAAGTGTTGAAATTTGTAACAGATCGAAGCATATATAGTTAATCTGGAGATGCCAAACAATGGACCTTCATACAAATGCTACTTGCTAAATAATGAAACCAAATAAGACATCTTCATACTTATACACAAATCAGTACCATGGTTCATTATTCTGCATACTACCGAGCTATGCAATGTGTAAGATATGTCTGTTTTTCAGTCCAGACAAGTTTTTATTGCAAATCCAATATTTATTCGCTCAAAATTTGAGGTCAGCAAAAGTTCCTGCTTCATTATTAGCAAGCTATACAGTTTGCCTTGTCCATCCTCTAATTTCCTACTATTTGGTGAAGTACAAAGTGAGTACATTAAGTTTCACAACGATTAAGTAGGTTTAATTCCCCTTTATCTACTGCAACAACATGCTTCTTTAGTCTAAACATTGATGCATTTATCACATTGTAATATGTAATTCAATGAGATCAGCTGAACTAAAAATAATTGATTGAATAGTGGAAGCATCAGTATATTACCTTCGGTTTTTGATGAACAAACGGTTGCTTGCAATCTTGATCTAGTGCGTCCGCTGGGCTCACGTCGGCCCGGTCGCTCCTATCGCTCATGTCTCATTATTTCTACAATGACTATTTTGGACATTATTATCGAACAAATCATTCCTCAAACCGAAGACGAAACAAATAAGATTTACGTGTCCAAGCTAATAATTTGCGCCTCTGTTTTACTTTCCACATCATCAAAATTAACACTATCAATTTCATCTATCCGTATATATCCAAGTTGGTGTATATCTCAATTAGCATCATCCTCTAATATTTAATAATGCGCTCCTACAAATACAATGGCTGATGCGAAGACCATGAATAACTCACTTGAAATCAAACAAGCAATCTGCAGTTTATTTTGTACGTCCCTTTGATACTTGAACTGCTCCTTTATTACATGCATAAAGAAGTTGTTTAGATACCCGGAGAACACAGGAAAATAGTATTATAGCAAAGAAAGGCATACATTTCCCAATGTTATTGACTACGGGGATGGTACCAGGTTTGAACTGACAAGGAGGTGCCTGATGACCAGCACTGCTCCGTATCTTTTCCTTTGGCATTGTCCGGATGTTCTTGCTTTCAGTCGTGATCCAATCTTGCTATGGTGACCCTGCTGGACATGTAAACAGAATAAGAGTAAAATGTGTAACCACTAATACATCAAAGAAAGCACAAGGAAGAAGGTGAAGACTGAAGATTGTCACCCATAGAAGTAAGTTTTCCCCTTGGCATTGGCATCCAACTCATTAGGCATAGATTAATTGTCGATACGTGCAAGTCAAAAAGATTTGAGCCACAAAGACTAACGGTGTCAGTGGTGGAGGACGAAAAAAATTAAGGTGGGTCGGACTCTAAACTCTAGTTTACAAAAAAAGTTTGATGCAAAGCAAAAACAAAGAACTTGGACGTCTGGCTCGATGACCCTTGGATCACGGCATCACCACCGTGCTAGCCATGCGAGTTGATTTTTGCCAACAAACAAACAAGCAACAGGTACACATGCGAGTATAGAAACCATGACGTACCTCCCGGAACTGGAAGCGACCTCACAGGAAGGGACACACCATGTCTTCCACACCGTCTTATCTTTTCCAGCCGACGACGTGGACTCAATTTCACATACAGCCGCACAACAGAACCACTCCGTGTGATCCTACCGGACGACAGCTAAAACACATCATGAAGTACGATCTTTCACAGATCTACATACTTGTATGTTTGTATTATCAAATCACATAAATATAAAAAAGACTACTTTTCCAGAAGCAAAATTGGTCACTCACAAGCTTATACGCAACCAGGTTCAGATCAAACAACATGTATACCTTATTCATGGAGGATTCGAAGGACGATAATCCTTAAGCAGCTTCAGCGATCTGGCGATGCCTGCTGTCTTGACTTCGTTGAACGGAGGCTCTGCCGAGGGAGGGCGCGCTGGGGCGCGGTGGGTGGCACGGCGACGGGGGCACCGCCGTGGGACGCTGTGGGCAGCATGGGGCTGGGGCGTCACAGAGCGAGGCTGCGCTCGAGCGAGTCGAGGGCGGAGTCATCGAGGGAGGGCATGATGAGCGGCGGCGGCTGGGGCCGGGCGGGCGTCTGAGAGAGAGCCCGGCGGCCGACGGCAGGGCGGTGGCCGGGGGTCGAGCGAGAGACGCCCGAGCGGAGGTGGCTTCGGCGACTCGTGCGTGGGAGATGGGGAATCGTTTTTTTTTCGTTGACCAGATGCGGGGATGGCAGAGTTTCGTCCGCCCACATAAATTGCTAAACGTACACAAGCGAGAATTAACTTTAATGTAGACGGTTAGATCTAATTAGGTGGATCAGATCATGAGGTGGTGTTTTCTCTGGACTGTCCTGTGTACATGTTTCTGGATGCGTTTAGGGATGAATATGTTTGCTTGTTTAATAGTAGTAGAGATAGTCCCCTCAAAAAAAAAACTATGCTAGTAGCCTAGCATGATTGTAAACAATTGCCCTGGTTTTCTGACTGTTTTTTTCTTTTGCATGGACTCTGATTGATCTAGGCTACGGTAGTGTGTTTTTTAAAGAATATAAATAGAACCAGACAATGATGCATATGAAGGTGCCCATTAGGTGGAGGCAAAGTTAGTCAAATGTCACTGCATCTAGTCTTCTGAAGTCTTCTATTCACACATAAATTAATTTGGATGAGTTGCCTTATGACCCAGCTGATCGGAAGATAATTTTTCAAAGTACACAAGAAATTCCAAAAAGCAATATGGGATAAGGCTCAATTTTTTAACAAGGGAACGTTATAGGCCACACTTAATTTTGATTATCCATAGAGGGAGATTGGAGATACTTAACGGTGATTTAATCCATTGGTTTGATAAATATGGCCGTTGGCTTGAGTATAGTGACAAAGTGCATAAAGCCTTCTATTTGTGTTGCTACCTTTTCAAAGATTACAATTAGGGACAAGCTGGTAGTGGTGCATTTGCAATTAACAGTTGGAACAAAAATTAGTACTACCAAGTTATCACAACTGAGTCAATGAGCGAACCCAATGGCCAAATTTTCTGGCTCCACCCCTTGCTAGATGCCTTTTTCTCTCGCTTGATCTTCAATAAAATGTTCTGCTCGATATTCTTGGAGTTCTATCCGACGTAATGTTCTTTTGCGGTTTGTTTGTTGGGATCCGATGAATTTTGCGTTTATGATCTGAATATTCATGAGAAGTAATTGAGTCTTTTTTTGAACTTTATTATGCATGATTTTTACAGCTTTTTATTTCTCTCCGATTTATCCGTTTGGTTTGCCAACTATATTAATTTATCTTCAGTGTAGAGGTGCTTTGTGATGGGTTCAATTTTGCGGTGCTTTATCCCAGTGACGAAAAGGGACAAGACATATATTTGTATTGTTACCATTAAGGGTAAAACGATGGGGTTTATTCATATTAGTTGAGTTTACTTTTTCTACATCATGTCATCTTGCTTAAGGTGTTACTCTGTTTTTATGAACTTAATACCATAGATGCATGCTGGATAGCGATCGATTGATAGAGTAATAGCAGTATGAGTCGGTATACTTGTCTCGGGCGTGATGCCTATATACATGATCATTGCCTTAAATATCGTCATAACTATGTGCTTTTCTATCAATTGTCCAACAGTAATTTGTTCACCCACTGTATGTCATGTGTTCGGGAGAGAAGGATTTAGTAAAAACTATGGGCCCCGGGTCTACTTTAATCATATAAAAAATCCAACATACCTTTGCTACAATTTTATTTCTTTTATTTTGTTTTTCTATTTACCACTACGAGATTTGATCCTTACAATTAACGAGTTCAAGGGGATTGACAACCCTCTTGCCCGCGTTGGGTGCAAGTATTTGCTTTTGTGTGTGCTGGTGTTGTTCACGAGGCTTTGCTTGATTCTCCTATCGGTTTAATAAACCTTGGTTCTTGCCGAGGGAAATACTTACCTCTATAGTACTGCATCTCCTTTCCTCTTCGGGGAAAGTCCCAACGCAGCTCATAAGTAGCAATCACGTTTTCCGGATCTTAGGATATCTTTAAGTGTAACAATAGTCCAAAAACAACATTGAGATTATGATGTTAGAAGAACGATCATATTGAATCGACCCAAACTTGTTTGCTAAGAAGAGAGTGCAGAGGTCTTAGAGGAGACGGCATTTGTGGCTCGGCCAAAGTCTCCCCTTGGTTCCTTGAATGGCATCAAGATGTCGACGATGAGCTAAATTTTGACATTCCCCTCGGTATTTCAATTTGAGTCATTTTAGTATATTTCTCCTCTCATACTGCAATATGCTACATGTATAGAGAAGATACTAAATCACCTAATTACCTCTGGAAAGAAAGAACTTCGCCTCATGTTTGTGGATGCTCCGGTTCTTCTTTTGAAGCAAACCGTCGAGAAGAAATGCAAAGTCTTAAGCTGAAAGCCTTACTCTAACTCTTCATAATCAAGTGATCGTGGTTTCATCGGTGATGGGATTACCAAGCAATACTTTGAAAGCCTTACTCCAACTCTGCGTAATCAAGTGAATCTGGTGTCCCCAGCAATTTCTTTGGCTTTCTCACACGATCCTTATGCTATGGATGTAGCACTCCTTGCATCCTCATAGATCAATATTCTACCACTCAACGACAACACTAGTGATGAGGCAGACATGAGATTCCACTGGTCAGTCATGGTTTTGTATAGACCCATCAACGACGCGCCTCGATTGGTGCACCACGACAACACCGAAGGTCGCATCAACAACGCAGCCATGGAACATCTCGCCTCAGTCCGCGGTGTGTTGCCTCCCTTCCAAGCATCGGTCGTCGAGCACACAAGCACTCCACTACAGGATAACGGCGCCGATTGCGCGGTTTTCGTGATGGCAATTGCCAATTTCATTGCACGTTGGTTGCTAAGCAATGACCATCAAGGACAACAACCACATCAAGATTGGGTGAATACACTCATGGGGGATGTAGACCATGATGTCGTCACCCAGATGAGAACGACGATTATGTTATAGGGGTTTGACAAATAAAAATTGTAGTTAAAGGTTATAATATACAATAATTCAGGAACAATCTGCTGCACCATGCCGAATTTATTCAGCAACTCACTACATCTGTCCTAATCGATGCATTATGCCAAAAAGAGAATGCATGGAAGCCTTTTTGTGCGTCAAGTACCAAATTTTTGGCTCTAGTGTGGGTCAAATATATATAATTATTTATACTAAACTTTAATATTTGTTTAGACATTATTATTTTAATCACAACCGTACCAAATTTAATATGGTAACATTGAGTTATTGTTTGCATTGAAATTTACAATAAAAAATAAATCAAAACACTCCTTTAGTAACATGTTTAACTAAATCCTCTTAATTTGGAAAATCTGACAAAATCACATGTTTTCTTTGATTATTTTGTGACACTTGCATTAATTTGGTGTATATGTTTGTGTTGTATCCTTAAAAAAATTAGTAGAGATCTGTAACATGTATGGTATAAGAAATATCTCGACAGAAGTATCTATAATGAGATATGAGAAAATAGAAAAATCTAGATTATATAAGATGTTTACAAGAAGCTTGTTACTGAGTCACCACATTTTTTTTTCTATTCCAATGTGTCTTACATATTACGTTGGGTTCGATAATTTGTCCCAATTCCCCAATGATCCCAAATCGCACACAAAAACAATCCCTAGGTGCATCTATCTCGCACACCCTTTGTCGTCGGCCCTCGTCGACCTTACATCCGATGCCAATCCACTATGGACGTATAATTGTATCACCCATTTCCTATTTTCTGTAGGTATACATTAATCTCTGATCCAGATTCTTGCTACATCCTTTACTACAACAATGTCAAGCGAAAATCCTTTTTTGAGCCCGAGCTCATTTGCACCCGTAAGCTATATTACAAAGTGTGCAACTTAGGATGTGTTAGTTTGGGCTGCAGCTGCATCGTCTCCAGCTGCAAGTAGCGGCTGTAGCTGCTAGCTATGGTTGAAGGGTTGGAGCTGAAGATATTACAAAGTGTGCAACTTAGGCTGTGTTAGTTTGGGCTGCAGCTGCACCGTCTCCAGCTGCAAGTAGCGGCTGTAGCTGCTAGCTATGGTTGAAGGGTTGGAGCTGAAGTGCAGCCGTTTGGTAGTTATGCTGTAGCAGCTGCGGCTGCTGCCGAATCATGTTCAAATTACCAGAACGCCCTCTGTTCTTCTGTAGATTGAGTTTAAGTGCTGATTATACTGTTTTAACAGGAAATGACCTGATTTGAATTGTTTTAGTCGCAGATGGCCAGTTTTCACATATTTGAACTAGGATCATACTAGTTATCACACATTCTAGCATATGGCAATATTTTTGAACTCATCATTACATATGGTATTAATTATATATTACATGATACACTGACAGTCCTTCGTTACAAAATACATGGTTATGGTGAAATACAGTCCTACTCTCTCGCTCCCATCACATAATCAACAATCATGTTACGAGTTGTGTCCATGGTAGTATTTGCACCTCCCGCATAGTTCCCTCCGAGTAAAAAGCCAATAGTGAGTACCACAAACCATCATTTAATCCATACAGAACATGTTTCAATAGTGCTCAATTTACGTAGCAAATACATAATTCAACATGATACAGCAAGCAAACACATGTTTCAAATTGTTCAAAAGCACGGAAATAAGTAAAGACATGTCAGACAAACAATATAATGCACTACTTCTTCCTATCATCAAACTGTCTCTTGAGCTAATCGAGTCTCCCTTCATTTTTCTTCATTGCATAAAAGAAGCTGCGGTTTGATGGTTTAGCAAACAACTTTGTAGCCATGTAGTACTCATCACTAGTCTCGGATGCTCCACACTTGGCAACCTCTTCCATAATGGAAAGAATATCATCATTGTCAGTGGTCTTACTAGTTTGGCCTGCACAATCTTCCTGTATGACATGATCAACAAACCTATTGAAGTACTTTGGCACATTATTTTTCTTGAACTTGGATGGACTATAAGGAATTGCACTTTTTGGACGCTTGCGCTTTGGTTGTGCTGGGCTTGGTTGAACAGGGCTGGGAACTTGAGTCTCATTCTCTTCTTCGTACAACTCATGTATATCTTCCTCAGTTTCAGTTTCTTCCATCTCTTCATTATCCACTCCAAGTATGACAGATGAGAGTCCATCAACGTTAGCCTTTTCAAACATGATCGCTAGCTCGTTCGAGCAATCTGGAGGTCCATGGCGAAAAGCTTTAATTGGCTTGTGAATCTGCACGAACAAATAACAAGGTAACACTTGTTAGTGGCATAATATAGCGTGACAATACTAGATATTCATGTATGAAATCAACTAACCGCAATCAATGCAGCCCACTGATCATCGTCTGCTGTAATATTTTGCTTCACATCATCCCATCCAAGCCCAGTAGCTTTGTTTTTGTAAAATACCCATGCAGAGTATATAGCCTTCATATCATCCCAATGATTCTTGAATTGCTTCTGTACATAGTTTCTTC
The DNA here is from genome assembly GCA_902687465.1 of Secale cereale. Classification (NCBI taxonomy): domain Eukaryota; kingdom Viridiplantae; phylum Streptophyta; class Magnoliopsida; order Poales; family Poaceae; genus Secale; species Secale cereale. Next base: position 882,071,218 of record LR738711.1, on the reverse strand, counting down.
CGGTCTATGTGTTGAAGGATGCAATTAAACCCTTATATCCAGCACGAGTTAAAGCCTTGGTTGGCCTATTTCCAAGTCGTACTTGTGTGGCAGCACACTCACAGAAAATTCTGGTGGCCTCTGGATCCCACCGAGCTTTTACTTTGGGTTCTTCCATCTATACAACCAACTATGAGTTTGCAAATGAAAGTAACAGTAGCAGGCCCGAAGTACCAAATCAAGCATTCAAATTTGCAATTTGTAAAAATAGTGAACCCACGAGTAGTTCACTAATAAATTTACTTGTACTGATTCAACTAAACGAAATAGTAGCAAGCACTAACAGTCCACAAGTACCAAATCAAGTAGTCAAAATCATAATTTATATAATCAGGGAATACACTATCACTTCACTGGCACCAAATTGAGTAGTCAAATTTGCAATTTATATAAACAGTAGACTCCACAGCAGTCAAAGTACCTGGACGTCGATGCGTCGGTACGGCGCTTTGCCTGCGTGGCTGGTGATACGTCTCGTATCTATAATATTTGATTGTTCCATCCCAATATTATTCAACTTCTACATACTTTTGGCAAAAAGTTTATATGATTTATTTGGACTAACTTACGGATCCAGTGTCCAGTGCTAGTTCTTGTTTGTTGCATGTTTTTGTTTTGCGGAAAATCCATATCAAACAAAGTCCAAACGCGATAAAACTTTACAGAGAATTATTTAGGAATATATGTGATTTTTGGGACTTGGAATCAACGCAAACGGGGCCCACAGTGACCACAACCCACCAGGGCGCGCCCGGGGGTGCCCGGCTTGCCCATGTGTCTTATGCCCTCCTCGAACGTCAGTTGAGGCCCTTCTTCGGGCGCAAGAACACTAATTTATGGGAAAATATCGTGTAACTATTTCAGGGCAATCGGAGTTACGGATCTACGAGAATTTAAGAAACGATGAAGGGCCAAATCTGGGAAACATGAAACAGAAGAGGACAGAGAGACAGATCCAATCTCGGAGGGGCTCTCGCCCCTCCGCTGCCATGGAGGCCATGGACCAGAGGGGGAACTCTCCTCCCATCTAGGGGGGTGGGGCAAGGAAGAAGAAGGAGGGGGTTCTCTCCTCCTCTCTTCCGGTGGCGTCGGAGTGCCGCCGGGGTTAGGATCGTGACGGCAATCTACATCAACAATCTTGCTACCATCAACACCAACTTTCTGAAGGAAATATGCCCTACAGGCAATAATAAAGATGTTATTTATATTTCCTTATATATCATGATAAATGTCTTTTATTCATGCTAGAATTGTATTAACCAGAAACTTGATACATGTGTGAATACATAGACAAAACAAAGTGTCCCTAGTATGCCTCTACTAGACTAGCTCGTTAATCAAAGATGGTTATGTTTCGTAACCATAGACATGAGTTGTGATTTGATCAACGGGATCACATCATTAGGAGAATGATGTGATGGACAAGACCCATCCGTTAGCTTAGCACTATGATCATTTAGTTTTACTGCTATTGCTTTCTTCATGACTTATACATGTTCCTATGACTATGAGATTATGCAACTCCCGAAAACCGGAGGAAGACCTTGTGTGCTATAAAATGTCATAACATAACTGGGTGATATAAATATGCTCTACAGGTGTCTCTGAAGGTGTTTGTGGTGTTGGCAAAGATCGAGAATAGGATTTGTCACTCCGAGTGTCGGAGAGGTATCTCTGGGCCCTCTCAGTAATACACATCATAATAAGCCATGCAAGCAAACGACTAATGAGTTAGTCACAGGATGATGTATTACGGAACGAGTAAAGAGACTTGCCAGTGACGAGATTGAACTAGGTATGATGATACCGACGATCGAAGCTCGGGCAAGTAACATACCGATGACAAAGGGAACAACGTATGTTGTTATGCGGTTTGACCGATAAAGATCTTCATAGAACATGTAGGAACCAATATGAGCATCCAGGTTCCGCTATTGGTTATTGACCATAGATGAGTCTCGGTCATGTCTACATACTTCTCGAACCCGTAGGGTCCGCACGCTTAACGTTCGATGACGATCGGTCTTATGAGTTTATGTGTTTTGTTGTACCGAAGGTAGTTCGGAGTCCCGGATGTGATCACGGACATGACAAGGAGTATCGAAATGGTCGAGACATAAAGATTGATATATTGGAAGGTTATATTCGGACACCGGAAGGGTTTCGTGGGTCACCGGATAAATACCGGAGTACCGGGAGGTTACCGGAACCCCCCGGGGAGTAAATGAGCCTTATTAGGCTTTAGGGGGAGAGAGAGAGAGGGGCTGCCTAGGGCAGGCCGCGCGCCCCCCAAGCCTACTCCAAATTGGACTAGGGGGAGGGGCGGCGCCCCCTCCTTCCTTCTCTTTCTCTCCCTTCCTTCCCTCTTCTCCTACTCCTACTAGGAAAGTAGGAGTAGGACTCCCCCCTTGTCGCGCCTCCTCCCTAGGCCGGCCGCCTCCTCCCTCTCCCTCCTTTATATACGTGGGGAGGGCACCCCTAGAACACACATCAATTCTTCCTAGCCATGTGCGGTGCCCCCCTACGCTGGTAACTTCATCATCACCGTCACTACGCCGTCGTGCTGACGAAACTCTCCCTCTGCCTCAACTGGATCAAGACCTCGAGCGATGTCATCGGGCTGAACGTGTGCTAAACGCAGAGGTGCCGTATGTTTGGTACTTGGATCGGTTGGATCGCGAAGAAGTTCGACTACATCAACTGCGTTACTAAATGTTTCTGCTTTCGGTCTACAAGGGTACGTAGACACACTCTCCCCGCTTCCGGTTGGATCTTGCGTGACCGTAGGATTTTTTTGGAAATACTACATTCCCCAACAGTGGCATATGAGCCAGGTCTATGCGTAGATGATATGCACGAGTAGAACACAATGAGTTGTGGGCGATAATAGTCATACGGCTTACATGTCATACTTTGATTCGGCAGTATTGTGAGATGAAGCGGCCTCGACCGACATTATGTGTACGCTTACACGAGACTGGTTTCACCGTTACGAGCACTAATTGCTTAAAGGTGACTGGCGGGTGTCTGTCTCTCTCATTTTAGTTGAGTCGAGTGTGACTACGCCCGGTCCTTGTGAAGGTTAAAATAGAAAACTTGACGAAAAATCGTTGTGGTTTTGTATGCGTAGGTAAGAACGGTTCTTGCTAAGCCTGTAGCAGCCACGTAAAACTAGCAACAACAAAGTAGAGGACGTCTAACTTGTTTTTGCAGGGCATGTTGTGATGTGATATGGTCAAAGACGTGATGAGTTATACGTTATTGTATGAGATGATCATGTTTTGTAAATTATCGGCAACCGGCAGGAGCCTTATGGTTGTCTCTTTATTTTATCACTATGAGTTAGCGATAGTAGTAGTAGCAATAGTTGGTGAGACGACCACGACGCTACGATGAAGATCATGGTGTCAAGACGGTGACGATGGAGATCATGACGATGCTTTGGAGATGGAGATCAAAAGCACAAGATGATGATGGTCATATCATATCACATATTTTGATTGCATGTGATGTTAATCTTATTATGCTTCTTATTTTGCTTAGTACGGCGGTAGCATTATAAGATGATCCCTTACAAAATTTCAAGGTACATGTGTTCTCCCTGAGTATGCACCGATGCGAAAGTTCGTCGTGCTGAGACACCACCTGATGATCGGGTGTGATAAGCTCTAAGTTCAAATACAACGGGTGTAAGACAGATTTGCACATGCAGAATACTCTGGTTAAACTTGACAAGCCTAGCATGTACAGACATGGCCTCGGAACACTAGAGATCGAAAGTTCAAGCGTGGATCATATAGTAGATATGATCAACATAAGATGTTCACCATTAAAAACTACTCCATCTCACGTGATGATCGGACATGGTTTAGTTGATTTGTATCACGTGATCATTTAGATGACTAGAGGGATGTCTATCTATGTGGGAGTTCTTTAGTAATATGATTAATTGAAGTTTAATTTATCATGAACTTAGTCCTGATGGTTTCTGCATATCTATGTTGTTGTAGATCAATGGCCAGTGCTACCGTTCCCTTGAATTTTAAATGCATTCCTAGAGAAAGCTAAGTTGAAAAATGATGGTAGCAACTACACGGGCTGGGTCCGTAACTTGAGGATTATCCTCAAAGCTGTAGAGAAGAATTATGTCCTGGAATCACCGCTAGGTGACAGGCCTGCTGCAGGAGCAACTCCAGGCGTTATGAACGTCTGGCAAGCTCGTTCTGATGACTACTCGATAGTTCAGTGTGCCATGCTTTACGTCTTAGAATCGGGACTTCAAAGATGTTTTGAACGTCATGGAGCATATGAGATGTTCCAAGAGTTGAAGTTAATATTTCAAGCAAATGCCTGAATTGAGAGATATGAAGTCTCCAGTAAGTTCTATAGCTGGAAGATGGAGGAGAACAGTTCTATTAGTGAACACTTACTCAGAATGTTTGGGTTATACAATCACATGCATCAACTTGGATGCAAAGTTGACGAAGATAGTGTTATTCATAGAGTTCTTAAATCACTGCCACCAAGCTATAAAGGCTTCGCGATGAACTATAATATGCAAGGGATGCAGAAGACAATTCCCGAGCTCTTCGCTATGCTCAAAGCTGTGGAGGTAGAAATCAAAAAGGAGCATCAAATGTTGATGGTTAACAAGACCACTAGTTTCAAGAAAAAGGTCAATGGAAAGAAGGGAAACTTCAAGAAGAATAGCAAGCCAGTTGCTAATCCCGCAAAGAAACCCAAGTCTGGAGCCAAGCCTGAAACTGAGTGCTTCTACTTCAAAGGGATTGGACACTGGAAGCGGAACTGCCCCAAGTATTTGGCGGATAAGAAGGATGGCAAAGTGAACAAAGGTATATTTGATATACATGTTATTGTTGTGTACCTTACTAATGCTCGTAGTAGCACCTGGGTATTTGATACCGATTCGGTTGCTAATATTTGTAACTCGAAACAGGGGCAACGGATTAAACGAAGATTAGCTAAGGACGAGGTAACGATGCGCGTGGGAAATGGATCCAAAGTCGATGTGATCGCCGTCGGCACGCTACCTCTACATCTACCTTCGGGATTTGTTTTAGACCTAAATAATTGTTATTTGGTGCCAGAGCATGAACATTATATCTGGATCTTGTTTGTTGCGAGACGGTTATTCATTTAATTCAGAGAATAATGGTTGTTCTATTTATATGAGTAATATTTTTTATGGTCATGCACCCTTGAAGAGTGGTCTATTCTTGTTGGATCACGATTGTAGTGATACACATATTCATAACATTGAAGCCAAAAGATGCAAAGTTGATAATGATAGTGCAACTTATTTGTGGCACTGCCATTTAGGTCATATTGGTGTAAAGCGCATGAAGAAACTCCATGTTGATGGACTTTTGGAATCACTTGGTGCTTCCGAACCATGACTCATGGGCAAGATGACTAAAACTCCGTTCTCCAGAACAATGGAGCGAGCAACTGACTTGTTGGAAATCATACATACTGATGTATGCGGACCAATGAGTGTTGAGGCTCGCAGCGGGTATCGTTATTTTCTGACCTTCACTGATGATTTGAGCAGATATGGGTATATCTACTTAATGAAGCAGAAGTCTGAAACATTTGAAAAGTTCAAAGAATTTCAGAGTGAAGTTGAGAATCATCGTAACAGGAAAATAAAGTTTCTACGATCTGACCGCGGAGGCGAATATTTGAGTTACGAGTTTGGTCTTCATTTGAAACAATGTGGAGTAGTTTCACATCTCACACCACCTGGAACACCACAGTGTAATGGAGTGTCCGAACGTCGTAACCGTACTTTATTAGATATGGTGCGATCTATGATGTCTCTTACCGATTTACCACTATCATTTTGGGGTTATGCTTTAGAGACAACTACATTCACGTTAAATAGGGCACCATCTAAATCCGTTGAGACTACGCCTTATGAACTGTGGTTTGGCAAGGAACCCAAGTTGTCATTTCTTAAAGTTTGGGGCTGCGATGCTTATGTGAAAAAGCTTCAACCTGATAAGCTCGAACCCAAGTCGGAGAAATGTGTCTTCATAGGATACCCATAGTAAACTGCTGGGTACACCTTCTATCACAGATCCGAAGGCAAGATATTCGTTGCTAAGAATGGATCCTTTCTACAGAAGGAGTTTCTCTCGAAAGAAGTGAGTGGGAGGAAAGTAAAACTTGATGAGGTAATTGTACCTTCTCCCGAATTGGAAAGTAGTACATCACAGAAACTAGTTCCAGTGATTCCTACACCAATCAGCGAGGAAGCTAATGATGATGATCATGAAACTTCAGATCAAGTTACTACTGAACCTCGTAGGTCGACCAGAGTGCGTTCCGCGCCAGAGTGGTACGATAACCCGGTTCTGGAAGTCATGTTACTAGACCATGATGAACCTACGAACTACGAGGAAGCGATGATGAGCCCAGATTCCGCAAAATGGCTTGAGGCCATGAAATCTGAGATGGGATCCATGTATGAGAACAAAGTGTGGACTTTGGTTGACTTGCCCGATGATCGGCAAGCCATTGAAAATAAATGGATCTTTAAGAGGAAGACTGACGCCGATGGTAATGTTACTGTCTACAAAGCTCGACTTGTTGCGAAAGGTTTTCGACAAGTTCAAGGAGTTGACTACGATGAGACTTTCTCCCCCGTAGCGATGCTTGATACGTCTCCAACGTATCTATAATTTTTGAATGTTCCATGATATTATTTATGATGTTTTGGATGTTTAATGGGCTTTGTTATACACTTTTATATTATTTTTGGGACTAACCTATTAACCCAAAGGCCCAGTACAGATTGCTGTTTTTTTTTGCCTATTTCAGGGTTTTACAGAAAAGGAATATCAAACGGAGTCCAAACGGAATGAAACCTTTGGGAGAGATATTTTTGGCGCAAAATCTTCACGGGAGACTTGAGAACCACGGAATAGGGCTCACGTGGCGTCCACGAGGGTGGGGGGCGCGCCCCCCCCCCCCTACAGGGCGCGCCCCCTGCCTCGTGGGCCCCACGTTTGTCCCCAGGTGCCCTCCTTCCTGCTATATATACCTATTGATGCGGAGCATCCTACGGCTATCTCCATGTACACCGTCATAGCACCTCATGCCCCTAGTGGACCTAAGGTGAACCGCTCCTCTTCAAGTTTGACATTTATATCCATAGGACATGGTCGCTACCTCACCACGAACATTGTGCATCACTAGGTACGAGGATGACCATCACCAAGAAGCTAGGGAACACCACCAAGTTCACCGGAGACCTACGAAGGAAGAAGAAGGACGTGAGAAGGACGAAGTGGAGAACCGGGACACTCCGGGTGCCCGGCCACAACCTTGGGCGCTGCTCCAGCCATCCCGGTTGTCCGGCCGTGGAGCCCCGGGTGCCCGGCCTCCCGACCTGGGAGCAGCCCCACCGTCCCGGGTGCCCGAGCCGCCACACCGCGGGTGCCCGGCCCCGCCAGCCGGTAGGGCGCTGGCCCTCTGGCCAGTCCGGGTGCCCGGGCCACCGAACCCTGGGTGCCCGGCCCCTCCTCCTGGCGCGACCACCGGGTGCCCGGACTTTGCCACCGGGTGCTCGCCCCCCCCCTAGAGCCGCGTTCCGACGGGTGCCCGGACCCATACCCCCAGGTGCCCGGACCCCTCCGAGAGTGTGTGCGTGTTCACGGCCATTTTGGACCTTTGTATCCCCCTCTCCCTCTATTTCGTCCCTAGACTATAAGTACCTCCCACCTAGCTCCTTTGTAGGGCAGCAAATATGATAGCTCATTTGTATGTGAGCTTTGCTCCTACCTTCTCCTCTTGAGAGAGAGAGACTACTCCATTGGAGGCCAAGACCTCCATCTTGGAGAAGATCCCTAGTGGATGCAAGACCCCATCTAGGGAATAATCCTTGTGGATTATCAAGACCTCTCTCCTCATATGATTGGGATGAACTCTACCATGTATCTTATTTCCCTTTGATTGTTCTTGTACCTTGTGGATCTCATGTGTTTGTGAGTCTACTGGATGTGTGATTGGACTTGTTCTTGACAGTTTCCCCCTTGTGTTCTTCTTGTTCTTGGGGATTCCCCTCCAATTTGTGAAAGATCTCCACCTAGGGTTCTATCCTACAACATCATGGTATCTAGAGCTATGGTTTCTCACGAAATTGGAGCCCCACTTCTTGTTTTCTAGCCTAGTTTTGTTGTGTTCTTGCCCAATTTTGAAAATCCCGAAAATAGCCCCAATTTATTTTGTGATTTGTTGGTTTGATGAGGTTTTGTTGGGTTTGATCCATGGATTTGCTTGGTTTCAAGTGGATCTAGCCTCCCCCCATCCATCTCCACCTTTCCCTCCACGAAATCCACCAATTTCTACCATTTTCCCACGATTTTCCGCACAAATCCGCGACCCCCGGGCACCTGGACCCCCTGTGCAACCCCGCTGACCACCCCGGGTGCCCGCACCCCTTACCCCCGGGCCATCTCCTCCACCCAACTCCCCTGACCACCCCGGGTGACCGCACCTCTCACCCCCGGGCACCCTCACCCCCCAGAATCAGCCGCGTGCATTTTACGTTTTCACTCATAACTTTCACTCCCGAACTCCGATTTGGGTGTTCTTTGGCTCGTTGAAAAGCTAGCGACGTGCCCGGGCTGCTCATCTTGGCATTACCACCATTTGACTCCATAAAATTTTGACAAATTTGTCATGTTTGCCTAGGCCATCCACCATAGCTTTCCGCAACCTAACCCCATTTCGACCCATATAGCATTTACGGTTGTTTGAGTGGTGACTTGAGTCTCCTAAGGTGTTTCGGCTACTTAGGGATGAGTGCTTCTTCATCAAACACCACCACCACTTCTGCATTGCCATCTTCGACACCACCATCACCACTTTCCTCTACCACCATTTGACTTTGGCCTTTGAGATTTTGAGTTGTGGATTTTCCATTTCCTAAGGTATTTCGGCTAATTAGGAACGGGTCGCCATCGACAACACCGCCTCTCATCATCATCATCATCGGATGGTAACCTCGACGACACCATTGTATATTCCCCTTGCAATTGCATTGTTAACGCCTAGCCCATTTTGCGTCACTTGCCCATCGAGACTAGCCATTTGAGTATTGCCGACAACGTTACTTGTGCACATTAGTGGTCATCGATATACACCATCCATTGCATATATACCATATCATATTGGTATCATCTTGCTACCTTAGTACCATCCCTCGCGTGCCACAAGATTGTTCCCGCGTATACACAATTGCTATCTTGGTTTGTGTTTTTCGCATAGTGGCCATATAAAAAAAACTTTTAAGCAAAAAGAGAGTGTAACACCCCAAATTTTTGAGTTGGTTTTTCTTGCAAACTTTTGGCCTTTTTGAAAGGGGATTGTTTGATCTTTTCTTTTGCCCTTCTAAAATCCCTTTTTTGCCAAAGTTTGTGTGTCTTCTCAAGCTTGGTTTTTAGCCCTGAAGTTCTCCTCTTGTGTTTGGCTCAAGCACAAGTTGAGATTCAAATGGAGTTGTTTGAGGTCACCACTTCTTGTTTTAAAATTCTCAAGTTTAGCCTTGACCTATCTCCCCTCCAAACTTCCTCTTGCCATGATCCCAACAGGAACAATCCTCTCCAAGACTCTCTTCACACCATGGGACAAGGTTTTCATCAATTCCAGCAAGTGTGAGCTTATTGGGATTTTTCTCCTATTTATTTCATTCCAAAGAAAATTCTGTCTTTTATAGTGGACCTTGGTGATTTACAAAGGAACCACCATTTTCATCCACCTATTTGACTCCAAACCAACTCTCCTAGATAGTCCTTAGTACCCAAAACATAGATCCATCTTGTTTCACTGGTCCACAGTTCAAAATTTTCAAATTTCACCTGCTGCAAGTTTGGACCAGATTTGCAAAATTTGGTGAAATTCATATTTATCTTCATCCAAAAATTCTGTGAAAAATCATGCAACCTCTAGATACATCAAGAGGCCACTCCACCAAAAATCAGCTCCAGAAACATTGCACAAATACCAGAATCATTTCATCAAACACCTAGCCTACACTGAACTGTTAGCTGTTAACTAAAACTGTCGACAGTTTAACACTTCATCAGTTTCGTCAGTTTCGACAGTCGTCGGGCGCGGCGACAAAACTCCGTCTGTATCTCCCTTGGCTCGACGCTGCAATGCAGCTTCTTCTTATCCACGCGCCGCACGGTCGCTTGGCAGCTTCTGGGCGTCGGTGGCGCCCTGGCCCGACCGCGCCGGCGACTGCCACGGCCACAGCGCCGCCCGTGGCGGCTGACAGACGCAACGCCGCAGCTCCACGCCGATTCGCGCCGCCCAGACCACCCCAGTGCCCCGCGTGTCCTTCTCCACAGCCAGCGCACGCCTGGCACGCCGTTACCGTGGCCTGGCACGCGCAGAGCGCCGTTCCTGCCGCCGACGTGCCGCACGGTCGTTCCGTCGGTGATAGGTCGTAACTCTACCTCTCCTGCTAGGTTAGGCGCGGGAATGGAACCACAACAGCTCCTGGAAGATGCTCAAGCTCCTAACCCCGCCGTCCGACCACTGCAGCGCCGTAATTGGCTCGCCGGACTTATCCATTCGCGGCAGCCACCTCGGGCCGCCTATAAAAGGCACCCCCGAGCTCGTGCTCGAGCACACACGCCTCCACTACGTCCCTATACCACGCCCAACCTCTGGAAGAGCCCCGAGAGGCTTTTCTTCCCTGGCTCCGGCCAGCTGCTTCCGCCTCAGGCTCCAGCTCCGTTCACTCCGGTGAGGGCTCCTTGTGGGCACCCCGACTTGGAAGTCGAGATCACCGAATGCACGTGTACAGTGAGCCCAGAGATCAATGCTCACTGAACACACAGAAGCTGAAATAACAAGAGTCTTACATCCATACAAATAGTCTTACACGAATTAAGGCCATTATGGCCAAGTCTTACATAGGTAGAGCCTCACGGGCTGAATAGCAAATAACTCAAGTAGCGGAAGTCTTCGATAAAACGGGTAGAACCCATGCCATCTGCCTTAACCCTACAGGCATTCTGACTGGGATAGCGTCCTAGTTCGCATGGTCGTCTCCCAAGAACTCTTCCTCATAATCCTGCTCTTCCATGCCTGGCCAATTAAATAACCAGTGGCAAGCCAATGAGTACTTTGAATGTACTCGCAAGCAACCCATGATGTGGTTCAAGTAATAATGCAATTGAATAATAATGAACAATCTAGCAGGAGGCTAGAACAATATGCTATCATCAAGCTTATGCATCAATAACCTCGCGTAACCTCGAGAAAAGGTTACCGACATCAACATGAATATGATTCATCTCATTGAGTCAAGTCACCATCTTGACTCATACCAACACTGATGAAGTAAAATTCTGGACATAGTTTAAGTAGCACCACCCAACTGTCCATGACCGTGGACACGGCTATTCGAATAGTTTTACACTCTGCAGAGGTTGCGCACTTTACCCACAAGATCCGGGGAACTTCCGTGTCATCCACGACCCGCGGTACCTCAAGTACCCGGGGTAAGCACCCGGTCATTACCTTTCCTTAGACGACACTAACATAGAGTCCACTCGTTGGCACACGGCCCTCGGGCACAAACAATAGATCACGGGACTTGCCCAAATTTAAATGTTCACGCGTGCCCGAAGGGACCAACGGTGTGTCCGGTGCCCTGTAAAAACAGTCATGGCCGTCTATCCAAGCACGACCCCGTCCCGGGAAAGACCTCAAGTCTTCCCGTCACTAGTAATGCGGGCACCATGCTAGTATTGACCTAAGTAATCAATAAAGCCCCGTCCCATAAGGGGTAGTGTGGTTGCACATGTTTGGTTGGGACGGTAGTCACACATAAATCTAATCCATCATTCCACCATGCACATGATATTACCAGCACATCACTTCTTCCTCAAGTGATGACCTAACACTTCATCACCCTCGGGCATTAGGGGCACCCGATGGGTTCATGCAAAGTTTTCAACTACGGGGGTTCATATCACACATGCATCATATGAGCATCAAGACCAACTATTGCATGTCATCTAGCACATAGCAAGATCAACAATAAAGCATGCATCATGTGGTGGTTCATCTAGGTTACCATCGTAACCCTAACATCATGCATCGGAAACAAACGGGTTCCGAGAACAATTGTATCATGGTCAAAGGGCTGCTTGCCTGGATTGGCTTGGTCTTCAAAGTCTTCAAGTCCTTCTCCTTCTTCTTCCACAGCAACTTCGTCAAATACGGGGTCTATACGTCGCATAATAACCACGGGAAAATAAGAATACAAATGAAACAGAAAAATCAAGTGCTCAGAAAAATGTCAACTCATTTTTGTAAAATACTAGAGGGATTTCTAAGATGGGAAAAAAAATCTTAGTTGGAGTTTTGGAGTTACAGAATAGGATATATAGATTTTTGAACATGAGTTATACTGCTCAAATTTGAATTTAAATTTGAACAGTACAAAAAAGTTTCATGGATTTGAATGAAAGTAGTACCATTAAATAGGTTGGAATATTGCAAGATTTTAGGAGTTGGAATTATTTAATTTGGATCAATATTCTTTTCTGCATAAATGTTTGAATCATTTACAGAAAAGAAAAAGAAAAAGGGGTTCCTGTGCACTGGGCCAGAAGAGGCCACAGTGCACGGCCCAAACGGGCTGGCCCAGCCGCACGGTGCCAGCGCGCGCGCACGTCAGGTTTCAAACCTGACGGGCGGGGCCCGTGGGTCAGCGGCACAGAGGAGGGGAGAGAGGTGGGGGGATGACAGGCGGGGCCCGCCTGTCATCTCTAACCCCGCGGTCACGGCGGCGGCGAGCTCACCGGCGACGATTCCGGCCACGGCGACGGCAACGGAGGGCAGGGTCGGACTCAGGGGCGTGTTGCGGTTGCAGGGGTGGTAGCGCGGCACGGCGGGGAGCCCTGGTTCACCGGCGGCGAGGTGCGACGGCGGAGGCTCGTCGGAGGGGAGTTGCTGCGGCCGTTTCCGACTGCAAACAGAGGGGGAAAGAGAGGGGAAAGGGTCAGTGGTGTGCTGCGGTTTCGAAGCGAGCGGAAGGAGAGGTAGGGGAGGCCTGTACCTCGAGATCGCCGGCGGCCCGACGCGGCGGAGCTCCGGTCGATCCCGAGCACTGGGGCGCTCCGGGGTCGAACTAGTGATGCAGGAGGGACCAGGGGAGAGTTGTGAGGCTGGTGGTGGTGTGGGAGAGGCTCGGGGAGGCCTATTTATAGGGGCCCGACGGGGACCCGTGGTCCAGTGCGCCGGCGAGCTCCGGCTCGTCGCTACAGCGCACGGGAGGCTACGGGGGTGAGTTAGGGGAGTTGCTGGACGAGTCCTACGCCCAGCTGAGGTAAGAGGAGGAGCGGAGGAGCGACAGGGAGGCGCGCGCGTGCGAGGTAGAGGAGTGGCTGCCGCGGGCGGCCAGCGCGCGTGCGACGGCGGCTACTGGAGGGCGCAGGAGGAGGGGGACAGCGCCGGTGGGGGCTGCGGACGTCGAGGCACGTTGGGAGGCGCGAGGGGAGAGCCCGAGGCTGTCGGGGATCGATGATTGGCCCGAGCCAGCGTGCGGGAGCACTGTTCACGCGCTCCAGAGCGCGCGTGTGACCGGCATCGACGCGCTCTCGCTGGTTTGGTCCGCTCCAGCGTGCCCAACAGTGTCTGGGGCGTAGAGGGGGGAGTAAAGAATTGCCCTGAGGCCTTGGATGCTCTGGGGTGCAGAGAGAGAGAGAGAGAGAGAGGAGGGCTGGTAACAAGATGAAAGTGGGCTGTACAGCAAGGTAAAGCTGAGGTTTCGCCCCTCAATCATGGAGCTGGGGTGCTGGGGGAGTTACTGGGGGTTGCTGGTAACCCAATGAGTCTGTGGTAAGAAGTTGAGGCCATGGAGAAAAGTGAAAGTGGTCAAGTTGGAGGTTTTAGAATTTCTGCAGAAGGTGTTTGATCTGTGTTTGATCAAGCAAATGAAGTCTACTTGACATGGCACTTGACAGGGTTGAAAGACATGAGAAAATAGGGTGCTTCACCAAATTTGGCCTCATTTGAAGAAACTAGCCAATGTAACTTTGGTGAACCCTAGAAATCAACAGAAACAGTTTCATCTTGATTGAGTCAAGCTAATCATCTCCCCTTGATGCACCACTTGGTGTAGCATCCTTATTTGGAGTATTGATCATGCTCACAAAGTTTGAGGCTCCAGATAAAAAGTTGGTAATGTAAAGTTGTTCAAATTTGCATTTGAACAGAAAGGGTTTTGAGGTGATCTGATCAAGTTGCTCTATACCAAATCTTGTGCCATTTGGTCTAGGTGCCTTATTAGGCCATTCTAGCATGTGCACCAAGTTTGAGAGCATTTGGACAAGTTTGGCAATGTGAAGTTGCTCAAACTTCAAATATGGACAGAATGGTTATGAAGGGGTTTGAGGAGGTTTTCTTGCTTCCCAAGGCATGGGACTTGGCAAGATCATCAAATATGTCATATATGACATGATAGAATTTCCCTGGAATTTTTGGAGAAAGTTTCCTTTGCAAATATTTCAAAAGCTTGAAATATCCAGAAATGGTTTTAGAGGGTTTAGCCCATTTTTTTTTGAACATGACCAAGTGTTGAAACTCTTATATATGGACAATATATGTCCGATGAGTCTCTCTGAATTTTGGCAAATATTTTTGAAATAGTTAAATAATTTTCCCCTATTAAAGACCATTTCTGGCCTTAAGAAAAAGCTTTTAAATAAAATAGGAAAATAACTTTTAAAATTATACCTGTGTGGTTTCTGGAAGTCCTATGACTACTAGGTCTCAAATAAACCTTTTGAAATAGTTTTCACACCCTTAATCAAGTACTTGCAGTGCAAATCTCAATTCAGGGGTTTTTGGAAAACTAAATTTATAAAAATACTTTTTGGCCAAATTAATTTTGTAAGAAAATACTATACTGTTATATATCACTTGGCATGATCATTGGGCAGAAGTTTTGGATAAGGAGATGAAATCTACAAGAGATCATAGTTGACTTTAATGAGCACATGAAAAAGCAAATGAAGAAAACTCAATTCCAAATAAAAGCCAAATGATGCTAAAAAATTTTGCTGGTCCAAATTTTCATGCTTCAAAGTTACAAATAACATGTTACAAAATGCAGGGTGTGACAGACCTACCCCCCTTACAAGAATCTCGTCCCCGAGATTCCTAAACTAGGGCTTAAAAGAGATCGGGAAACTCGGATCTAAGATAGTCTTCTCGTTCCCAGGTTGCTTCTGCTTCGGTGTGGTTGCTCCACTGGACCTTGAAGTACTTGATGGTACGGCTCCGCATACGTCGTTCTGCTTCGTCCAGAATACGAATGGGCTTCTCGCGGTAGGTCAGATCAGGCTGCAGATCAATGGCTTGGTGATCCACATCCTTGTAGAGACTGGGCTTGTCTGGAACCTGGAGACATTTCCGGAGTTGTGACATATGGAACACATTGTGCACATCGGATAGCTCAGGTGGTAGTTCCAACTGATAAGCCACTTCTCCTCGTCGTGCAGTGATCTCAAAGGGTCCAATGAACCTTGGTGCGAGCTTCCCCTTGACATGGAAACGCTTGGTTCCCTTCAGAGGAGTTACCCGCAGGTACACATGGTCCCCAACATGGAAACTCATGTCTCGGCGTCGAGTGTCAGCATAACTCTTCTGCCTTGACTTGGCTGCCTTTAATCGCTCTCTGACTAGTTGGACTTGCTCTTCTGCTGCGCGGAGATTATCCGGTCCAAAGACTAGTCCTTCTCCAGTTTCTGACCAGTTGAGGGGTGTGCGACACTTGCGTCCGTACAACACCTCAAAAGGTGCCATCTGAAGGCTTGACTGGTAACTGTTGTTATAGGAGAACTCGGCAAAAGGGAGACAGTCTTCCCACTTGGCTCCATATGCCAGGACACAGGCTCGGAGCATGTCTTCGAGAATCTGATTGACTCGCTCAGTTTGACCTCCGGTCTGTGGGTGGAAAGCTGTGCTGAAAGACAACTTGGTTCCCAAGGCTTCTTGGAACTTCTTCCAGAACCTTGAGGTGAACTGGGTTCCTCGATCTGACACAATCTCCTTGGGAACACCGTGAAGACTTACGATTCGGTCGATGTAGAGAGCTGCCAGCCGGTTGCCATCATAAGTGGTCTTGACAGGAATGAAATGAGCCACCTTGGTCAAATGATCGACTATGACCCAGATAGAGTCATGTCCTCTATTCGACCTTGGTAATCCAGTGATGAAGTCCATTCCGACTTTATCCCACTTCCACTCAGGAACCTTGAGTGGTTGGAGCAATCCAGCGGGTCGCTGATACTCAGCCTTGACCTTTTGGCACACATCACACTTTGCAACATAGGTTGCAATCTCTCTCTTCATACCGTGCCACCAGAATTGTGCCTTCAAGTCTTGGTACATCTTGGTTCCTCCGGGGTGGATGGAATACGGGGTGTCGTGGGCTTCTTGCAGAATCAGCGTCTTCAACTCGGTGTTGTTTGGTACGCAGAGACGACCTTTGTACCAAACAATCCCGTGCTCGTCTTCGGAGAATCCTGGGGCCTTGCCCATCTTCATCTTCCTCTTGATACCTTCAATGCTTGCGTGTCCATCTTGAGCCTTCTTGACGTCGTCCATCAGGGTCGGTCTGACTTCCAAATGATCCAGAAATCCAGGGGTGACCAATTCCAAACTGAATTGTTCGATCTCCTTAAACAAGGATGGCTGCCTTTCTTGAATAATGACATTCAAAGAGCAAGCCTTCCTGCTTAAGGCATCGGCCACCACGTTGGCCTTCCCAGGGTGATATTGAACACTGAGGTCATAATCTTTGATGAGTTCCAACCATCTCCGCTGCCTCATGTTCAACTCTTTTTGGGTGAAAATATACTTCAGACTCTTGTGGTCTGTGTAAATCTCACACCGTTTCCCAAGGAGGTAATGCCGCCAGGTCTTCAAGGCATGAACTACTGCCGCTAGCTCAAGATCGTGAGTAGCGTAGTTCTCCTCATGGGGTCGTAGCTGCTTGGAGAGGTATGCTATGACGCGGCCTTCTTGCATCAGAACGCTTCCCAATCCGGTTCGAGAGGCGTCACAATATATCACGAACTCCTTGTGAATATCAGGTGTTGCCAGAACTGGGGCGGTGGTCAATCTCTTCTTGAGCTCTTGGAAGCTCTCTTCGCATTTTGGCGTCCACTCGAACTTCTTGTCCTTCTTGAGGAGCTGAGTCATTGGTCGTGCAATGCTAGAGAATCCTTCCACGAACTTGCGGTAATAGCCCGCCAATCCGAGGAAGCTTCTGACTTCCTTGACGGTCGTTGGAGATTGCCATTGGGTCACAGCTTCGATCTTTGCAGGATCAACAGATAAGCCTTCCTCGGTCAAGACATGTCCTAAGAATCCAACTTTGTGCAGCCAAAACTCACACTTGCTGAATTTGGCATACAGTTGGTGCTCGCGAATCTTGTCTAGGACCATTCTCAGATGTTGCTCATGCTCTTCCTCCGACTTCGAGAACACAAGGATGTCATCAATGAAGACAACAACGAACTTGTCCAAATATTCCATGAATACTTTATTCATGAGATACATGAAGTAAGCTGGGGCATTGGTTAACCCAAAAGACATGACCGTGCACTCGTACAGGCCATATCTGGTTACGAATGCCGTCTTCGGAATATCTTGGGGTCTGATCTTCAGCTGGTAATACCCAGATCTAAGGTCGATCTTGGAGAATACCTTGGCTCCGCTGAGCTGATCAAACAGATCTTCGATCTTGGGAAGTGGGTACTTGTTCTTGATTGTAACTTCATTGAGGGAACGATAGTCAATGCATAAGCGGATGGTACCGTCCCTCTTTGCCACAAACAGAACAGGAGATCCCCAAGGGGAGGCACTTGGGCGGATAAATCCCTTCCTTAGCTGCTCTTCTAACTGCTTCTTCAACTAGGCTAGTTCTTCCGTCCCCATTCTATAAGGCTTCTTATAGATGGGTCCTGCTCCGGGCACGAGCTCGATAATGAACTCAATGTCACGGTCAGGGGGCATTCCCGGTAGTTCATCCGGAAAGACATCAGGATACTCACATACCACCGGTACTTGGTCTAGCCCAACTTCAGACAGACAGTTGACTTTAGCGGCTTGAGCGGAAGAGGAGTTGGGGGCAAACTTGACTTCTACTCCTTGGTCATTGGTCACAGTGACTGTCCGATTGGCACAGTCTAACAAGCCTTGGTGCTTACTGAGCCAATTCATACCTAGGATCACATCCAAGCCTTGCGATCTCAGGACGATAAGGTCTGCTTGGAAGTCTACACCGTTAATGGTAATACTGACTCCTTTACAGCCTATCTTGGCTCTCATCTCGGCTCCGGGGGTTTGTACCACCATAGGGTTATTCAGGGGTGTAGGGGTCATGCCACTTTTTAATGCAAATCTTTGAGTGACAAATGAATGCGTTGCTCCAGAATCAAACAAGACAGTTGCAGGTGCTGAGTTGACAAGGAACGTACCCAGCACGACGTCCGGGTCTTCCTGGGCTTCTTCAGCAGTGACGTGATTCACACGCCCCTTCCCATAGTTCGGTGGATTGCGAGGAGCTGGGTTCCTTGGTGGCATTCCAAGGCCTTGTCCCTAGTTCTGCGCATTGGGGCGCGGGGCATCAGGCTTCTTGTTGGGGCACACCCTGGAGATGTGTCCAGGCTGACCACACCTAAAACAAGTGACTTGATTTGGAGTGTTGATCTTGTTGCCACCATTGATATTGGGGTTGAAAGCTGGCCTGGGGTTGGCATACTGCTGAGGCTGAGGATTGGCACGAGGTGCAGGAGCTCTTGGCTGCTGATAGGTTGGCTTGGCCGGGGCTGACTGCCACGGACGAGGCTTCTGGTTGCTGGAACTTCCCTTACTGACCAACTTGCGCTTGCGAGTGTCTTCCAAAGCACGCCGCTTGTCTTCAAGCATAAGTGCCTTGTTCACCAGGTCAGGGAAGGACGGGCAGTCGCACACGACAAGCGAATTGCAGAGTCTGATTAAGGCCTTCCATGAAGCGCTCCCTTTTGGCAGCATCAGTGCTGACATCCTCAGGGGCATACCTTGACAGAATACTGAACTTCTACATGTACTCCTTGACGGTGCCACTTCCTTGCTTCAGGGCTCGGAACTCACGCTTTTTGATAGCCATGAATCCAGAAGGAATGTGGGCCTTGCGGAATTCTGCCTTGAAGTTAACCCAAGTGATGTCTTGTTCAGCATGCATGACCTTGAATCCATCCCACCAAGCTCTTGCGGTTCCCCCGAGGCAGTGGGCTGCATAAGCCACTTTCTCGCGATCTTCGGTGCATCCGACTAGTTCCAGGATTTCCTCAATGGAATGGACCCAGTCATCTGCATCCATGGGTTCAGCAGTCTCGATGAAGGTTGGCGGTGCATGCTTCTTGAACTCTGCCAACGTGGAACGTCCATTGCCATTCCCCGCCGGCTGGCGGTTGTTGGCGACAGCTTGAGCAATCAGCTGAAGAGCTGCAGTGTTGGCTTGGCGTTCCTCTCGGAAAGCTTGGAGAAGCTGAGCCATGTCCATGCTTGGAGGAGGTGGTGGTGGAGCTTGGTCGTTGGTTTGGTAGTGGTCTGCCTCTGGCTGAGAGGATGCTCCGGCTTCGGGCTGCTGGGTAGAGGTACCAGTACGAGTTACAACAGGCATCCTGTTGGGAGCGGTAAAAGGTCTCATGACTCGGAAGAGGAAAAGCAAGATAGATAGGTGCCTAGTAAGGGGGTGGGTGTGACACTAAATCAAATCATGCAAGGGCCGTAAGGCCAAAACACTTTCATAAAAATCCAAATGGGTGATGTAGCCGTTTACACCTTCCCGAAGGAAGAATACGACATACATCCAGACACAACAAAAGAAAACGCTAGATGGTTTCATATGAACCATACAAGGACTCGACTGCGCATAGGGGTTACACGACCTATCCTACCGTAGGGGATACAACGGGCATATCCGAGTAGCGAATAATGCCTAAGCGGCGGAATGCTCGGTCGCGTATTCCGGCTCTTCTGGGTCTTCCTCCTTGTCTTCATCTGTCTGGGCTCCCTTGTCGCTAGAGGGAGCGGGGGAGTGGAGGAGTTGGATACGACGGTGCTTCGATGGTGGTGCAGGGAAAAGCTTGCGGTATTCCCTTGCTGTCTTCCGACGTCGCCGAGGTGGTTCTTCACCCTTGGAAGACACATCCTCGGAGGGCCTTCCGCCTCGATAAGCGATAGCGGATTGTCCAGAAGGTGCTCCTTCCTTCTTGATCCTGTTCGCCTTCTCTTGAGCTCGACGAAGAAGTGCCTTGGTCTTGTAAAG
This sequence comes from Secale cereale, assembly GCA_902687465.1. Classification (NCBI taxonomy): domain Eukaryota; kingdom Viridiplantae; phylum Streptophyta; class Magnoliopsida; order Poales; family Poaceae; genus Secale; species Secale cereale. Next base: position 882,050,808 of record LR738711.1, on the reverse strand, counting down.
TTCTTCTCGAAGCTTCATTGATTCCGAGGCCAAGTCTTGTGCCAAGCTGTCGGCACATAGACTGAAGTAGGTCTGGAACCGAAGCGAGAGTCCATCCTTCAGTGGAGGGGCTAGTGCGCTGCTTTCTTCGTCACCTTCCTTCCGGTAAGGTAAGAAGCGAGTTGCCATCTTGGCTGCCATTTCCGGAAGAAGCTCGCGGAGACGGGTTCGTGCCTTGAGTGCAGCAGCCTCGGCAGCGAGTGGTAGTGTCGTCATCTGGGGTCCCTCGAAGAACCAACTTGTGGGAGAATCGTTTGCCTTCACGATCACTTCCACATGGTACTCCACCTCAGTATCGCTCACCCAATGCTCGTGGTAGGTGAGGATGGGTGCTCGGTGGAACTGACACTCCTGGAGGCTATCCTCGAGAAGTAGGGGAAACCCAGTGGTCAGGTGCTCTTCGGGAACAGCGGCCATCTACAAAGGTGGAATAGGAGGGGTTAATAAGCTGAGGAAATCTCAGGTTTAGAAAAGAAGAGAGGTTCAGAAGGTTTTGAAAAAGGGGTCCCAACTAACTAACGCCCATGCTAACTAAGGCTTCCTACAGTCAGGATGGCTCTGATACCAGCTCTGTGGGCACCCCGACTTGGAAGTCGAGATCACCGAATGCACGTGTACAGTGATCCCAGAGATCAATGCTCACTGAACACACAGAAGCTGAAATAACAAGAGTCTTACATCCATACAAATTGTCTTAGACGAATTAAGGCCATTATGGCCAAGTCTTACATAGGTAGAGTCTCACGGGCTGAATAGCAAATAACTCAAGTAGCGGAAGTCTTCGATAAAACGGATAGAACCCATGCCATCTGCCTTAACCCTACAGGCATTCTGACTGGGATAGCGTCCTAGTTCGCATGGTCGTCTCCCAAGAACTCTTCCTCATAATCCTGCTCTTCCATGCCTGGCCAATTAAATAACCAGTGGCAAGCCAATGAGTACTTTGAATGTACTCGCAAGCAACCCATGATGTGGTTCAAGTAATAATGCAATTGAATAATAATGAACAATCTAGCAGGAGGCTAGAACAATATGCTATCATCAAGCTTATGCATCAATAACCTCGCGTAACCTCGAGAAAAGGTTACCGACATCAACATGAATATGATTCATCTCATTGAGTCAAGTCACCATCTTGACTCATACCAACACTGATGAAGTAAAATTCTGGACATAGTTTAAGTAGCACCAACCAACTGTCCATGACCGTGGACACGGCTATTCGAATAGTTTTACACTCTGCAGAGGTTGCGCACTTTACCCACAAGATCCGGGGAACTTCCGTGTCATCCACGACCCGCGGTACCTCAAGTACCCGGGGTAAGCACCCGGTCATTACCTTTCCTTAGACGACACTAACATAGAGTCCACTCGTTGGCACACGGCCCTCGGGCACAAACAATAGATCACGGGACTTGCCCAAATTTAAATGTTCACGCGTGCCCGAAGGGACCAACGGTGTGTCCGGTGCCCTGTAAAAACAGTCATGGCCATCTATCCAAGCACGACCCCGTCCCGGGAAAGACCTCAAGTCTTCCCGTCACTAGTAATGCGGGCACCATGCTAGTATTGACCTAAGTAATCAATAAAGCCCCGTCCCATAAGGGGTAGTGTGGTTGCACATGTTTGGTTGGGACGGTAGTCACACATAAATCTAATCCATCATTCCACCATGCACATGATATTACCAGCACATCACTTCTTCCTCAAGTGATGACCTAACACTTCATCACCCTCGGGCATTAGGGGCACCCGATGGGTTCATGCAAAGTTTTCAACTACGGGGGTTCATATCACACATCCATCATATGAGCATCAAGACCAACTATTGCATGTCATCTAGCACATAGCAAGATCAACAATAAAGCATGCATCATGTGGTGGTTCATCTAGGTTACCATCGTAACCCTAACATCATGCATCGGAAACAAACGGGTTCCGAGAACAAGTGTATCATGGTCAAAGGGCTGCTTGCCTGGATTGGCTTGGTCTTCAAAGTCTTCAAGTCCTTCTCCTTCTTCTTCCACAGCAACTTCGTCAAATACGGGATCTATACGTCGCATAATAACCACGGGAAAATAAGAATACAAATGAAACAGAAAAATCAAGTGCTCAGAAAAATGTCAACTCATTTTTGTAAAATACTAGAGGGATTTCTAAGATGGGGAAAAAATCTTAGTTGGAGTTTTGGAGTTACAGAATAGGATATATAGATTTTTGAACATGAGTTATACGACTCAAATTTGAATTTAAATTTGAACAGTACAGAAAAGTTTCATGGATTTGAATGAAAGTAGTACCATTAAATAGGTTGGAATATTACAAGATTTTAGGAGTTGGAATTATTTAATTTGGATCAATATTCTTTTATGCATAAATGTTTGAATCATTTACAGAAAAGAAAAAGAAAAAGGGGTTCCTGTGCACTGGGCCAGAAGAGGCCACAGTGCACGGCCCAAACGGGCTGGCCCAGCCGCACGGTGCCAGCGCGCGCGCACGTCAGGTTTCAAACCTGACGGGCGGGGCCCGTGGGTCAGCGGCACATAGGAGGGGAGAGAGGTGGGGGGATGACAGGCGGGGCCCGCCTGTCATCTCTAACCCCGCGGTCACGGCGGCAGCGAGCTCACCGGCGACGATTCCTGCCACGGCGACGGCAACGGATGGCAGGGTCAGACTCAGGGGCGTGTTGCGGTTGCAGGGGTGGTAGCGCGGCACGGCGGGGAGCCCTGGTTCACCGGCGGCGAGGTGCGACGGCGGAGGCTCGTCGGAGGGGAGTTGCTGCGGCCGTTTCCGACTGCAAACAGAGGGGGAAAGAGAGGGGAAAGGGTCAGTGGGGTGCTGCGGTTTCGAAGCGAGCGGAAGGAGAGGCAGGGGAGGCCTGTACCTCGAGATCGCCGGCGGCCCGACGCGGCGGAGCTCTGGTCGATCCCGAGCACTGGGGCGCTCCGGGGTCGAACTAGTGATGCAGGAGGGACCAGGGGAGAGTTGTGAGGCTGGTGGTGGTGTGGGAGAGGCTCGGGGAGGCCTATTTATAGGGGCCCGACGGGGACCCGTGGTCCAGTGCGCCGGCGAGCTCCGGCTCATCGCTACAGTGCACGGGAGGCTACGGGGGTGAGTCAGGGGAGTTGCTGGACGAGTCCTACGCCCAGCTGAGGTAAGAGGAGGAGCGGGGGAGCGACAGGGAGGCGCGCGCGTGCGAGGCAGAGGAGTGGCTGCCGCGGGCGGCCAGCGCGCGTGCGACGGCGGCTACTGGAGGGCGCAGGAGGAGGGGGACAGCGCCGGTGGGGGCTGCGGACGTCGAGGCACGTTGGGAGGCGCGAGGGGAGAGCCCGAGGCTGTCGGGGATCGATGATTGGCCCGAGCCAGCGTGCGGGAGCACTGTTCACGCGCTCCAGAGCGCGCGTGTGACCGGCATCGACGCGCTCTCGCTGGTTTGGTCCGCTCCAGCGTGCCCAAAAGTGTCTGGGGCGTAGAGGGGGGAGTAAAGAATTGCCCTGAGGCCTTGGATGCTCTGGGGTGCAGAGAGAGAGAGAGAGAGAGAGGAGGGCTGGTAACAAGATGAAAGTGGGCTGTACAGCAAGGTAAAGCTGAGGTTTCGCCCCTCAATCATGGAGCTGGGGTGCTGGGGGAGTTACTGGGGGTTGCTGGTAACCCAATGAGTCTGTGGTAAGAAGTTGAGGCCATGGAGAAAAGTGAAAGTGGTCAAGTTGGAGGTTTTAGAATTTCTGCAGAAGGTGTTTGATCTGTGTTTGATCAAGCAAATGAAGTCTACTTGACATGGCACTTGACAGGGTTGAAAGACATGAGAAAATAGGGTGCTTCACCAAATTTGGCCTCATTTGAAGAAACTAGCCAATGTAACTTTGGTGAACCCTAGAAATCAACAAAAACAGTTTCATCTTGATTGAGTCAAGCTAATCATCTCCCCTTGATGCACCACTTGGTGTAGCATCCTTATTTGGAGTATTGATCATGCTCACAAAGTTTGAGGCTCCAGATAAAAAGTTGGTAATGTAAAGTTGTTCAAATTTGCATTTGAACAGAAAGGGTTTTGAGGTGATCTGATCAAGTTGCTCTATAACAAATCTTGTGCCATTTGGTCTAGGTTCCTTATTAGGCCATTCTAGCATGTGCACCAAGTTTGAGAGCATTTGGACAAGTTTGGCAATGTGAAGTTGCTCAAACTTCAAATATGGACAGAATGGTTATGAAGGGGTTTGAGGAGGTTTTCTTGCTTCCCAAGGCATGGGACTTGGCAAGATCATCAAATATGTCATATATGACATGATAGAATTTCCCTGGAATTTTTGGAGAAAGTTTCCTTTGCAAATATTTCAAAAGCTTGAAATATCCAGAAATGGTTTTAGAGGGTTTAGCCCATTTTTTTGAACATGACCAAGTGTTGAAACTCTTATATATGGACAATATATGTCCTATGAGTCTCTCTAAATTTTGGCAAATATTTTTGAAATAGTTAAATAATTTTCCCATATTAAAGACCATTTCTGGCCTTAAGAAAAAGCTTTTAAATAAAATAGGAAAATAACTTTTAAAATTATACCTCTGTGGTTTCTGGAAGTCCTATGACTACTAGGTCTCAAATAAACCTTTTGAAATAGTTTTCACACCCTTAATCAAGTACTTGCAGTGCAAATCTCAATTCAGGGGTTTTTGGAAAACTAAATTTATAAAAATACTTTTTGGCCAAATTAATTTTGTAAGAAAATACTATACTGTTATATATCACTTGGCATGATCATTGGGCAGAAGTTTTGGATAAGGAGATGAAATCTACAAGAGATCATAGTTGACTTTAATGAGCACATGAAAAAGCAAATGAAGAAAACTCAATTCCAAATAAAAGCCAAATGATGCTAAATTTTTTTGCTGGTCCAAATTTTCATGCTTCAAAGTTACAAATAACATGTTACAAAATGCAGGGTGTGACACTCCTCCGCCGCCGTGAGCTTGAACGTAGTACCCTGGCATCCCCCTAGTCCTAACCCCCAGCCCAATTTCTCTCCAGAAACCTTCCCCGACGAGGTCCACGAACACCCGAGCCGCCGTTCGCCGGAGATAAGCTCGCCGTCGACGTGGGACTCGCCGGCACCCAACTCCACCACCGTTCGACGCGGAAGACCACCGTGGAGCTATAGTTACCACTCCCCTCCCCTATCTCGCCATGGATCGACGCCGGCGATCACCGCAGCACCGGCGCCGGCGCGGCTCTGTTTCCTTTTTTCAAACCTGACAGGTGGGGTCCCTCTGTCAGTCTCTCACATCTCCCTCTAAAACCGTTTTCTGCTGGCGTATTTACGCAAAGTGCGTTTTCCCTCTGCGGGTGACGTACTACGTACCGGTTCGCTTTGTCCTTTTCTGTTCTAGCCCCTGGATCTTTTCTGTTTCATTACAGATAGGTCCCTAGACAGAAACCTTAATAACTTTTAAGCTAAAAGTGATTTTGAGTTGATTCTTTTTCTGTCCACCTTGGTTTTCTGTCTAGTTTCTTGTCATATTTATGTGGAAATATTTTGAGCAACTTTATTTTGCACGCACGGTATTTATGTTAGTACATATTTTGTTTTAATACATAGATACCAGAGGCCGTGACGGAGACGCGAATCACGCCGAGTTAGGCTCCGACTTTTCAGAACCAGGCAAGCATGTTTGAACTCTTGATATGATGAGTGTGTTGCATGTTTGCTCGAGTAGCTCGTTCATAAGCATGATTATATGAGCATATGTGTATGGCATATTTCATGCAAGTGATGCTTCGGGTGAGTCCCGAAGGAGATTGTTGAACCACCTCGATCATATGGTGATATGATGGGGTGGAATACTGGTATTGTTGGAGCATGCCAGTAGTTGGTCAACTCAGTATCAACGGAGATCATGTCACGATTCCGTTCGTCTCCTTTTCAGTACTATCATAGGCCGTCCATTGGGATTACGGTCTAGTCGGTTGTAAACCACTTTCCGAGTACACACCAAGTAGAGGAGCCGGGATGAGGGTTCCATGGCCCTGGATTAAGGCCCGTCATCCGGTCAAGGGGCATGCGTGTTTCCGTTTGGGACCGAGAGGGGGGCACCCCTTAGAGTGTGCATATATAAATTTGATCCCATGCTATTCGAGGTTGTAGCCTCCCCGTCTTAAAATTTTCCGTGAATGTCGTTGCGGGTGATTCCGGACGACAGGATGTTAAATGGGTGTGTACTGGTTAGTTGGGTTTCTACTAAAACACCGTAGACAAGGCTAGCTCACGTGGCTAGTAGAACCCGTTGGCTATGAGTTATTAGTACAAGCTCTGCAGAGTTAAAATTCCTTCAGTAGCCATGTTTATGGCCTAGGATCTATATTCATGTCAACCCGGTGACCGTCTCTAGTATATTCTTGTGAGTAGCCAAAACAGCGTTGTCATCAGGTCCATTTGGTAAATGAACTCACCACCATCCCTGTATTGATTTTACTTTCCGAAGTATTTCATCATTATATCCTGTCATTTATAAGCCCTTTATGTGATGTCGCTCAGACGTCCGACTGTGGCCTTCTTTTTATTTATAAGCCCTTTATGTGATGTCGCTCAGACGTCCGACTGCGGCATTCTTTTTATTTATAAGCCCTTTATGTGATGTCGCTCAGACGTCCGACCGCGGCATTTTTTTTATTTATAAGCCCTTTATGTGATGTCGCTCAGACGTCCGACTGCGACATTCTTTTTATTTATAAGCCCTTTTTGTGATGTCGCTCAGACGTCCGACTGTGGCATTCTTTTTATTTATAAGCCCTTTATGTGATGTCGCTCAGACGTCCAACTGTGGCATTCTTGTTATTCATTTTTGCTATAAGCCCTGTATGTGATGTCACTCAGACGTCCGACGGAGGAATTCTAGTGACTTACTTTGATTTTATCATTTATTATTTTCCTACGAGGCGTCACCCAGACCCTCGTTTGGTCCCATTATTTTTTTATCTTTTGGATTTCGGGAGGATTACCGCCCGACTTCCAGTCTTTACTTTCAGTGCATTCATATTTTATTCCGGTTGCATGTTTGCTGGAATACTCATATGCATTCATGTTGGCATTTGTTATATCTTAAGTTTGAACTGTCTTGCGAGTACATTCAAAGTACTCACCTGGCTTGTTGATTTGGCCAGATGTGGACGAAGGCGATCTCATGGATGAAGAGTTCGATAGCGAGTCCGACGCTTAGAGGAGGCCCAGTCAGTCTCTTGCGATCCTGGAGTTGATCACTGTTTTATAACCGCTTCCGCCTACCACCAAATAAATTCATCGGGTCTCACTCCGACACTCAATGAACTGTAAAATATTGGAGTCACACCACCCACTTCACTGTGACATATTCCACCGCCTTTTATTACGAGCCAGTAGTATGCCACCCTGCCTTGTGCCATATCCGCCTCTATGTAATATATTGGCGCGCTTGTAATAAAATCTGTTGAGCCATCCCTAGCTCAATCTTGTATAATATTCAGTGTACTGGAAATTCTGTATCAAGGAATTGTCTGCCAGCAGGAATATTATTCCTCGCTGGTTTAATAAAGCGACCGGTCTTCCGGTAATTATTTTACCGAAGGACCGATGGCGACAACCTTGGTATCAGAGCCAGGCTGACTGTAGGAAGCCACTAGGTGCGCTCGTTAATCGGTTATTAGCGAAAAATCTGCTTTTCAGCATTTTTACATCTGTAGCAATTTTCTGTTGGTCAGCATAAATTTATGGCTTGACTATTCGGAATTTTTGTCTACTTTTGTAGATGGCCAGCAACGACTGTGATGCACAGGTGTTCGCCAACATTCCCGAGGGGTTTGTCAAGCTCCTCATCGCCATCACCAAAGTCGCCATCGGGCCATCCACACATCCCGAGGTTACACTCTACCGTCACAAGCTCAACGACAGCGTGTCTATGCATCAGGCTGTGGTGCACTTCAAAGGTGGGCGTTCTGAAGCGCGCCGCCTTCGATTTGTGGGCAGAGCCATGGCTACGGAGAGGCATGCTATGCAGATGGCTGCCCGTGAGGCGATAGCTCGTCTCCGGGACATGCTGCCTTCGGTGAAGACTCGTCGCTTCCGTAACCTCCCATGCCACGTGCCTTATACGTGCCACTATGCATTTGCATGTGCAAATGGGGAGCGTGACGAAGCCATTGAATCAATGGTTGAATACCTCAAGGCACTTGAGGCAGCCTTTGATAATCTGGTGGACGACCTGGTAGCCGCCCGTATGGAGATGGTCCAGAGTGGCTCCGCCAACAGGAGGGAGCTGCTCCATACCGCACCACCAATGACTTTTGTCTCGTCCGCCGCATCCTATGCACCTTCCATTGTAGCCACCGCTCACCGTCTGCCTACCACTGAGGAGTTTGACCAAGTCATTACTCCCACTCCAGTCAGAGCTGCACCGCCTGCTACACCTGCTTCGACACGTCGTACTCATACTCCGCGCCTGGAGCCCATCAGTGAGGAGGAAGTTGAGTCTCCAGCACCACTGGGCTTTACCCTCGGCAGGCCGAGGGAAATCTTCAACATCTCCGACTAAGCGCGTGTTTTCGCGACATGCCGCGCTCGCTTGTAATATTTGTGCAATATGTAAAATAGGTTGTTGGGAGTAGTCTGTTTGCGCATCATGTAGGACCTTGGAGGAGTGCACTAGTTTCAAATAACATGTCAGGATGTGTGCGCACACCCTGAGTGACGTATGTATAATTAGGATCTGCGTGTAACATATGTACTAGCAGCCTTCTCCGTGCGCAATCGACCAGTTTATTTCAAAAATCTTTTTCCAGCTCGTGCTTGACCGCTTTTGCAAAAATCTTGGTTTATTTTTGCTGCTCGGTTCTTCTCAGGTTTTCTGCTTTGCTACCCCAGAGTAAGAAATGACTCGTCCCTGGACACGTTCCATGCCAAGTCCGCCGGAAGAAAATTATGGCACGCAGACAAACAACAATTTCTCACAGGGGCAGTCAAGTCAGCAGGGTAGTGAGACAACATTTTCTCAAGTATGCCGCCTTTACGAGCAAAGTCAGCAACAGCACCAAGAAATGATGAACCATGTCATTAACATGGGAAATCACCGCGAACCATACCAACAACACTCAAAATTGTCTGAATTCCAGAAGACGCGTCCAACACCATTTTCACACACAGACAAGCCTCTTGAGGCCGATGACTGGCTTCGAGATATTGAAAGGCGATTAATTGTGGCACAATGCTCAGACCGCGAAAAAGTGTTGTACGCACCGCATTATCTCACGGGAGCAGCCGCGTCATGGTGGGAAAACTTTCTGCTTATGCATCCCGACATAAATAATATCACCTGGGAAGATTTCAAGGAAGGCTTTCGTGGGGCACACATCCCTAAGAGTATCATGAAAATCAAGAAAAGAGAATTTGATGATCTCAAGAGAGGCATGACAGTACAGGAGTACAACAGTCAGTTTGCGCAATTATCACGATATGCCAATGAAGAGCAAATGACAGAAAATAAAAAGATGGAGAAATTCCTGGACGGACTGGCACTAGCACTAAAATGCCAGTTAGTCGTACACACTTTTCCAGATTTCAAGACACTGGTAGACAAAGCTATTACACTGGAAAATGAATGTCGTAGTCTGGAGGATATTCGCAAGAGAAAAAGGGATCAGACCAACCACCCCCGCAACAACAAGAATAAAATGAATTTCCAGAGGAACATTGTGAACAGACCCACGACCAACGACACACGTCCAAATAAGAATTTTCATGCAAGAGACAAGGATTTCACCTATCGCCCGGGTGTTACCTGCTATGCATGTGGAGAAGAAGGACACTATGCTAAACAGTGCCCTAAGCCAAGAAACTCAGCGCCAATGCTGAACAGCGACGTGAACAATTCCGCGCCCAAGCGTAACAATTTCAACCCCAATAACAATCACAGGAAAGGACACCTGAACCATGTGACCAAGGAGCAGGCACATGATGCACCGGATATCGTACTCGGTACGTTCCCTGTCAACACAATACCTGCCACGGTTTTGTTTGATTCTGGAGCTTCTCATTCGTTCATTTCGAAGAGTTTTGCTTTGCAACATGGTTTTTCAATGCTTCCCTTGGGAAAATCAATGACCATCAAGTCCCCCGGAAGTAAGCAGATCACTCAAAATTACTGCCGAGGTTTGACCATTGAGATTGAGGGATTAAAATTCCACGCAAACCTCATCGTGTTGGAAAACAAGGGACATGATGTTATCCTGGGTATGGACTGGCTGACCACCAATAAAGGATTTATCGACTGCTTCAACAGAACAATGATTCTTACTCATCATAATGGAAAAACAATAAGAGTCGCAGCTCAGGAGAGACCAGTATCTCGGCAACCAAAATTGAACAAAGTTGAAGCCTCTGAGTTAAGCAAGGTTCCAGTTGTATGTGAATTTCTAGACGTATTTCCCGAGGAATTACCAGGCATGCCGCCAGACAGAGAAATAGAGTTCATTATTGAGCTAGCACCAGGAACCACACCCATATATAAGAAACCATACAGAATGGCGCCATCCGAGTTGGTTGAATTAAAGAAGCAAATAAAGGAATTGCTGGACAAGGGATTTATACGGGCCAGCTCCTCACCTTGGGGCTCGCCGGTATTATTTGCCAAAAAGAAAGATGGGACCATGAGGCTGTGTATAGACTATCGAGCACTCAACATGGTCACAATCAAAAATAAATATCCGATGCCACGGATAAATGATTTATTTGACCAGCTCGCACAAGCCAAGGTTTTCTCAAAAGTTGACTTAAGGTCAGGTTATCATCAGCTGAAAGTGCGCACAGAAGATATCCCGAAAACAGCGTTCACCTCAAGATACGGACTTTATGAATTTACAGTAATGCCGTTCGGACTGACCAACGCCCCCGCATATTTCGTCCACCTCATGAATAAGGTATTTATGAAATTCATGGACAAATTTGTGGTGGTATTTATTGACGATATTTTGGTATATTCCAAAACACCGAAAGAACATGCGGAACACCTCCGCATTGTTCTGGGAGAATTAAGGAAACACCAACTTTACGCCAAATTCAGCAAATGTGAATTTTGGTTGAGACAAGTGGGTTTCCTAGGACACGTATTAACGCAAGAAGGAATTGCTGTGGACCCAGATAAAGTCAAGGCTGTACTTGGCTGGAAGTCGCCAGCCAGTGTGAAAGATATACGCAGTTTCCTCGGTATGGCCGGATATTACAGAAGGTTTATTGAAGGATTTTCCACCATAGCCAAACCAATGACCAAGCTACTCAAGAAGGATAAGAAATTCCAGTGGACCGAAGCATGTGAGAAAAGCTTCCAAGAGCTCAAAAAGAGGTTAACGACAGCCCCAGTATTAATTGTGCCAGACATACACAAGAGCTTTGAAGTATATTGCAACGCATCCCGGAAAGGCCTCGGATGCGTACTGATGCAAGAAGGCAAAGTAGTCGCCTACGCATCCCGGCAATTACGAAAACATGAAGAAAATTATCCTACTCACGATTTGGAGTTGGCAGCAGTCATTCATGCACTCAAGGAATGGAGGCACTTCTTACTTGGAAATCGCTGTGAAATATATACGGACCATAAGAGCCTCAGCTATATTTTCACACAGCCAGATCTAAATTTACGACAACGACGCTGGTTTGAACTGGTAAAAGATTACGACGTTGGTATCCACTATCACCCCGGGAAAGCAAACGTAGTAGCCGATGCTCTCAGCCGTTACCCCAGCCAGAACAGTGGCAGCATACAGAACCTGAGACCCGAATTTCAGCGAGAATTCGTCAGACTCAACCTAATGATGGTCACAGAGGGCGAAGTATCCAAGGTAGAAATACAGCCTACACTGATAGAGCAGATAAAGAAGGCTCAACTCGGACACCCCAACATCGAAGGAATAAAGAGAAAAGTAAGTCAAGGCAAGGCTTCAGAATTCACCATAGACCATGAAGGAATATTATGGTACGGAGACATACTTTGCGTACCCAACAACAACGACCTTAAATAGCAAATTCTAGCGGAAAGTCATACCACTCCATACTCAATCCACCTTGGAGGTACGAAAATGTACAAAGATATTCAGGAAAGATTTTGGTGGCACAGCATGAAAAGGGATATAGCCACATTTATTGCATGCTGCGATTCATGTCAACGCATTAAAGCCGAGCACCAAAAACCCGCAGGGCTATTACAGCCAAATAAGATACCAGAGTGGAAATGGGATGATATCGAAATGGACTTCATTGTTGGACTACCACGGTCACAACACGGTAACGATGCCATATGGGTCATCACAGATAGACTGACCAAGGTGGCACATTTCATACCCGTCAAGACAACACACACCACTCAAAAGCTCGCCAAGCTTTACCTCGCCCGGATAGTATGCCTACATGGTGTGCCCAAGACTATAATATCCGACAGGGGAACTCAGTTCGTCTCGAAATTTTGGGACCAGTTGCAGCAAGCCCTCGGAACGCAACTAACATTCAGTACGGCTTACCACCCCCAGACTGGAGGACAAACGGAACAAGTAAATCAAATACTCGAAGACATGCTAAGGGCATGTGTCCTCACCTATGGGGCCAGTTGGGAGGAAAGCCTACCATATGCAGAGTTTGCATATAACAATAGTTACCAAGCTAGCCTGCAGATGGCACCTTTCGAAGCATTGTACGGACGAAGATGCCGTACTCCATTGAATTGGTCGGAAACAGGGGACAGCCGCATATTCGGCCCCGATATGTTAAAGGAAGCCGAGGAGAGAGTAAAACTGATACGGGATCGACTCAAGACCGCCCAAAGCCGACAAAAGAGCTATTACGATCAAAAGCATCGGGAAATAAGTTTCGAGCCCGGTGACGACGTATACCTGCGTGTGTCACCGATGAGAGGACTACAACGATTCAAAGTCAAAGGGAAACTAGCGCCACGATTCATCGGACCCTTCCGTATAGTTGCACGAAGAGGCACAATAGCTTACCAACTGGACCTCCCCAAGGAATTGTCCGACGTCCACGACGTGTTCCACGTCTCACAACTACGGAAGTGTGTAAGCAACCCAGAGAAACATGTGTCACATGAAAATCTTGACGTGTACACCCAGTGAAGATTTTGGAGGAGTCTGAAAGGAGGACCCATCAGAAAACTATTAAATTTCTCAAGGTTCAGTGGAGTAACCACACAGAGGATGAGGCAACATGGGAAAGGGAAGATTTCCTTCGGACAGAACATCCGCACCTATTTGAGGATCAGCTGAAATATCAGGGACGAGATTTTTCCTAAGGGGGTAGGTGTTGTAACACCCCAAATTTTTGAGTTGGTTTTTCTTGCAAACTTTTGGCCTTTTTGAAAGGGGATTGTTTGATCTTTTCTTTTGCCCTTCTAAAATCCCTTTTTTGCCAAAGTTTGTGTGTCTTCTCAAGCTTGGTTTTTAGCCTTGAAGTTCTCATCTTGTGTTTGGCTCAAGCACAAGTTGAGATTCAAATGGAGTTGTTTGAGTTCACTAGTTCTTGTTTTAAAATTCTCAAGTTTAGCCTTGACCTATCTCCCCTCCAAACTTCCTCTTGCCATGATCCCAACAGGAACAATCCTCTCCAAGACTCTCTTCACACCATGGGACAAGCATTTCATCAATTCCAGCAAGTGTGAGCTTATTGGGATTTTTCTCCTATTTACATCATTCCAAAGAAAATTCTGTCTTTTATAGTGGACCTTGGTGATTTACAAAGGAACCACCATTTTCATCCACCTATTTGACTCCAAACCAACTCTCCTAGATAGTCCTTAGTACCCACAACATAGATCCATCTTGTTTCACTAGTCCACAGTTCAAAATTTTCAAATTTCACCTGCTGCAAGTTTGGACCAGATTTGCAAAATTTGGTGAAATTCATATTTATCTTCATCCAAAAATTCTGTGAAAAATCATGCAGCCTCTAGATACATCAAGAGGCCACTCCACCAAAAATCAGCTCCAGAAACATTGCACAAATACCAGAATCATTTCATCAAACACCTAGCCTACACTCAACTGTTAGCTGTTAACTGAAACTGTCGACAGTTTAACACTTCGTCAGTTTCGACAGTCGTCGGGCACGGCGACAAAACTCCGTCTGTATCTCCCTTGGCTCGACGCTGCACTGCAGCTTCTTCTTATCCACGCACCGCACGGTCGCTTGGCAGCTTCTGGGCGTCGGTGGCGTCCTGGCCCGACCGCGCCGGCGACTGCCACGGCCACAGCGCCGCCCGTGGCGGCTGACAGACGCAACGCCGCAGCTCCACGCCGTTTCGCACCGCCCAGACCACCCCAGTGCCCCGCGTGTCCTTCTCCACAGCCAGCGCACGCCTGGCACGCCGTTGCCATGGCTTGGCACGCGCAGAGCGCCGTTCCTGCCGCCGACGTGCCGCATGGCCGTTCCGTTGGTGACAGGTCGTAACTCTACCTCTCCTGCTAGGTTAGGTGCGGGAATGGAACCACAACAGCTCCTGGAAGATGCTCAAGCTCCTAACCCCACCGTCCGACCACTGCAGCGCCGTAATTGGCTCGCCGGACTTATCCATTTGTGGCAGCCACCTCGAGCCGCCTATAAAAGGCACCCCCGAGCTCGTGCTCGAGCACACACGCCTCCACTACGTCCCTATACCACGCCCAACCTCTGGAAGAGCCCCGGGAGGCTTTTCTTCCCCGGCTCCGGCCAGCTGCCTCCGTCTCGGGCTCCAGCTCCGTTCACTCTGGTGAGGGCTCCTCCGCCGCCGTGAGCTTGAACGTAGTACCCTGGCATCCCCCTAGTCCTAACCCCCAGCCCAATTTCTCTCCAGAAACCTTCCCCGACGAGGTCCACGAACACCCGAGCCGCCGTCCGCCGGAGAGAAGCTCGCCGTCGACGTGGGACTCGCCGGCACCCAACTCCACCACCGTTCGACGCGGAAGACCACCGTGGAGCTATAGGTACCACTCCCCTCCCCTATCTCACCGTGGATCGACGCCGGCGATCACCGTAGCACCGGCGCCGGCGCGACTCTGTTTCCTTTTTTCAAACCTGACAGGTGGGGTCCCTCTTTCAGTCTCTCACATCTCCCCCTCGAACCGTTTTCTGCTGGCGTATTTATGCAAAGTGCGTTTTCCCTCTGCGGGTGATGTACTACGTACCGGTTCGCTTTGTCCTTTTCTGTTCTAGCCCCTGGATCTTTTTTGTTTCATTACAGATAGGTCCCTAGACAGAAACCTTAATATCTATTAAGCAAAAAGTGATTTTGAGTTGATTCTTTTTCTGTCCACCTTGGTTTTCTGTCTAGTTTTTTGTCATATTTATGTGGAAATATTTTGAGCAACTTTATTTTGCATGCACGGTATTTATGTTAGTACATATTTTGTTTTAATACATAGATACCGGAGGCCGTGACGGAGACGCGAATTACGCCGAGTTAGGCTCCGACTTTTCAGAACCAGGCAAGCATGTTTGAACTCTTGATATGATGAGTGTGTTGCATGTTTGCTCGAGTAGCTCGTTCATAAGCATGATTATATGAGCATATGTGTATGGCATATTTCATGCAAGTGATGCTTCGGGTGAGTCCCGAAGGAGATTGTTGAACCACCTCGATCATATGGTGATATGATGGGGTGGAATACTGGTATTGTTGGATCATGCCAGTAGTTGGTCAACTCAGTATCAATGGAGATCATGTCACGATTCCGTCCGTCTCCTTTTCAGTACTATCATAGGCCGTCCGTTGGGATTACGGTCTAGTCGGTTGTAAACCACTTTCCGAGTACACACCAAGTAGAGGGGCCGGGATGAGGGTTCCATGGCCCTGGATTAAAGCCCGTTATCTGGTCAGGGGGCATGGGTGTTTCCGGTTGGGACCGAGAGGGGGCACCCCTTAGAGCGCGCATATATAAATTCGATCCCATGCTATTCGAGGTTGTAGCCTCCCCGTCTTAAAATTTTCCGTGAATGTCGTTGCGGGTGATTCCGGACGACAGGATGTTAAATGGGTGTGTACTGGTTAGTTGGGTTTCTACTAAAACACCGTAGATGGGGCTAGCTCACGTGGCTAGTAGAACCCGTTGGCTATGAGTTATTAGTACAAGCTCTGCAGAGTTAAAATTCCTTTAGTAGCCATGTTTATGGCCTAGGATCTATATTCATGTCAACCCCGTGACCGTCTCTAGTATATTCTTGTGAGTAGCCAAAACAACGTTGTCATCAGGTTCATTTGGTAAATGAACTCACCACAATCCCTGTATTGATTTTACTTTCCGATTTATTTCATCATTATATCCTGTCATTTATAAGCCCTTTATGTGATGTGCTCAGACGTCCGACTGTGGCCTTCTTTTTATTTATAAGCCCTTTATGTGATGTCGCTCAGACGTCCGACTGCGACATTCTTTTTATTTATAAGCCCTTTATGTGATGTCGCTCAGACGTCCGACTGCGGCATTCTTTTTATTTATAAGCCCTTTATGTGATGTCGCTCAGACGTCCGACTGCGGCATTCTTTTTATTTATAAACCCTTTTTGTGATGTCGCTCAGACGTCCGACTGTGGCATTCTTTTTATTTATAAGCCCTTTATGTGATGTCGCTCAGACGTCCGACTATGGCATTCTTGTTATTCATTTTTGCTATAAACCCTGTATGTGATGTCGCTTAGACGTCCGACGAAGGCATTCTAGTTACTTACTTTGGTTTTATCATTTATTATTTTCCTACGAGGCGTCACCCAGACCCTCGTTTGGTCCCGTTATTTTTTTATCTTTTGGATTTCGGGAGGATTACCGCCCGACTTCCAGTCTTTACTTTCAGTGCATTCATATTTTATTCCAGTTGCATTTTTGCTGGAATACTCATATGCATTCATGTTGGCATTTGTTTTATCTTAAGTCCGAACTGTCTTGCGAGTACATTCAAAGTACTCACCTGGCTTGTTGATTTGGCCAGATGTGGACGAAGGCGATCTCATGGATGAAGAGTTAGATATCGAGTCCGACGCTTAGAGGAGTCCCAGTCAGCCTCTTGCGATCCTAGAGTTGATCACTGTTTTATAACCGCTTCCGCCTACCACCAAATAAATTCATCGGGTCTCACTCCGACACTCGATGAACTGTAAAATATTGGAGTCACACCACCCACTTCACTGTGACATATTCCACCGCCTTTTATTACGAGCCAGTAGTATGCCACCCTGCCTTGTGCCATATCGGCCTCTATGTAATATATTGGCGCGCTTGTAATAAAATCTGTTGAGCCATCCCTAGCTCAACCTTGTATAATATTCAGTGTACTGGAAATTCTGTATCAAGGAATTGTCTGCCAGCAGGAATATTATTCCTCGCTGGTTCAATAAAGCGACCGGTCTTCCGGTAATTATTTTACCGAAGGACCGGTGGCAACAGAGAGCAAAGAGCTTGTAAGAAATAGCCATAGCATCGCCACATTGCATATCATACTACCATATTGATCATCTTGGATCATCGTGTGTGAAACACCGGAACATCATACACATAGCATACTTGGGATAACAAGTTCATACATTTTGCATCTTATAGGTTGTGCACAAGTGTCGTATCCGCATATTGAGCAATCGTGCTAGCGTCTCTCTTGAGTTGTGCAACACGAGCATTTTCCGTGGATTCCACATTTTGTGCTCATTCCTTGGTTGCATGACCCCATTTATCTATCCGTGTGTGTGTTTCCGTGAGCTACATTTTGCTATTGGTCTACTTGTTTCACTTGCGAATTTGTGAATCTTTTCCAACATTATTGACTTTTGCTAACATTTTGCATCATTTTTTTTGTGCCACTATCCTCACCGAGCTCCACCATAAGCTTTAATTTGTAGGTGTGAGTGAACAAGTCCGGTACCAATTCCACTATTCTTTCATTTCACTTTGAGTGAAACGGGTTACAACCTCAACTTTGGGAAACAGTATCTTGGTATTGTTTATCTCATTTCCTACTCACCCTCTACTCGAGTCTTGTGATGGATAGGCAAAGCACATAATCTCCGGTCTTCGACATCGACGGCGCGAACAACTACATCCACGTGCAAAACATCAGACTACAACGAGCAATGCAAGAGCGCATCGACAGCATCGCCATCGACTTCCGACACATGGTGGCCGACATCAAGTCTTCTTCCGCTTCGTCATCTTCTCGATGGCGACGTTTAAGTTGCAAACATCATGTGCACGACGACGACGAACGACATCTTCTATGAACTCAAGCACGACAACGACACCATCATCATGAAGATGCTCGACACGCGCAAAAATACAAGTCCTATCAAGCTCTACTTCACTCCAAGGCCAAACTTCAAGAGCACATAAGAAGACCGCGAGACAAGAACCACCAAGATGGCGCTACAGCAACAAACAACCACTTCGGCATCTTTGCCAAGTGCTATCAAGGCATCTTCGCCTTTGGACGTACGTCATCTTCGCCTACCTTCGACGAGTACGCCTACACTGGCCTTCATCCACAACGACGACTATGACATGGTTGAGGATGGGATTTTCCCTTCGACCACGGTGGCGTATGGTGATGAGTTGAGAGACTTGTGCCACCATATTGAGAGTGAGAGTGACTTCACCACTAGACCCATATATGATGATGCACCGATCCACGACGACTTCATCCTTCCTATGGACAAGACGATGGCCATGGTGGAATATGATGCACCCCCCACATGGTTCCATCAAGATGAAGATGACCACCATTTGGTCTTTGCCACCTCACCTATACCACTTGAGTGGAATGAACAAGGTAACATAGGTGAAGGTGATGCTCTAGTCCCACTGGTGGACATTCTTGACATTGATATCTTGCATGATGTTGTTCCACCTATTGCCATGCTTCATGCTAGTTTGACTACCTCATGTGATGCATTACCCATTTATGATGAGTATGATGATTGCCATGTGGAGTCTATTAGTTGTGATGCCATGTTGCATAGGATCTCCTGTGATCATTCTTTAGGTCACATCATGTTTGACAATCCGTTTGACTTGTCATATGCTATGCATGAGATCACTCGTATGTCATATTTGCAATCTCATCGTAGTAACTATGCATATGCTATTAAGATCAACCCAATTTGCACTTATGGCATAGATGACAAGCCCATGGTTATTGGAATTTGTTTTTCTTATGATGATATTGATATGCTCCCTTTGCATCATTTATCTCATATGACATGCCATGACCACATAGCTTGGGATATGCATTGTTTTGGATGTTGTCAATTTTCTCCATATGATTTTTCAAATATTGCTCATGAGGAGACCCCCATAGTTTCTTCATACATACTAGGAGATCTTGATGCATTCCATACCTTCCATGATTACCATGATTGTATGCACCAGATGCATCACATGAATAACAATGCTCTACCTACTTGTCATGATGCATTACACCATGTGAGTCTCCATTATGCCATACATAACAACAAACCTCTCATGATGGATGACATGTTTCTATATCACTGCTACCTCTTGAGCTTGCGTTGTATTCCCTTGAAGAGGAAAGGGAGACACAGCACAGTAGCGTAAGTATTTCCCTCAGTTTTTTAGAACCAAGGTATCAATCCAGTAGGAGACCACGCGCCAGTCCCTCGCACCTACACAAACAAATAAGAACTTCGTAGCCAACATGATAAGGGGTTGTCAATCCCTTTACGATCACTTACGAGAGTGAGATCTGATAGAGATGATAAATATATTTTTGGTATTTTTAGTTTAATAAAACAGCAAATAAAAGCAAGAAAAGTAAAGTAGATGTAGATTGATATGTTGAGAATAGACCCGGGGGCCATAGTTTTCTCTAGTGTCTTCTCTCATGATAGCGATATTCTACGGCGGGTTAACAAATTACTGTCGAGCAATTGATAGAAAAGCGAATAGTTATGAGACTATCTAGGCATGATCATTGTATATAGGCATCACGTCCGAGACAAGTAGACTGACTCCTGCCTGCATCTACTACTATTGCTCCACACATCGACCGCTATCCAGCATGCATCTAGTGTATTGAGTTCATACGAATAGAGACATGATGTAGAGGGATAAACTCAAGCAATATGATGAAAACCCCATCTTTTTATCCTCGATGGCAACAATACAATACGTTCCTTGCTGCCCCTACTGTCACTGGGAAAGGATACCGCAAGATTGAACCCAAAGCCAAGCACTTCTCCCATTGCAAGAACTATAGATCTAGTAGGACAAACCAAACCAATAATTCGAAGAGACTTGCAAGAATATTATGAGCACACATAAAAAGTTCAGAGAAGAACCAAATATCTTTCATAGATAACCTTGATCATAAACTCACAATTCATTGGATCTCGACAAACACACCTCAAAAAGAGATTACTTCGAATAGATCTCCTCGAAGAACGAGGAGAACTTTGAGATCCAGAGAGAGAGAAGAAGCCATCTAGATACTAGCTATGGACCCGAAGGTCTGTGGTAAACTACTCACAACTCATGGTGAGGGCGATGATGATGATGAAGAAGTCCTCCGTGATGGATCCCCCTCCCGGAACAGGCTCCAAGATGGGATCTCCACGGGAACAGAAGCTATGGCGGTGGAATTCGGGTTTTCTCTCTCCGTATGGAGTTTCTGGGATACGTAGGTATATATAGGAAGGAGGAGGGCACCGGTGGCCGTGTGGGCCAGCCTCGAGGCAGCACGCCCCCCACCCTCGAGGGCTGGCCCTTTGTCCCCTGACTTGGTCTTGACGTTTCCCGAGCATGATTTCCTCCAAAAATATCTCTCGCGAAGGTTTCATTCCGTTTGGACTCTGTTTGATATTCCTTTTCTGCAAAACCCTGAAATAGGCAAAAAAACAACAATCTGGACTGGCCTTTGGGTTAGTAGGTTAGTCCCAAAAATGATGTAAAAGTGAATGATAAAGCCCATTAAACATCCAAGACTTCATAAAGAATAGCATGGAACAATAAAAAATTATAGATACGTTGGAGACGTATCAAGCATCCCCAAGCTTAATTCCTGCTCGTCCTCGAGTAGGTAAATGATAAAGAAAGAATTTTTGATGTGGAATGCTAACTAATATAGTTATTCAATGTAATTCTCTTAATTGTGGCATGAATGTTCAGATCTGAAGGATTCAAGATAAAAGTCTATATTGACATAAGAAATAACAATACTTCAAGCAATACTATCAAAGCAATCATGTCTTCTCAAAATACTATGGCTAAAGAAAGTTATCCCTACAAAATCATATAGTGTTGGCTATGCTCCCTTGTTATCACACAAAATATTCATATCATGCACAACCCCGATTTCAGCCAAGCACTTGTTTTCATACTCTATCTTTTCAAACCTTTCAACTTTCACGCAATACATGAGCGTGAGCCATGGATATAGAGCTATGGGTGGAATAGAGGTGGTTGTGGAGAAGACAAAAAGAGGGAGATAGTCTTGTTGGAAATATGCCCTAGAGGCAATAATAAAAGAGTTATTATTATATTTCCTTGTTCATGATAATCGTTTATTATCCATGCTATAACTGTATTGATTGGAAACTCAAATACATGTGTGGATGAATAGACAGACTTTGTGTCCCTAGTAAGCCTCTACAGGACTAGCTCGTTGATCAAAGATGACCGCGGTTTCCAGGTCATAGACATGAGTTGTCATTTGATAACGGGATCACATCATTAGGAGAATGATGTGATGGACGAGACCCAAACGTTAAACATAGCTTTTGATCGTGTCAGTTATCGCTATAGTTTTCTGCATGTCAAGTATAAGTTCCTATGACCATGAGATCATGTAACTCACTGACACCGTAGGAGTGCTTTGTGTGTGCCAAACATCACAACGTAACTGGGTGACTATAAAGGTACTCTACAGGTATCTCCGAGGGTGTCTGTTGAGTTGACATGGATCAAGACTGGGATTTGTCACTCCGTGTGACGGAGAGGTATCTCCGGGCCCACTCGGTAATACGTCATCTCAATGAGCTCAAAGTGACTAAGTAGTTGGTCACGAGATTATGTATTACAGTAACGAGTAAAGAGACTTGCCGGTAACGAGATTGAACTAGGTATAGAGATACCGACGATCGAATCTCGGGCAAGTAACATACCGACGAGACAAAGGGAACTGTATACGGGATTGCCTGAATCCTTGACATCGTGGTTCGTCCGATGAGATCATCGAGAAACGTGTGGGAACCAATATGGGTATCCAGATCCCGCTATTGGTTATTGACCTGGGAGTGTCTCGGTCATGTCTGCATGGTTTCCGAACCCGCAGGGTCTACACACTTAAGGTTCGGTGACGCTAGGGTTGTTAGTGAGAACAGTGCATGGTTACCGAAGGTTGTTCGGAGTCCCGGATGAGATCCCGGACATGACGAGGGTCTCCGGAATGGTCCGGAGACGAAGATTGATATATAGGATGAAAGGTTTCAGAGTCCGGAAGTGTTCCGGGGAGCATCGGGAAATCGGCGGATTACCGAAAAGGGTTTCGGGGGTCCCGGAAGTGGTTCTGGGCCTAATGGGCCACAAAGGGGGAACACCACAGCCCTCATAGGGCTGTGCGCCCCCCCCCTGGGCCCTCTCCTATGGCGCATGCGGGGCTGGCCCCTCCTAGGGCAGCCGCACCCCCTGGCTTGGGGGGCAAGGCACCTAGGGGGGGGGAAACCCTAGGGCCTGTGCAGCCCTTGGCCGCCGCCCCCCCACTGCCCTGGCCGCCGGCCCCCCTAGGGGAAACCCTAGGGCGCCCCCCTCCCATCTATTCCCCCTATATATAGAGGGGCAGAGGGAGGGCAGCCAACACACGTTTGTGCCTCGGTGCTGCCCTCCCTCTCCCACAACATATTCGTCTTCCCGCGGTGCTTAGGCGAAGCCCTGCTGGAATCCTCCTCCACCATCACCACCACGCCGTCGTGCTGCCGGTCTCTCCATCAACCTCTCCTCCACCCCTTGCTGGATCAAGAAGGAGGAGACGTCCCCGAGCCGTACGTGTGAAGAATGCGGAGGCACCGTTGCTTCGGTGCTAGGATCTTCGGCGATCTGAATCGCGGCGAGTACGACTCCATCAACCGCGTTCTTAACGCTTCCGCTTAGCGATCTACAAGGGTACGTGGATCCAACTCTCCTCTCGTAGTAGCATCTCCTAGATTGATCTTGGTGAACGTAGGAAAATTTTTTGTTTCCCATGCAACGTTCCCCAACAGTGGCATTATGAGCTAGGATCTTGCGTAGATGCTTTCTCGAGTAGAACACAAAAGGGTTTGTGGGCGTTGATGTTTAAATTGCTGCCCTCCTTAGTCTTTCTTGATTCAGCGGTATTATGGGATGAAGCGGCCCGGACCAACTTTACATGTCCACGTACATGAGACCGGTTCCATCGACAGACATGTGACTTTTGTTGCATAAGATGGCTGGCGGGTGTCTGTCTCTCCTATCTTAGTTGAATCGGAATAGAACAAGGCGGTCCTTGTAGAAGGTTAAATAGCAACTTGAATATCACCGTTGTGGCTTTGCGTAGGTAAGAAGCGTTCTTGCTAGATACCCATAGCAGCCACGTAAAACATGCAACAACAAATTAGAGGACGTCTAACTTGTTTTTGCAGGGTATGTATGTGATATGATATGGCCAATGACATGATGAGATATATTTGATGTATGAGATGATCATGTTGTAATAGTTAATATCGACTTGCATGTCGATGCATACGGCAACCGGCAGGAGCCATAGGGTTGTCTTTAATTTTTGTATGACCTGCGTGTCAATCATTAAGCGCTTTGTAATGCTTTGCTTTATCGCTAAACGGTAGCAATAGTAGTAAGAGCATGGTGGGCGCGCGACAACCCCGATGGCGACTCGATGATGGAGATCATGATGATGGAGATCATGGTGTGGCGCCGGTGACGATGGAGATCATGCCGGTGCTTTGGAGATGGAGATCAAAAGCACGAGTTGATGGCCATATCATGTCACTTATGATTTGCATGTGATGTTAATCCTTTTATGCATCTTATTTTGCTTAGGACGACGGTAGCATTATAAGATGATCCTTCACTAAAATTTCAAGATAAAATTGTGTTCCCCCCGAGTGTGCGCCGTTGCGAAGGTTCGTCGTTTCGAAGCACCACGTGATGATCGGGTGTGATAGACTCTACGTTCGCATACAACGGGTGCAAGCCAGTTTTGCACATGCAGAACACTCGGGTTAGACTTGACGAGCCTAGCATGTACAGACATGGCCTCGGAACACGGAGGACCGAAAGGTCGAGCATGAGTCATATAGTAGATATGATCAACATGTTGATGTTCACCATTGACACCACCTCATCTCACGTGATGATCGGACTTGGGTTGGTGAATTTGGATCATGTCACGCTCGAATGACCAGAGGGATGTCAATTTGAGTGGGAGTTATAATTAATTTGATTAGGTAATAACTCACTTATCATGAACAATAGTCTAAAATGTCTTTGCAAATCTTTTGTTGTAGATGGCTCGCGCAGTAGCTCCCTTGAATTTTAATGCGTTCCTAGAGAAAGCTAAACTGAAAGATGACGGGAGCAACTTTGTGGACTGGCTCCGCAATCTGAGGATCATCCTCACAGCTGCCCAAAAGGTTTATGTCCTAAATGCACCGCTAGGTGAACCCCCCGCTCCTACAGCCCCTGCAGACGTTTTGAACGTCTGGCAGACGCGTTCGGATGACTATTCGATAGTGCAGTGTGCCATGTTGTACGGCTTGGAAGGAGGACTTCAAAGGCGTTTTGAACGTCATGGTGCATATGAGATGTACCAGGAGTTGAAGTTCATCTTTGAAAAGAATGCTAAGATCGAGAGGTATGAGACCACCGATAAATTCTTTGCTTGCAAGATGGAGGAGAATTCGTCTGTCAGTGAGCACTTACTGAAGATGTCTGGGTACTATACCCGCATAGCTGATCTGGGACTTGTGTTCCCGGATGAGGCTATCATTGACAGAATTCTCCAGTCACTCCCTCCTAGCTACAAGAGCTTCGTGCAGCAGTATAACATGCAAGGGATGAACAAAACCATCGCCGAGCTGTTTTCGATGCTGAAAGTCGCTGAGGCAGACATCCAGAAGGAGTATCAAGTGTTGATGGTCAATAAAACCACCAGTTTCAAGAAGAATGGCAAGGGCAAGAAGGGTAACTCTAAGAAGGGTGGCAAAGCAGTTGCTAATCCGGTGAAGAAACCCAAGGCTGGGCCCAAGCCAGAGACTGAGTGTTTCTATTGCAAGGGGAACGGCCACTGGAAGCGGAACTGCCCCAAGTATCTGGCAGACAAGAAGGGGGCCAACAACAACAAGCAAGGTATATGTGATATACATGTTATTGATGTGTACCTTACCAACTCTCGTTGTAGTGCCTGGGTATTTGATACCGGTTCGGTTGCTCACATTTGCAACTCTAAACAGGAACTGCGGAATAAACGGAGGCTGGCGAAGGACGAAGTGACGATGCGCGTGGGAAATGGTTCCAAGGTTGATGTGATCGCCGTCGGCACGCTCGCTCTTCGATTACCATCGGGATTAGTTATGAACCTGAATAATTGTTATTTAGTGCCTGCGTTAAGCATGAACATTATATCTGGATCTTGTTTATTGCGAGACGGTTACTCATTTAAATCAGAGAATAATGGTTGTTCTATTTATATGAGTAATATCTTTTATGGTCATGCACCCGAAGTTAGGGGTTTATTCTTATTGAATCTCGATAGTGATGATACACATGTTCATAACATTGATGCCAAAAGATGTAGAGTTGATAATGATAATACCACTTTCTTGTGGCACTGCCGTCTGGGTCATATCGGCGTGAAACGCATGAGGAAGCTCCATGCTGATGGACTTTTGGAGTCTCTTGATTTTGAATCACTTGACACATGCGAGCTGTGCCTCATGGGCAAGATGACAAGGACCCCGTTTTCAGGGACAATGGAACGGGCAAGTGACTTATTGGAAATCATACATACTGATGTGTGCGGTCCGATGAGTGTAACAGCGCGCGGTGGATATCGTTATTTTCTCACCTTCACTGACGACTTAAGTAGATATGGGTATATTTACTTGATGAAGCATAAGTCTGAAACTTTCTAAAAGTTCAAGCAATTTCAGAGTGAAGTTGAAAATCATCGTAACAAGAAGATCAAGTTCCTACGATCTGATCGAGGGGGAGAATATCTGAGTTATGAGTTTGGTGATCACTTAAGAAAATGTGGAATTGTTTCACAGTTGACGCCACCTGGAACACCACAGCGTAATGGTGTGTCCGAACGTCGTAATCGAACCCTATTAGATATGGTACGTTCTATGATGTCTCTTGCCGATTTGCCACTATCGTTTTGGGGATATGCGTTAGAGACAGCTGCATTCACTTTAAATAGGGCTCCATCTAAGTCCGTTGAGACAACACCGTATGAACTGTGGTTTGGTAAGAAACCTAAGTTGTCTTTTCTCAAGGTTTGGGGTTGCGATGCTTATGTCAAAAGGCTTCAGCCAGAAAAGCTCGAACCCAAAGCGGACAAATGTGTCTTCATAGGATACCCAAAAGAAACAGTTGGGTACACCTTCTATCTCAGATCCGAGGGCAAAGTGTTTGTCGCTAAGAACGGGTCCTTTCTCGAGAAAGAGTTTCTCTCGAAAGAATTGAGTGGGAGGAAGGTAGAACTTGATGAGGTTATTGAACCTCTGCTTCAACCAGAGAATAGCGCAGCACAGAAAGATGTTTTTGTGGAGCCTGCAGAGGTTGAAGAGGAAGCCAATGATGATGATCAAGGAGCTTCTGATCAAGTTACTACCGAACCTCGTAGGTCGACAAGGGTACGCACTGCACCTGAGTGGTATGGTAACCCTGTCTTGGAGGTCATGTTGTTAGACAACGGTGAACCTACGAGCTATGGAGAAGCGATGGTGGGCCCGGATTCCGACAAATGGTTAGAGGCCATGAAATCCGAGATGGGATCCATGTATGAAAACAAAGTATGGACTTTGGAAGTATTACCTGAAGGGCGGAAGGCCATTCAGAATAAATGGATTTTTAAGAGGAAGACGGACGCTGACGGTAATGTCACCGTGTATAAAGCTCGACTTGTGGCAAAGGGTTTTTCACAAGTTCAAGGGATTGACTACGATGAGACTTTCTCACACGTAGCGATGCTTAAATCCGTCCGAATCTTGTTAGCAATTGCTGCATATTTCGATTATGAAATTTGGCAGATGGATGTCAAAACAGCGTTCCTTAACGGTTTTCTTAAGGAAGAGTTGTATATGATGCAACCGGAAGGTTTTGTCGATCCAGAGAATGCTGACAAAGTATGCAGGCTCCAGCGTTCCATTTATGGGCTGGTGCAAGCATCTCGGAGTTGGAATCTTCGCTTTGATGAGGTGATCAAAGCGTTTGGGTTTGTACAAGTTTACAATGAAGCTTGTATTTACAAGAAAGTGAGTGGGAGCTCTATAGCATTTCTAATATTATATGTGGATGACATATTGCTGATTGGAAACAATATAGAATTTTTGGATAGCGTGAAGGGGTATTTGAACAAGAGTTTTTCGATGAAGGATCTCGGTGAAGCTGCTTTCATATTGGGCATCAAGATCTATAGAGATAGATCAAGACGCTTGATAGGACTTTCACAAAGTACATACCTTGATAAAGTTTTGAAGAAGTTCAAAATGGATCAATCCAAGAAGGGGTTCTTGCCGGTATTGCAAGGTACAAAGTTGAGTAAGACTCAATGCCCAGTGACTGCAGAAGATAGAGAAAAGATGAGTGTCGTCCCCTATGCTTCAGCCATAGGCTCTATCATGTATGCAATGCTGTGCACAAGACCAGATGTCAGCCTTGCCATAAGTATGGCCGGAAGTTTTCAAAGTAATCCTGGTATGGATCACTGGACAGCGGTCAAGAATATCCTAAAGTACCTGAAAAGGACTAAGGAGATGTTTCTCGTTTATGGAGGTGATCAAGAGCTCGTCGTAAAGGGTTACGTCGATGCAAGCTTTGACACTGATCCGGATGACTCTAAGTCTCAAACCGGATACGTATATATTCTCAACGGGGGAGCGGTAAGCTGGTGCAGTTCCAAGCAGAGCGTGGTAGCTGATTCTACATGTGAAGCGGAGTATATAGTTGCCTCGGAGGCGGCAAAGGAAGGTGTCTGGATGAAGGAGTTCATGACAGATCTTGGAGTTGTGCCTAGTGCACTGAACCCAATGACTCTGTTCTGTGACAACACTGGTGCCATTGCTCTAGCCAAGGAACCAAGGTTTCACAAGAGGACCAGACACATAAAGCGACGCATCAATTCCATCCGCGATTCAGTCAAGGAGGAGGACATAAACATTTGCAAAGTACACACGGATTTGAATGTTGCAGATCCGTTGACTAAGCCTCTTCCACGGGCTAAGCACGATCAACACCAAGACTCTATGGGTGTTAGATTCATTACCTTGTAATGCTAGATTATTGACTCTAGTGCAAGTGGGAGACTGTTGGAAATATGCCCTAGAGGCAATAATAAAAGAGTTATTATTATATTTCCTTGTTCATGATAATCGTTTATTATCCATGCTATAACTGTATTGATTGGAAACTCAAATACATGTGTGGATGAATAGACAGACTTTGTGTCCCTAGTAAGCCTCTACAGGACTAGCTCGTTGATCAAAGATGACCGCGGTTTCCAGGTCATAGACATGAGTTGTCATTTGATAACGGGATCACATCATTAGGAGAATGATGTGATGGACGAGACCCAAACGTTAAACATAGCTTTTGATCGTGTCAGTTATCGCTATAGTTTTCTGCATGTCAAGTATAAGTTCCTATGACCATGAGATCATGTAACTCACTAACACCGTAGGAGTGCTTTGTGTGTGCCAAACGTCACAACGTAACTGGGTGACTATAAAGGTACTCTACAGGTATCTCCGAGGGTGTCTGTTGAGTTGACATGGATCAAGACTGGGATTTGTCACTCCGTGTGACGGAGAGGTATCTCCGGGCCCACTCGGTAATACGTCATCTCAATGAGCTCAAAGTGACTAAGTAGTTGGTCACGGGATTATGTATTACGGTAACGAGTAAAGAGACTTGCCGGTAACGAGATTGAACTAGGTATAGAGATACCGACGATCGAATCTCGGGCAAGTAACATACCGACGAGACAAAGGGAACTGTATACGGGATTGCCTGAATCCTTGACATCGTGGTTCACCCGATGAGATCATCGAGAAACGTGTGGGAACCAATATGGGTATCCAGATCCCGCTATTGGTTATTGACCTGGGAGTGTCTCGGTCATGTCTGCATGGTTTCCGAACCCGCAGGGTCTACACACTTAAGGTTCGGTGACGCTAGGGTTGTTAGTGAGAACAGTGCATGGTTACCGAAGGTTGTTCGGAGTCCCGGATGAGATCCCGGACATAACGAGGGTCTCCGGAATGGTCCGGAGACGAAGATTGATATATAGGATGAAAGGTTTCGGAGTCCGGAAGTGTTCCGGGGAGCATCGGGAAATCGGCGGATTACCGAAAAGGGTTTCGGGGGTCCCGGAAGTGGTTCTGGGCCTAATGGGCCACAAAGGGGGAACACCACAGCCCTCATAGGGCTGTGCGCCCCCCCCCTGGGCCCTCTCCTATGGCGCATGGGGGGCTGGCCCCTCCTAGGGCAGCCGCACCCCCTGGCTTGGGGGGCAAGGCACCTAGGGGGGGAAACCCTAGGGCCTGCGCAGCCCTTGGCCGCCGCCCCCCCACTGCCCTGGCCGCCGGCCCCCCTAGGGGAAACCCTAGGGCGCCCCCCTCCCATCTATTCCCCCTATATATAGAGGGGCAGAGGGAGGGCAGCCAACACACGTTTGTGCCTCGGTGCTGCCCTCCCTCTCCCACAACATATTCGTCTTCCCGCGGTGCTTAGGCGAAGCCCTGCTGGAATCCTCCTCCACCATCACCACCACGCCGTCGTGCTGCCGGTCTCTCCATCAACCTCTCCTCCACCCCTTGCTGGATCAAGAAGGAGGAGACGTCCCCGAGCCGTACGTGTGAAGAACGCGGAGGCACCGTTGCTTCGGTGCTAGGATCTTCGGCGATCTGAATCGCGGCAAGTACGACTCCATCAACCGTGTTCTTAACGCTTCCGTTTAGCGATCTACAAGGGTACGTGGATCCAACTCTCCTCTCGTAGTATCATCTCCTAGATTGATCTTGGTGAACGTAGGAAAAATTTTTGTTTCCCATGCAACGTTCCCCAACAAGTCTCACATCGACTAGGTGTATCAACGGGCTATGGAGCTGCCCATCAATAGATATCAATGTGAGTGAGTAGGGATTTCCATGCAACAGATGCACTAGAGCTAAATATGAAAGAAAGCTCAACAAAAGAAACTAGTGGGTGTGCATCTAACTTGCTTGCTCACGAAGACCTAGGGCTTTGAGGAAGCCCATCGTTGGAATATACAAGCCAAGTTCTATAATGAAAATTCCCACTAGTATATGAAAGTGGCTAAACATGAGACTCTCTACAATGAAGAACATGGTGCTACTTTGAAGCACAAGTGTGGAAAAAGATAGTAGAAATTGTCCCTTTTTATTATTTTTTCTTTTTTTCTTTTTTTCTTTTTTCTTTCCATTTTCTTTTTTGGGCCTTTTTTTCTTTTGACTTTCTTTTTTTTGCGGAGGGGCTTTATAAATTCATCCTTTCCTCCCATGGGACAATGCTCTAATAGTGATAATGATCACACTTTCATTACAACTCAAAATTACAACTCGATACTACAACAACAAAGTATGACTCTATGTGAATGCCTCCGGCAGTGTACTGGTATGTGGAATGAAACAAGAGTGACATGTTGTCGGTGTACCAAAGTAGGGGTACCTTTAGTATCCCGAACTTGTGCACGGGCAGTCGCAGCGCCCCGCGGCAAGGCTTGCCGGGTGACTGCCAAGGTCCTCCGTGGTTCCTTTGGAGCCATTCAAGAACAAAGTATTCAAGCCAAGGAGACAAGACCCCGGCAAGAGGAGCTTGCCGGGAAGGCTAACCAAGGCATCTCAAGGAACTTGCCGCGACACGCCGCGTGTCCCGGCAAGGCCCGACGAGCGACAAGCTCCCGGACGCGACAAGACAACGACCGCGGCAAGGCGCTTGCCGCGGCAAGCTACCACTCCGTACCCACGCTCCAGCGCATCCACCCACGTGTCGCTCTGGGACCCTCCCAGGCGTACGTGGCGGGAGGCTGTGCAGCCAGGGGTATGCGGTGGCAAGCGGCGCTGACAAGATTGCCATCGTGGCGAACGGTGGCACCCCTGACGACCCTTTTTGCACTGTTTGGGCGACGGCGATGGGCATTTAATGCCCTTGTCCCCTGCCGTCAGGGTTAGGTATGGAACACTGTACAGGCAGCTGTACCAACCGCAATACTTTTCCCTTTTTACCCTCAACTGCGTTGCCACCTGTCGGTGACCCCTTGAGCATATAAAAGGAGGCCCATGCGCAATGTAGAAGGGAATTCGAACACTCTCACGCTCGGTCCCGTTAGCTGCTGAAGAGTACTGTAGCTCTCAGCGCTCCCGAGCAAGAACTCAATACAAACCAAAGCAGGAGTAGGGTTTTACGCATCCGTGCGGCCCGAACCTGGGTAAACTGCTCGTGTGCCTCGCCTCGATCTGCTCTTCGCGCGATCTCCGCCCCCTGCCGTACCGAAAAGGGGCTCCATCCCCATAGGTGTTCGTGGGTGGATCAGTTTCCCCGACATTTTTGGCGCGCCAGGTAGGGGTCGAGCCTACGGCCTTCCGTTAGATCCGGCCTGCACACGAGCTAGATCTTCATCATCTTCATCAACATGCCGCCGAAGAAGAAGGCTTCAGAGGCAGCTGCTCCGTCCGCGTTGATCCCACCACCGCCGGAGCCAACGGCTGGTGGGGTAGACGCCGGCGGAAGAACTGGCGTCAACGAGGGAGCTCACGGTGCCGCCAAGTCCAAGGACAAAGCTGCGCTACCCATCGGCGGCGTAGTCGACTCCCACAACGACCGGGCGCACTCCAAGACCTCGGCGTCCGTACACGCACCGCGCCCATCTCAGGAGGCGCGGGACCGGCAGCGTCATGGTACTCACGGTACCATACGTTTGTTGGGCCAAGATCAAGCTGGTGGATCTCGGGATGCTCAAGACTAGCATGCACGCCAGCATGCCGGCACGAGCAAGGCACGGTCAGCTCGACGGGATACTGCTCCTTCTAACATAGTTAGAAGTCCGAGCATATCCCGCTCCTCGCACCGTTCGCCACCACTACCCACCACTCCAGCAGAAGCTTTGGCACGAGCTCAACTGCTCCTAGACTTCCCTCCAGCGGCAGACAAGATCGACGACTGGAGGGCCACCATTTAGAGTCTCATCGCCTTCGCCAACGGAGACACTCCGCGACAGCCAAGCACGTCGCAGCCGCGGCAAGTCAGCCAGGCATGGGCCGATGGCGACAAAACCGGTGGGGGTGCAACCACCGTGAACTCCCACCCCGAAGGCCAAGATCGCCGACTCGCCGAATCAACCTTGACAGCGACTCCACCGCGTCGTCAGATCTGCGGGCTCGTCGCGATCAGCGCCAAGTTCTTCACGAACGACAGCAAGAGGACGCTCGTACTCGCATCGAGCGCCGAAGAGGAGCGCGGCGTCAATCAGACCAGCACGCTGGGCCCACTGTCGACATGCATGTGCCAGGGGAACCAGGCGACTTGCCGTACGCGGTAGGTTGCCCTACGTTCACTCGTGAGCTGCGGCAAGTCCAGTGGCCCAGCATGAAGAATTTCAAGCCAGACGTACCGGAGAAGTACGACGGCAAGACGCACCCGTCGGAGTTCCTCAGCATCTACACCATCGCGGTGCAAGCTGCCGGGGGCGAGACGATAAGATCCTTGCCAACTACTTCCCGTTGGTGCTCAAACCCAACGTCAGATCCTGGCTCATGCACTTGCCGGACAACTCCATATCTTCTTGGGCGGACCTATGCCATCAGTTTGTCGGCGCCTTTACGGGCGGCCACAAACCTCATGGACAGGAGAGTGACCTTCACCTGCTCGCCCAAAAGGAAGGAGAGCCCCTGCGCAAGTATATCCAGAGATTCAGCCGTGTACAGCACAACATCCCAGACGTCCACCCTGCCGCGGTCATCAGTGCGTTCCATCAGAACGTGCGTAACCGCAGGATGAGGGAGGAGATGGCGATGTGCAAGATCAAAGACGTCAGTGAGCTATATGCCCTGGCCGACAAGTGTGCACGTGCTGAGGAGGGGAGGAAACTCCCCGGAGAGGATACATGAACAGGAGGATCTGACAGCGAGGATGCCGCCCCGGCAAAGAAAAACCGGCGGCGGAACAACAGGAAGAAGAAAAACAAAGATGTGCTAGTCGTTGAGCAGTCCGGCAACGGAGGTGACGCCAAGAAAGCCAAAGTTGGTAGCTCCGGCAAGGAGGTTGCCGCATGCACCAACTGCCAGGCTGTGGCGGCCGCCGACAAGCAGGACGGCACTGACAAGTAGTACTGCAAGATCCACCACACCAAGGGTCACGACCTCCAGAACTGCAAGAGGGTCGAGCAGCTCGTCGAACATCAAAAGGTTGAGTACGAGCGGCGCGACAAGGAGAAGGCCCAAGGAGGTGGTGAAGGATCCGGCAAGAAGGGGCCATTCAACGGCCGGGGAGGACGTCGCGGCAAGGCCAAGCATCGGCAAGGAGACAGACCTCCCCGCGGCCGCGACAAGGATGAAGACGACGAGGATGACGAAGACGTGGATGATGTCGAGACCAGTGAGCAGGAGTACCAGAAAGCCACAGAGGTCTTGTGCATTGACGGCGGTGCTTCTCTGCATACTTCACACCGCCAACTCAAGCAGTGGGTGCGGGAAGTCAATGCGGCAGAACCACCAGTCGAATCGCGCAAGCTTCTGAAATGGTCCAGCACGCCTATCATCTTTGATATTGAGGACCACCCTGATCGCACAACTGCGGTCGG
Source organism: Secale cereale (assembly GCA_902687465.1). Taxonomy (NCBI): domain Eukaryota; kingdom Viridiplantae; phylum Streptophyta; class Magnoliopsida; order Poales; family Poaceae; genus Secale; species Secale cereale. The sequence continues at coordinate 882,016,706 of LR738711.1, read as the reverse complement.
GTGCTTGCCGATGTTGGTTTCACCAACTATCCGCAACCTCAAGGTCACTAAGATGTTAGTTGACGGCGGGGCCGGCTTGAACCTGATCTCCTCCGCTGTACTCCAGAAACTCCAGATCCCTAACAGCGAGCTCGAAGAGACCGGCACATTCCAAGGAATCAAACCGGGAAGGAGTAAGCCGAAGGGGAAGATCACGTTGCCAGTGACATTTGGCGGCAAGCTGAACTTCAGGACTGAGAGGGTCACTTTTGACGTTGCTGATTTTCCATTGCCTTACAATGGAACACTCGGCCGTCCAGCACTCGCCAAGTTCATGGCAGCCTCTCACTATGCATACAACATGTTGAAGATGCCAGGCCCGATAAGTGTCATCTCTGTCCCTGGCGACAAGAAGGATGCTCTTATCTGCGCCGACAAGATCTATCGGGAAGCAGCAGCCGCAACAGATCGCAAGACACTTGCCGCTGAAGCTCCCGGGGGGAAGAAGAAGACCAAGTCCGGCAAGAGTTCTGATGCCTATTCCGGCAAGCGCACCTCTTCGGAGTGCTGCCCTACCGTTGAGGACGCACCATCGAGCTCCACCGGCAAGTGTAAGAAGACGATGGCAGCTCCGCCAGAGACCAAGAAGGTGTCCGCCAAGGAGGACGGCACTGGTGGTACCTTCACCATCAGTGCCATGCTTGACCCTAAATAGGAAAGCGCGCTCATTGCTTTCCTGCGGGCAAACGTCGACGTGTTTGCATGGCAACCGTCTGACATCCCCGGTGTTCCCAGGAAAGTAATTGAGCACCATCTTGCCGTCTGTCCTCGCGCGCGGCCCGTCAAGCAGAAAGTCAGGAAACAAGCAGTGGAGCGCCAAGAATTTATCGCAGAAGAAATCAAGAAGTTGGAAGCAGCAGGCCTTGTCAGAGGAGTGCTCCATCCTATGTGGTTGGCCAATCCTGTAGTCGTGCAAGGCAAACGGGAAATGGAGGCTTTGTATCGACTTCACCGTTGTCAATAAAGCTTGTCCCAAAGACCCATTTCCCTTGCCGCGCATTGACCAGATTGTTGACTCCACGGCCGGATGTGACTTGCTTTCATTTCTTGACGCATACTCAGGATACCATCAGATCTTCATGGCAGAAGAGGATGAGGAGAAGACCACATTCATCACTCCATGTGGCACGTACTGTTTCATACGGATGCACTTCGGATTGAAGAATGCTGGTTCAACATTTGCAAGAGTAGTCCATGTTGCCCTTGAGCCACAAAGACACAGAAATGTGGAAGCCTACATGGATGACATAGTGGTCAAGAGCAAGGACAGGGCAACTCTGACTCAAGATTTAGACGAGGCCTTTGCAAATCTGCGCAAGATCAACCTCAAGCTCAACCCCGAGAAGTGCGTGTTTGGAGTCCCTTCCGGCAAGCTTCTCGGGTTCTTCGTGTCTCAGAGGGGAATTGAAGCCAATCCTGACAAGATCAAGGCCATTGAGCAGATTGAAGCACCCAAGCGCGTCAAGGATGTACGAAGACTTGCCGGTTGCGTGGCTGCTCTCAGCAGGTTTATCTCTAAGTCTGCTGAGCGCGCCCTGCCGTTTTTCAAAATTTTGAAAAAGGCAGGTCCAATGAAATGGATTCCGGAAGCGGAGGCTGCGCTGCGTGACTTGAAGAGATACCTGTCCTCCACTCCAATACTTGTCGCACCTAAGCCAAAAGAGAAGTTGCTGCTGTATCTAGCGGGAACCAATCAAGTGGTTAGTGCTGCGTTAGTAGCGGAGAGTGTTGGGGAACGTAGTATTTTAAAATTTTCCTACGATCACGCAAGATCTATCTACCAGATGCATAGCAACGAGAGGGAAGAGTGTGTCTACGTACCCTCGTAGACCGGGAGCGGAAGCGTCAAGTGACGCGGTTGATGTTGTCGAACTTCTTCGCGATCCAACCGATCAAGCACCGAACGTACGGCACCTCCGCGTTCAGCACACGTTCAGCTTGATGACGTCCCATGAGCTCTTGATCCAGTTGAGCTTCACGGGAGAGTTTCGTCAGCACGACGGCGTGGTGACGGATATGATGTGTTCACCGGCGCAGGGCTTCGCCTAAGCTCCGCGACGGTATGACCGAGGTGTGATTCTGTGGAGGGGGGCACCGCACACGGCTAAAACAATTCAACTTGTGTGTCTTTGGGTGCCCCTGCCCCCGCATATAAAGGAGCAAGGGGGGGAGGCCGGCCGGCCCTTCCTGGTGCGGCTAGGGAGTGGACTCCTACTAGGAATAGGATTGCAATCCTATTCCTAGTAGGATTCACCAAAAGAAGGAAGGGGGAAAGGAATAGGAGAGGTGGCGCCCCCCCAATCCTAGTCCAACTAGGAACCCTAGGTGGGGGCGCCGGCCAGCCCTATGGGCTGCCTCTCTCTTTCCCTTTAGGCCCACTATGGACCATCCCCTCTCGTAGGGGGTTCCGGTAACCCCCTCCGGCATTCCCGATAAATCCGAAACTTTTCCGGAACACTTCCGGTGTCCGAATATAGTCGTCCAATATATCAATCTTTATGTCTCGGACATTCTGAGACTCCTCGTCATGTCCGTGATCTCATCCGGGACTCCGAACTACCTTCGGTACATCAATACTCATAAACTCATAATACTGATCGTCATCAAACGTTAAGCGTGCGGACCCTACGGGTTCGAGAACTATGTAGACATGACCGAGACTCATCTCCAGTCAATAACCAATAGGGGAACCTGGATGTTCATATTGGCTCCTACATATTCTACGAAGATCTATTATCGGTCAGAACCGCATAACAACATACGTTGTTCCTTTTGTCAAACGGTATGTTACTTGCCCGAGATTCGATCGTCGGTATCTCTATACCTAGTTCAATCTCGTTACCGGCAAGTCTCTTTACTCGTTCCGTAACACATCATCTCGTGACTAACTCATTAGTCTTTTGCTTGCAAGGCTTATTGTGATGTGTGTTACCGAGAGGGCCCAGAGATACCTCTCCGACACTCGGAGTGACAAATCCTAATCTTGATCTATGCCAACACCACGAATACTTTCGGAGACACCTGTAGAGCATCTTTATGATCACCCAGTTACGTTGTGACGTTTGATAGCACACAAGGAGTTCCTACGGTATTCGGGAGTTGCATAATCTCATAGTCATAGGAACATGTATAAGTTATGAAGAAAGCAATAGCAGTAAAACTAAACGATCATAGTGCTATGCTAACGGATGGGTCTTGTCCATCACATCATTCTCCTAATGATGTGATCACGTTGATCAAATGACAACTCATGTCTATGGCTAGGAAACATAACCATCTTTGATCAATGAGCTAGTCTAGTAGAGGCATACTAGGGACACTCTGTTTTGTCTATGTATTCACACATGTACTAAGTTTCCGGTTAATACAATTCTAGCATGAATAATAAACATTTATCATGATATAAGGAAATATAAATAACAACTTTATTATTGCCTCTAGGGCATATTTCCTTCAGTCTCCCACTTGCACTAGAGTCAATAATCTAGCTCACATCGCCATGTGATTTAATAACGATAGTTCACATCGTTATGTGAATAACACCCATAGTTCACATCACCATGTGACCAACACCCAAAGGGTTTACTAGAGTCAATAATCTAGTTCACATCGATATGTGATTAATACCCAAGAGTAATAAGGTGTGATCATGTTTTGGTTGTGAGAGAAGTTTAGTCAACGGGTCTGTCACATTCAGATCCGTATGTATTTCGCAAATTTCTATGTCTACAATGCTCTGCATAGAGCTACTCTAGCTAATTGCTCCTACTTTCAATACGCATCCAGATTGATACTTAGAGTCATCTAGATTTAGTGTCAAAGCTTGCATCGGCGTAACCCTTTACGACGAACTCTTTATCACCTCCATAATCGAGAAACATTTCCTTAGTCATCCAGTTACTAAGGATAATTTTGACCGCTGTACAGTGATCTACTCTTGGATCACTATTGTACCTCCCTGTCAAACTCATGGCAAGGTACACAACGTGTTTTGTACACAGCATGGCATACTTTATAGAATCTATGGCTGAGGCATAGGGAATGACTTTCATTCTCTCTATATTTTTCTGCCGTGGTCTGGCACTTCCGGTTAATACAATTCTAGCATGAATAATAAACATTTATCATGATATAAGGAAATATAAATAACAACTTTATTATTGCCTCTAGGGCATATTTCCTTCAGAGAGGGAGGCAGACGATGAGCCAGCAACCGCGGCAAGCACATCCAGCGACAAGCAGGGGGCTTCCTCGACAAGCTCTGGTCCCGACAAAGATGGATCTGCGCAGGAGATACAGAAGAGAATGGTGCAGCGCCTAGTTTACTTTGTCAGCTCCCTTCTGCAGGGGGCTAGGTCAAGGTACTCTGGTGTGCAGAAATTGCTTTTCGGCCTCCTCATGGCCTCAAGAAAGCTGCGCCATTACTTCCAAGCACATGAGATCACAGTGGTCACTCTCTTTCCGCTGAAGAGGATACTGCAGAATCCAGAAGCAACAGGCAGGATTGTTGAGTGGGCACTGGAACTGTCAAGCTTTGGCCTCAAGTTTGAAAGCACTTCAACTACCAAAGCAGAGCATTGGCAGAGTTCATAGCAGAGTGGACGCCAACACCAGATGAAGAAATTCCAGAAACGAGCATCCCCGTCAAGGAAGCAAGCAAAGAGTGGCTGATGTACTTTGATGGTGCCTTTTCGCTACAAGGCGCCGGTGCTGGCGTGCTGCTTGTCGCGCCCACCGGAGAACACCTCAATTATGTAGTCCAGATGCACTTTCCCAAGGAGCAAGCAACAAACAATACTGCAGAGTATGAAGGTTTGCTTGCCGGTCTCAGGATCGCGACAGACCTTGGGATTAATAAGCTCATTATCAGGGGTGACTCGCAGCTTGTCGTCCGCCAAGTGAACAAGAACTATCAGAGTCCGTTGATGGAAGCTTACGTTGATGAAGTGAGAAAGCTTGAAGAGCACTTTGACGGCCTGCAGATGGAGCATGTTCCAAGAGCTCAGAACGACATCGCCGACGGCCTGTCAAAGTGCGCCGCACTTAAGTTACCTGTGGAACCAGGGATCTTTGTGCTCAAGCTGACTCAACCGCCCGTAATGCCATCAACTAGGCAGAGCAAGAAGAGGAAGTTGATTTCTGGCGACTATTTTCCGGCAGAGCTTCCCGAAGCCGCCGCCAAAAAGGTCCCCAAGATCAACACCAAGAGTGCTGAGGAGCAGTCTGCTCCGGCAAGCCCTAGGGTTTGTTCCGTTGAAGCAAACGCTCCCGACAAGTTTTGCTCCGGCAAGCTTGCCGGGGAATGTCAAGCTCCAGCTGAGCCGCAGGTTCTCGCCGTAGAAGCGGATGTTCCAGCAGCAGCAGATGTGCCTTTAGTCCTTGTTGTCGAGCCACAAGCTCCAGCATGGGCACGTCAGATTGTCCGTTTCCTTCAGACAGGAGAACTTCCCGAAGAGCAAGAAGAAGCGGAAAGAGTAGCCCGGCAGTCAAGTATGTACCAGTTTGTTGACAGCACACTGTACGGAAGAAGACTCAACGGTGTGAAATTGAAGTGTATTCGCCGGGAAGACGGACAAAAGCTGTTGGCACAGATACATGGAGGCATACGTGGTCACCACATTGGCGCAAGAGCACTTGCCGGCAAAGCATTCCGGCAAGGTTTCTTTTGGCCAGAAACCCTCCAGGATGCAACTGCACAAGTAACCAAGTGTGAAGCGTGCCAGCTCCATTCCAAGCAGATACACCAGCTAGCTCAAGCTCTCCAGACGATCCCTTTATCCTGGCCATTTTCGGTCTGGGGGCTCGACATCCTCGGCCCCTTTCCCCGCGCAGCCGGGGGCTTTGAGTACTTGTACGTCGCAATCGACAAGTTCACAAAGTGGCCAGAAGTGGAACCAGTGAGGAAGGTGACAGCACAGTCAGCAGTCAAGTTCTTCAGGTCGATTGTTTGCCGCTTCAGGATCCCTAACAGGATCATCACCGACAACGGTACGCAATTCACGAGCCGCACCTTCCTGCAGTACGTCCAAGATCTTGGCGCCAAGGTCTGCTTCGCTTCTGTTGCTCATCCGAGAAGCAACGGTCAAGCGGAGAGGGCAAATGCTGAAGTGCTGCGTGGACTCAAGACCAGAACTTTCGATAGGCTGCACAAGTGCGGAAGAAACTGGATCGAGGAGCTGCCGGTGGTTCTTTGGTCAATCAGGACGACGCCAAATCGAGCCACTGGACAGACACCTTTTGCTCTAGTCTATGGAGCAGAGGCAGTTCTCCCCACGGAACTCGTATACGGGTCACCTCGAGTGCTCGCTTATGATGAGCTCGAGCAAGAGCAGCTGCGACAAGATGATGCGCTGCTCCTTGAGGAAGACCGTCTTCAGGCTGCTGTACGAGCTGCTCGATACCAGCAAGCTTTGCGCCGCTACCATAGCCGCAAAGTTAATGCCAGAAGTCTCGAGGAAGGCGACCTTGTTCTTTGGCGCGTTCAGTCCGCCAAGAATTCCAACAAGTTGACGCTGAAGTGGGAAGGCCCTTACCGGGTGAAACGAGTCACTAGGCCTGGCGCTGTCCGCCTTGAGACCGAAGATGGCTTTCCGGTGAGCAACTCCTGGAACATCGAGCATCTTCGTAAGTTTTACCCGTAAGGCGCGGTTGCCGGAACCCGTTTCCGGCAACCACCTTTTGTACAAGTCTTGCCGCTGTTGCATGTAATCCTTTGTACAAAGCCGGGCGCAGACCCCGTGCATAAGTAAAGCTCATGTGCTCTGCACATCTTGTCAATTTCATGCTTTTTATTTTATGCATGTATTATCTGACACTTTGTGCAGCGCCTACCCCCGGTAAGCCATAACGAGCCCAAAGGCTCCATATCTGTATTTTCTCTTCTTTCTTATTTCTCAAGGAAAGGGAGGTTCCCTCGCGCACAAGTTTGCCGGGGGGGGGGGGG